>CAWUPM010001419.1:1294320-1639217 GCA_963924295.1 Dioctria rufipes | reverse complement strand
CGTGTACAGAATTATTCGCGTTGGACGATGGCTTCAAAAACGTAATCTTACACTTTTAAAATCATCAGCCACCGTCCCTTCGTTTGAAATCACGGCGCGCATATACATACAATGTATTTGCGGCGCGCGTTTTTTATCGCGAAAGGTTTTTACGTATATGTATGTACGTATGTACATACATTTTGCATTTTACGTGCCAAATCGTACTGAATGTACGATTTGCCTTTTGATTTTTTTTTAATTAAATTGTTTGAGTAGCGAAATTTTTAAGTAAAACGACTTGTGTTGTAAACTGAAACTTTTGTTTTTCCCAAGTCGTTTTATGGGAATAAAATGTATGGCCCGTGAAGAAAATTGTTGATACAGTTTCCTTCGCCCGTTTAAGAGGTAAGCTAGCCATGTTTTAAGCATGATTAGCTTATTAAATTTGTATGATATATTATTTGTTTAAAATAACCAATTTAAGGTTTTGAGGGTTTTTTTTTTTAACCCAAATTTATGGAAACCTTTGGGAATGATACTGATTTTGCGAAATTTCAGGGCTTCCAGAATTTTTTAATTAAAATCAGGTTTATATATATATATTTTAATCTTGGTTTTATATATATAAGAGCTGTGAAGAAGTAAACAATTTCATTTAAATATGCATTTATAGCGCAGAGCAAATTACAATTTTGGCTAAGTTAGTAGGGTGTTGGGTCAGACTCTTGATCTAGGGGTCATACGTTCGGTTGTTGAGGGCATTTTTTTTCGTTACTTTGTTTTTTTGTTTATATATACATATATATGTATATATATGGCAGATTCATTGCTAAAGTGAACCAAATCAACTTTTACATATGATAATGTTGATTACAGTTGAATTGTTGATTGAACAGAAGTTGAGCACCCGTGGGGGGCTCTGGAACGTAGGCCACGACAAGGCCCGTTGTTCTCCGTCCAGACCCACGGGCAATGATCATAGGTCCCAGCCAGATGCTCTTATGTACCATAAAATTGGCTCCCAACCCTCCTCACCAGCCTCATGGAATTCATCTAGTAGGTGTGAATCAAGGAATTTGACAACGGTTTCGAAGAGGGCCGGACAGTGACAAAGAAAGTCAGTCACCGTTTGGGATTCCTCTCTGCACCCTATCATAATGGATTATGAACAAACCCTAACCTGTGTAGGTGATCCCTGAGAGAACAGTTTCCAGTAGGAATACGCGCCAAAATTCTGAGGGTAGGCTTCCTCATTCCTAGCAGCTTTTTGTGAATTCTGGGTTAGGTTGGTCCCAGAATTCCATTGTTGTTCTCCCCGAAGGGTCGTCTAACCAAAGACTATATTGGCAATCGGACCAAGTCGCGATTTAAGATACAAGGAGTCCCGGTGCGATCCAAATTGTGAATTGTGGTGCCTCTGAATGCGCACCAAGACGCGCAGGATCGTCTCTTTTCTCGTTTCCTTCAATATCACTGTGATCAAGCTCCCAAAGAACCAGTAGCCTAGTACATTGCGAGAGGGATTTCAGGATGGTCTTACACTCCTGTACTAAACTGGAGGTTGTGAAGGGCTTTGACAAATCCGTGACGTACACTTGGCTGTCCGAGCAGATGGCAATCTCCTTATTCTCATTGTCTGAGTCGAGGAGGTAACTTCCCGCTTCAAGAATTGCCGTACCTTCCCCTGGAAGACCAGAACATGGCTTTGCAGCTATATGGCAAGTTGCTAATTAGGCTCCCCACAGAAGACGCCCTCTCTAGTGTTGTATTCAGATTTGGAGCCGTCAGTATAAATTATAGTGTCTATCAATGGTTGAAGCACTTAGTGTGCTGTCCATTCCTCCCTAGATGGATTTTTCGATTTAAAATTGCTAATCAGCATGGTCTCGATGAGTTGGTCAGTTTGCCTCTCGGAGTTAGGTGGAATGGACCGCATAAAATCAAAGATGGATGTCGGTACAACCATGGCTCCTGAATGAGTCCAGCTCTGATTCAGTTGCAGCAGAAGCGCTGCGATAGTGGCCAACTTCTTAATATGTATTTGCATGGGTCTATATTAAAGATAACCTAAAGAGCCCCAGTGTTAGTAGTCTTTAATCCACCGGTTGCGTTGAGTAGGCGCACTCTTTGAATTCCTTTCGGTATTTTACGATAAATGGCATATTCCATCGCATTCCACCATACCACAGAACCGTAGGTTAACATGGGTCGGATGACGCTGGTGTATATACGTAGGATCGTCAGCGGTTTGAATGTCCACTTTTTCCTTATAGATCTGCGAACCTTGCGATTGCTCTAAGAGCTCTGTTCGTTCTGTCCTCAAGGTGTGGTTTCCAGCTCAGCTTTTTATCCAGTAAAATACCTAGATATTTTACCCTGTCCTCTAGCTCTAACCATGTAAAGCCGATAGAGGGCAGGTTCAACCTTGGAGTGTTCCTTTTTTTGGTTAAAAGTCATAAATCGGTTTTCGATGGATTGATGCACAGTCCGAATTCCGTAGCCGAATCCTCGACTAGTCAGATCGCGTTATGCACTAGTACACAGAGCTCCGATTCATAATTTCCGGTAACCCAAATCACCAAGTCGTCTACGTAGCATACCGTTTTGTATCCCATCTGGGTGAGAATTACCAAGAGACCGTCCATAATGAGCACCCACAGTAAAGGTGATAGATTGATTAGAGGTGGTCCATTGTGGAAAAATTGACAAATCTCTGTCAAGCATTTGGTTTAACCCTTCCTTCACGGCTTATACCATAGGGAAAAATCAATGACCATTCTTCTGTAATTAGAATTTCCAAAAATTTCTTTACCTTTGAATCTTGATTTTAATTATTTAAAATGTGTTGGCAAAATTTACAGGAATTCCATTTCTTTGGGTAACTAGATTTTCGAAAAAGTTAATTACTAATGAGTGGTCATTAATTTTGTCCGTCTCCCTGTGTTTAATTTTCAATCTGGGATTATTTTTCCTTTAAAAGAATTCGCTTTGTTTTTTCGCATTTCGCTTTTAACTCATTTTTTTTAATTTATGGACTTGGTTCACTTTAGCATATATACTAAATAAATTGAACGATCTCTGCTTAAGTTAAAATAATTCCTCACATGTATGTCTAGAATGGTTCCCCGGACTATAAAACTGATCATATAGCCAATTCCATAGGATTTTATATTCTGACTGACTTTTTAGTACGACAAAAACGGCTAAAAAAGAAATCGTTTTCACAGTATTTGTAAAAAAAACTTCAATTATTTATAGCAACAACATTTTTGAACGTATATTTACAATTTTTATAAAAATGCGGTAAATAAACTTACGGATCTTTATATACGTATTCTCAGGCAAATTTTATAAAACTCGCTACACGTAGACGTAGAGAGCTGAAATTTTGTGTATGTCATTTTCATAAAAATTGTATATAAAAGTTTAAAAATTGTGTTGCTATACAAGACTTTAAGTTTTTGTGTATGCTGTAAAAAAAAGGATAAGTGCAAAACGTTTTGATTATACTGAAAAAATCGTCAAAACATAAATTTCTATGAAATCGGTTATAATCATTTTTGCTGTCTGAGGAACCGTTCTGGAGGTAGATACGTAAAGTCAATTTAACAACTAAACTTGAACAAATACCATACAAGAATTCATGTGGCGATTTATCTAAGACATAGTAATAATTTTTCTTATATGTACCAACTATAGCTTTTTCTCCTTTCCCTTTTTATACTCTAGAAATATGAAATCGTAAGATATACTAAGTTTTTCATTCCGTTTGTATCTCACAGAAATAATGCTGGAAGAGCGAAATGAGTTGGACACCAACGTCAATTAATATAAGTTATTTGAGTTTTGCATATCCGTCCATCTGTCCTCACGATAACTCGTGAACGCATGTACTCGAGAGATAAAATAAGTATATGGGTTTTTCACAGTAATGGTAAAAAAAATTTCAAAAATCGACTAAATCGGGCTACTCATTCTCTGTGTAGTCAGATAAAAAATTAGGTATTTAACATATGCTGTGAAAACGATCAGTCTTACACGTTTTTATTGTATGCATTTTTATTGTATGCACTACATCAAATTCACTTGTGTATATACCCACCTCATCCGTCCCAGCCTCCTCCAACTCCTTCCAACATACACCACCAACCACCTAAGCACTTATATTCACACCGGACAGCGCCGGCGGGCTCTCCCTGGTCATATAAATCACATAAAGTAAAATTGGAAGCGAGTTTGCGCGCAACAAAAACGAGCCGTCGATTTTCGTCGGTACATTTCCTATCAAAAATGCCCCAAAAAAACATAAGGAAAAAAAAGTTGAAAATTCTTTGGTACCGAAACTCCCACAATTACCGTGTGATTTTTATGTAGTTCCTATATCGATAGAGTACATAGTGGGTTTTTCTCAATTCAGTTTCGGGTTCGACATTCGAATTAGAAAGTATTACTTTTTTGATGGTTAAAATTTTACTTTTCGAATTCCAATAACTTCTATTTTAATTGTACGATTTCTAAGTTATTACACTTTTTTGAAGTTTCTTCTTATTCTGCTTCATTATTTGTAGTTTCCATTTATTTGAAGTTTTGAGTTGGGAGTAAAATTTCAAGCCTCCTTTTTTCTATATTAACTGTAACTAGAGTAATTGAGGGAGTAGATGGATGAAATTTGGGTAGCTTCTGAATCTTTAGATAGTCTATATTTTGATTTTCGGGAGTTTTCGAAATTCGAAATTGGTTTAGAAATTGATGAATTTGAAGCTTTCAGGTGTTCATTTTTCGTTATTTCTCCACTTCCTGAGAATCTTTCATCGTGATCACGAGAGCTACTGTTTAGTGTAGAAAACGCTTAATTTTATTTTCTTACCCTGAGACAATTTTACCATTGGACTTGCTTAATCGTGTACAGAATTATTCGCGTTGGACGATGGCTTCAAAAACGTAATCTTACACTTTTAAAATCATCAGCCACCGTCCCTTCGTTTGAAATCACGGCGCGCATATACATACAATGTATTTGCGGCGCGCGTTTTTTATCGCGAAAGGTTTTTACGTATATGTATGTACGTATGTACATACATTTTGCATTTTACGTGCCAAATCGTACTGAATGTACGATTTGCCTTTTGATTTTTTTTTAATTAAATTGTTTGAGTAGCGAAATTTTTAAGTAAAACGACTTGTGTTGTAAACTGAAACTTTTGTTTTTCCCAAGTCGTTTTATGGGAATAAAATGTATGGCCCGTGAAGAAAATTGTTGATACAGTTTCCTTCGCCCGTTTAAGAGGTAAGCTAGCCATGTTTTAAGCATGATTAGCTTATTAAATTTGTATGATATATTATTTGTTTAAAATAACCAATTTAAGGTTTTGAGGGTTTTTTTTTTAACCCAAATTTATGGAAACCTTTGGGAATGATACTGATTTTGCGAAATTTCAGGGCTTCCAGAATTTTTTAATTAAAATCAGGTTTATATATATATATTTTAATCTTGGTTTTATATATATAAGAGCTGTGAAGAAGTAAACAATTTCATTTAAATATGCATTTATAGCGCAGAGCAAATTACAATTTTGGCTAAGTTAGTAGGGTGTTGGGTCAGACTCTTGATCTAGGGGTCATACGTTCGGTTGTTGAGGGCATTTTTTTTCGTTACTTTGTTTTTTTGTTTATATATACATATATATGTATATATATGGCAGATTCATTGCTAAAGTGAACCAAATCAACTTTTACATATGATAATGTTGATTACAGTTGAATTGTTGATTGAACAGAAGTTGAGCACCCGTGGGGGGCTCTGGAACGTAGGCCACGACAAGGCCCGTTGTTCTCCGTCCAGACCCACGGGCAATGATCATAGGTCCCAGCCAGATGCTCTTATGTACCATAAAATTGGCTCCCAACCCTCCTCACCAGCCTCATGGAATTCATCTAGTAGGTGTGAATCAAGGAATTTACAACGGTTTCGAAGAGGGCCGGACAGTGACAAAGAAAGTCAGTCACCGTTTGGGATTCCTCTCTGCACCCTATCATAATGGATTATGAACAAACCCTAACCTGTGTAGGTGATCCCTGAGAGAACAGTTTCCAGTAGGAATACGCGCCAAAATTCTGAGGGTAGGCTTCCTCATTCCTAGCAGCTTTTTGTGAATTCTGGGTTAGGTTGGTCCCAGAATTCCATTGTTGTTCTCCCCGAAGGGTCGTCTAACCAAAGACTATATTGGCAATCGGACCAAGTCGCGATTTAAGATACAAGGAGTCCCGGTGCGATCCAAATTGTGAATTGTGGTGCCTCTGAATGCGCACCAAGACGCGCAGGATCGTCTCTTTTCTCGTTTCCTTCAATATCACTGTGATCAAGCTCCCAAAGAACCAGTAGCCTAGTACATTGCGAGAGGGATTTCAGGATGGTCTTACACTCCTGTACTAAACTGGAGGTTGTGAAGGGCTTTGACAAATCCGTGACGTACACTTGGCTGTCCGAGCAGATGGCAATCTCCTTATTCTCATTGTCTGAGTCGAGGAGGTAACTTCCCGCTTCAAGAATTGCCGTACCTTCCCCTGGAAGACCAGAACATGGCTTTGCAGCTATATGGCAAGTTGCTAATTAGGCTCCCCACAGAAGACGCCCTCTCTAGTGTTGTATTCAGATTTGGAGCCGTCAGTATAAATTATAGTGTCTATCAATGGTTGAAGCACTTAGTGTGCTGTCCATTCCTCCCTAGATGGATTTTTCGATTTAAAATTGCTAATCAGCATGGTCTCGATGAGTTGGTCAGTTTGCCTCTCGGAGTTAGGTGGAATGGACCGCATAAAATCAAAGATGGATGTCGGTACAACCATGGCTCCTGAATGAGTCCAGCTCTGATTCAGGTGCAGCAGAAGCGCTGCGATAGTGGCCAACTTCTTAATATGTATTTGCATGGGTCTATATTAAAGATAACCTAAAGAGCCCCAGTGTTAGTAGTCTTTAATCCACCGGTTGCGTTGAGTAGGCGCACTCTTTGAATTCCTTTCGGTATTTTACGATAAATGGCATATTCCATCGCATTCCACCATACCACAGAACCGTAGGTTAACATGGGTCGGATGACGCTGGTGTATATACGTAGGATCGTCAGCGGTTTGAATGTCCACTTTTTCCTTATAGATCTGCGAACCTTGCGATTGCTCTAAGAGCTCTGTTCGTTCTGTCCTCAAGGTGTGGTTTCCAGCTCAGCTTTTTATCCAGTAAAATACCTAGATATTTTACCCTGTCCTCTAGCTCTAACCATGTAAAGCCGATAGAGGGCAGGTTCAACCTTGGAGTGTTCCTTTTTTTGGTTAAAAGTCATAAATCGGTTTTCGATGGATTGATGCACAGTCCGAATTCCGTAGCCGAATCCTCGACTAGTCAGATCGCGTTATGCACTAGTACACAGAGCTCCGATTCATAATTTCCGGTAACCCAAATCACCAAGTCGTCTACGTAGCATACCGTTTTGTATCCCATCTGGGTGAGAATTACCAAGAGACCGTCCATAATGAGCACCCACAGTAAAGGTGATAGATTGATTAGAGGTGGTCCATTGTGGAAAAATTGACAAATCTCTGTCAAGCATTTGGTTTAACCCTTCCTTCACGGCTTATACCATAGGGAAAAATCAATGACCATTCTTCTGTAATTAGAATTTCCAAAAATTTCTTTACCTTTGAATCTTGATTTTAATTATTTAAAATGTGTTGGCAAAATTTACAGGAATTCCATTTCTTTGGGTAACTAGATTTTCGAAAAAGTTAATTACTAATGAGTGGTCATTAATTTTGTCCGTCTCCCTGTGTTTAATTTTCAATCTGGGATTATTTTTCCTTTAAAAGAATTCGCTTTGTTTTTTCGCATTTCGCTTTTAACTCATTTTTTTTAATTTATGGACTTGGTTCACTTTAGCATATATACTAAATAAATTGAACGATCTCTGCTTAAGTTAAAATAATTCCTCACATGTATGTCTAGAATGGTTCCCCGGACTATAAAACTGATCATATAGCCAATTCCATAGGATTTTATATTCTGACTGACTTTTTAGTACGACAAAAACGGCTAAAAAAGAAATCGTTTTCACAGTATTTGTAAAAAAAACTTCAATTATTTATAGCAACAACATTTTTGAACGTATATTTACAATTTTTATAAAAATGCGGTAAATAAACTTACGGATCTTTATATACGTATTCTCAGGCAAATTTTATAAAACTCGCTACACGTAGACGTAGAGAGCTGAAATTTTGTGTATGTCATTTTCATAAAAATTGTATATAAAAGTTTAAAAATTGTGTTGCTATACAAGACTTTAAGTTTTTGTGTATGCTGTAAAAAAAAGGATAAGTGCAAAACGTTTTGATTATACTGAAAAAATCGTCAAAACATAAATTTCTATGAAATCGGTTATAATCATTTTTGCTGTCTGAGGAACCGTTCTGGAGGTAGATACGTAAAGTCAATTTAACAACTAAACTTGAACAAATACCATACAAGAATTCATGTGGCGATTTATCTAAGACATAGTAATAATTTTTCTTATATGTACCAACTATAGCTTTTTCTCCTTTCCCTTTTTATACTCTAGAAATATGAAATCGTAAGATATACTAAGTTTTTCATTCCGTTTGTATCTCACAGAAATAATGCTGGAAGAGCGAAATGAGTTGGACACCAACGTCAATTAATATAAGTTATTTGAGTTTTGCATATCCGTCCATCTGTCCTCACGATAACTCGTGAACGCATGTACTCGAGAGATAAAATAAGTATATGGTTTTTTCACAGTAATGGTAAAAAAAATTTCAAAAATCGACTAAATCGGGCTACTCATTCTCTGTGTAGTCAGATAAAAAATTAGGTATTTAACATATGCTGTGAAAACGATCAGTCTTACACGTTTTTATTGTATGCATTTTTATTGTATGCACTACATCAAATTCACTTGTGTATATACCCACCTCATCCGTCCCAGCCTCCTCCAACTCCTTCCAACATACACCACCAACCACCTAAGCACTTATATTCACACCGGACAGCGCCGGCGGGCTCTCCCTGGTCATATAAATCACATAAAGTAAAATTGGAAGCGAGTTTGCGCGCAACAAAAACGAGCCGTCGATTTTCGTCGGTACATTTCCTATCAAAAATGCCCCAAAAAAACATAAGGAAAAAAAAGTTGAAAATTCTTTGGTACCGAAACTCCCACAATTACCGTGTGATTTTTATGTAGTTCCTATATCGATAGAGTACATAGTGGGTTTTTCTCAATTCAGTTTCGGGTTCGACATTCGAATTAGAAAGTATTACTTTTTTGATGGTTAAAATTTTACTTTTCGAATTCCAATAACTTCTATTTTAATTGTACGATTTCTAAGTTATTACACTTTTTTGAAGTTTCTTCTTATTCTGCTTCATTATTTGTAGTTTCCATTTATTTGAAGTTTTGAGTTGGGAGTAAAATTTCAAGCCTCCTTTTTTCTATATTAACTGTAACTAGAGTAATTGAGGGAGTAGATGGATGAAATTTGGGTAGCTTCTGAATCTTTAGATAGTCTATATTTTGATTTTCGGGAGTTTTCGAAATTCGAAATTGGTTTAGAAATTGATGAATTTGAAGCTTTCAGGTGTTCATTTTTCGTTATTTCTCCACTTCCTGAGAATCTAGCGGAATGTTTCAAGGTTTATTGGAAAGCCTATGGGCGTGGCTATAAAATATCCTGAATTAAGAGAAACTATATTCTGGGGGGGTGGGGGTGGGGTAGGATTTGATTTTCATCCCAAAAAATCGCCACAGATTCCATGGTTCTTTTCACAGGGGGTTGCAATTTTTGATGTGTATTGCATTTGTAATGTGCCATAGCATGGTGGTATTTTTTTTTTCAAATTTCGAAAAATGTTATGCCAAATTTATTCCAAAACATAATATATGGCGCATCAAAGAGCATGAAACTTGCTGGAAGACTTAGTAAAATATCACCGAAAAATAAATTGGTGTGATCGATTTCCTTTTCCGACTATATAAAGTTCAGAAATTAGCTTTAATTGTTTTAAATATTCGAACCATTCTTGCTGGGTGAGGGAAGGACGGATCAAAAAACAAACTTTGGATTCGTCGTTAGTTCGAAAAGGCGATTAAAGCCATCGAAAAAAATTTAGAGTGGGGCGTTGCTCCCCAACTGCCCTCAAACCACCAAATATGATATGTGGGCTGTCTAATTAAAGCCCTAGCCGGGGTTTCTGGAATGGCGTTATTCAATTTGCAATCCATTATACTTCATAGTGTGGTTTTCCACCCAATGTGTCTTTATTTTCCGGTCGAGATATTTTCACACTGAGTTTTTACTTTCGAAGTTCAAAGTTTTTCTTCATCTGCGTCACATATAACCCATTACTACAAATGGGTTATATTTTCAATTTTTCTTTCGATCGTAGGCATTAGCAATCAATTATTTTATTATTAATTTTTCATCTTTACAGAAAAGTTCCTCCGAAGCACCGTTATTTTTATATATTTTCACGGCAAAAATCGGGTAAATTTTCCTTAAAAGAGGTTGTTGTGATATTATTAACTTTTCTCCTAAACTTTTACCCATAGCGGAAAACTGATTTGAAATAAACGGGTCACAACAAAACAGGTCTCATTTTATCTGCTGAAATTGTACTGAAAAAGTGTATAATTATGTAGTAATAATAGAAATAAAAACTTTGAAAACGAACAAAATGGTCAAGAATACATCAGGAAATATCGGCATTTCCATTTGTTCGTCAATAGTTAATATATCTTTGTCTTCATCTGAGAAATTTCTGACCGTATCTTCACAATTATTTTTTTTATATGATAACTGTGACTGCTGGGAGTCTTGAGAATTTCCGACGGGCCCATTTCATCACCCTGTTTCCAAAATAACAAATTTCTTTACTATAATTACATTGCGAAGTAAGCTAAATTATTTTGATGTACTCATATATGTAGGTAACTACATAGTTGTGCTACTGAAAAATATGCCCTTTTTATCTCGACCAAATTCCAACCGATTTTCAAAATTCTTTCGTCTAAATACATTGTACTGATTTTTTTCGAATTTTTCGAGACTATTACGAGGCTCCTAGGGTGCCGGGTTATAGGGTTCTTGCCCACCCCTCCAATGTATTATAATGAGAAGGAAATGTTCACTTGCATATGCGCTATGAGGATGTACACAATTTCATTTAAATATGCATTTATGGCGCAGAAGAGCATGGTTTGACTTGGTCAGTAGGACGTTAGGTCAGACTTTTAATCTATGGGTCATAGATTCGATTGTTGAGGGCGAGTTTAATTGTTTTATTATATATATATATACTATACATGCAGGTATGTAGGATATACATTTTGTTCAGTCCTGCAATTGCACATGAAATTCGTACAAAGCAGACAGTGTGAAGAAAGCGAGCGCCAACGAGAGGGGGTGATGTGGACGTCAGCCACCGAACCGACGATACGAGTGTTATTTGGATCGGAAATAAAGAGTTTATTATTAGTCGTGGCTTTTATCTAAATTTCTCAGTAGCCCGTAAATACATATTCCACAAACTGGGGGCTCAACCGGGATTTACAAGGTAGCGGATTTGTCACAGCGGAGCAGAGAACCATAACGTAGCACAAAACAACAAGTATTAAAGGAGTCAAAGAGTGCTATAGAGGGAAGTAATTTTTGTTGGTTATTCTGCATGCTGAAAATATAAAAAATTTAATAACAGTGCATTACAATAGACAAATAGGGTAATTTCTAGAACTTAAAGAAGTAGTGCAATAATTTGTGCAGTTCAGCAGAAGTAACTATACATAACTAAAAGATGATGGCAAAAGGTTTGCATAAAATTCATGTTGCTGAAGTTTGTTGGACCAAGTTGCTGCCACAATTTGTGTAGGAAGCAGGTATTGCAACATTCTGATTACTATAATTGTGACGTTTGACAGATTTGCTTCTAGAACAAAAATATTGTAATTTATTTCGTACTATACTCTATTTCTTGAATTGAATATGATTATTAAATAAATTATTAAAGAAGGGCACATAGTTACACTCTAAACCAGGGGTGGCCAAGACGTCGACCGCGGTCGACCGGTCGATCGCGTAGATGTTTTTGATAGCCCGCGAGAATAAAATAAATTGAACAAACATCCCAAAATTATCATATTAAGATAATGCACCGCTTCACATTGCGTGAGTAAGGAATAACCCACCCCCGCCACTATTTCTCTCATTCTCTCTTTATCTTCCGTACTAATAAAAATCGCTCCTTCTTGTTCTCAGTCAGTATACTCAGCTAGTATTCAGTTCTGACGATTGATATGTTGCGTGGTGATAATAATAGCGACTAAAATGCGGGGGCAAACTTGGCGAGCTCAGATAACGGTAAGACTTACCACTATCAAAGGAGTTCTTTACCGTGATGTTCAAAGATAAACGTGTTTGTCTTATTTGTAACTAAGGTGTAGGACAGACAAAAAAAATTTCGAAGAGCATTTTAAAACTACACACACAAAATATATCACCGATTTTCCGATTGGAAGTAAAATCCTGAAAACAGAAGTATGTGAGTTAAAAACTAGTTTATATTCACAGCAATCTTTTTTTACAAATCCAGGCATAAAATCAAAAGCAGCAACACTGGTATCGTAAAAATAAAAAAATTAATTTTTTTGTAAATCAACGGCATTTCACTGCCACGAAACACTGTCAAGCGCCGCACGAAAGTCTGAATTGGTTTGTTACATTACTATCACTGATTGATATGAAAAGTTTATTAAAACATAAAAAAAAGGATGAGGTGCATGCATCCCAACTAAGAAAAGGCGAATTGAAGAATTACCAAAACCTGGGAGCAAGAGTTTACACAAAATATACATCGGGAATTCCAAAGTTTCGCCGAACAGTTAGACAGTTTACACGAGGAGTTCGAAAGAAATCCTTGAGCCTCGGAAAGAAGTCAGCAGTTTCATGGTATTCCCTAGATGTGGAGAATAGTTGGGAAAATATCGATACACCGATATTTCCTTTTTTTTTTTTTAATGTAGATCCACCAATATATTGGCTGATATCCTTAGGGCATGTTCACGAGCGCGATTTATCGCATGCGACCGAGTTCTGATTGACTGCAACAATGTGGTTCTCGCAGAACATGGTTACTCTTTCTATGTTTCGTGCGACACAAAAATTTATCGCAGCTATGCTCTTAGTTTGGTGCGAGTTTTAACTTGTTTACATTTGTAATCGGATGCTAAAACTTCGCAGTGATGTTGAAAGTTACTATACTATGTATAAATATAAATATAAAAACATAAATACATGTGAATTTTACACTAATATCTCCTTGCCAACCACAAAACTAAACGTACGGGTCAACCTTGTGAATGTATCGCGCGATAAAAATTAGTCGCAAGTAGAGACAGATCTATAAGAAGAGAAGGATCTTAGCAAAATATCGCGCGTATCGTATCGCCCTCGTGAGCTGAGGTTCAGTATCGGCAATACGATATTTGTTATTATATGTATAAATATAGTACTATGCAATGCATGTCGTGTCCCAATAATAAAACTCACGAATCAATAAAACAATAAATCTTTAAACCAAAGAAAAAACACACGAATTTCATTTAAAACAATACTTTATTAATCCGAGAACTGACCTAACTTAATGACAATATAACTAAGCTACCTGGCGCTTAGGTAACCTGAACCGACTCTAATCACGATAAGACTGTACACTTTACGGTACTCGCCAGTCCAGTCATTGGTCTTTTATGCACCAATATTCGGAAGTAGACGTTACTTAATAACGCGGAAATAAACAAACGACAACAACCTTGCCGTGTGTCTACCGGTTGCAGCACCTGAGTCGCTCAGTAGTAAACAATCGCTTTACATAACAATTACCATGCCAGGTTAATTGTTATCGTAATCGTCGATTGGTCCACTAAGCGCTCATCGCAGGCAGCTGTTGAGCTAATCAGCAAAATAACCGACAGTTGCAGAACAGTACCATGCGAGGTTACTGTTTAGCAATTGCTAAATATTTCAGTAAAATGCGCCCTTGGCTGCTGGAAGAATCTTCCGTATATTGGGCCATAACATGGCTCCCCCTTGGAAAAATTAGTTTCCGCCGGGAACTAGATCTGGAGAGTGCAACAATTTTAATTAAAAACTGAAAATGTCTTTATTCTCATTCGGTTCAGATTGTTTTCATTTTCCATTATATACCTACTATCTAAATTGTCTTATTTTTCTATTTCAAACTGTACATTTTACATTTTTACATCTTTTTACATCATTTTTCTTTTTATTTTCTTTTTCATTTAACTTCTTTAAATTCAATATTTCATTTTCACATTTAATTCCTTTCTTTCATTTTTACATCTTTTTACATCATTTCTTTTATTTATTCTGATTTTACAACATATCTATTTACTTTTTTTTACTTCACATGTCCTTTTATTTTTTCTGATTGTACAACATATCTATTTACTTTTTTTTTACTTCGCATGTAGTTTCTTGGAAACTTCCTCCACTTCTTAAATACCTTATTATACTAATAATTTCCTACATTTGAATCTTATAACAAATAACCTATTTCTTTCCATTGAACATCATTGAATATTATAAACCATATATACATATTTTTATTTCTATATAACTTTACACGTTAATCTCTAACTATAGGTTACCCTTAAATTACTTCTATGTTATACAAGTGCAAAAAATATATATATCTACTTAACTAAACATATGGCGGTTACTCCAGCTGCACAAGTTGTTTCCCCACAATAGTTGGCAGATTGATGGTTGGCAAGTTCGCTGTCGTGGGCAAGATTGTCTCAATGGTTATGTTTGCATTTTGGGCCTTGGGTTGCTGCTCTGACTTATGAACTATAGGTAGAATCAGTCTGTTAGTGCCGGCTTGAGTATAGTTCCTCTTCCAGCGCTTCAAATGGCATAATACTACTATCAGGATTATTAAGCTGATGATGGCTAAACATGCGGTAGTAGTTGTCGCTTCTGAATGTATATAAAATATATATAAATGAATATAATATATATATATATATGTAAATGAAGAATACCCCTGTTTGCTATAGCTCACCGATGGATGTTGGTGAATGTTGGCAGTTTACTTCCAGCTTGGTCTTCTCGGACATCACAAATAACCAGTGTTTTCTTGTTACCATTCTCACTAAGCTGCTCCACTTTGCTGAAACTTTTTCTTTACAGGCCTTCGCATTTACGTTGAAGCTCCGGAAAAGGTTCAGCACACAGTTTTCTCCAATAGCAGTAATTGTGCGCATACGATTTGCGGGTAGTCTGATGCGGTTGACAACCTCTGGCACTTCTGATACTGTTGGTAACTGAGCAAGACATACTGTCGTTCATGATTATTTGCTGCCACAAATTCAGCGTCCAGATCATATACATGAAACCCGAATTCATCTATAGCTATCGGGATTGTGTATACCTTATGTAAGTCAAACGCAACTCGTTGGGGTTGTGGGATATCTACCCTGACTAGGATTTCTTGGCCTACCTGGAGTGCTTGTACCTTTGCAATTTGTACCAGCAATTGGAAATTCTGAAATTTTTCATCTAAATCAAGTAAAATGGCATTCTTCATTATCTCGGTCATCACTCGTGCATGAATTATCAGCGGGTGTAGCTTTCCTAAGCTTAGGGAGATTAATATACTCATCATTGTTTCTTGCATTTCTCACTCAATTCCATTCTTAGTTTTAATGACGATAGTTACCGATATTGACCCTGCTGCTCTTTAACGATGGTTGAAAGTTTACTTTGTAGTTCTTCTCTCTCTTCTGCTGCCTGTAGCCTTGAAGCATTAAACAAATTGAACGTAGATTTGACGACTGTAATTTGGTCCTTCAGTAGATTTAATGTTCGGCTCTCCTTCTCATTAAGGTCATCTATAGCTGCATGTATTTCTTCCGAGTCGGCATGGTCCATGGTTCCGAACAGTGTCTTGGCCAGAGATCCCACTACCTCAAAAATTGAACGCTTGTTTTTTCCGGGCGTCTCATTTTGGGTATGATTTTTAATTTTTAATTAATTAATTTTTTCCACCCAACCTCCTATCTCTTTGACTGCTGCCTTACACCTTACAATGCCTCCCGTATCGGTTACATTTGCGCATAATCTGCTTATAAACCCGCTGCATTTGCTGACGAATTTTATGTCTTCAGTGAGATCTGGTGTTTGGAACTTAGACAGAATAGTTCAATGTTTCGTGTAGAAATTAACCACACCGAGACGCTCGAACAACACTCCCGAGTGTGGTATCGGCTCGATACTATATCCTGCCTGCTCTGCTAGTATCCCAGCTACCAAAGCGAAGATTAAAATTATTGCCGTCTTCATCGCGAAGCTAAACCTTACTTTATAACTAAATAAATTTAGGGCAATCCTAGTATCCTTAGACAAAATGAATTTTGTTTTTCCTTTTCTTTCTCTTTTTTGTTTAAATTATTATTTCCTTGAAATTCTCTATTTCTTCTTTTTAAATCAATTAATCACAGTTGGGTTGAATGCACTCCCCATATATTTTTACTGATAAGCATGATCCATCAGCTGGTGAACCTCCGCTTGGTATTTGTATAATTGGAGCATTGTGTAGTTATACAAGATTACTCTTAGTGATATGTTCTGTGATTTTCATTCGTTTTTTATCATCTTTTGTTATAATTTTTAAAATTTTTTTGACCACTCATTTTTGGACTAATAATTTGTGATTTTATCTGTTTATTTATTTATTTATTTTTAACGTACTTAGTGTCGGCAATGTTTTTGTTTTTTGATTTTTGATTCATGTGAGTGACGTGCACGTTGATGCTTTGATCTTTGTCTCTACCACTTATATTCTTATAATCTTTAAATAAGTCTTTACATAAAGTTTCTTCTAAAAATTTTTTTATCTTTAAGAATAGAGCTTTTCATTTAACTTTAAATTTTTACCATTCTTAAAATTATTTATACTTCTAGAGAACAATTTTCTTAATTCCTATCATTTAAAATTTTAAAGACCTTTAAAAAACCTTTCATTCTTATTATTATTTTTATTATTTTTATTTTATTTATAATTGTTCCATAGGGCCTGATGATGGACCAAACCTAGGTCCGAAACGTTGCCCTTTCACATCAGAAATAAAGACGAAAGACAAAAAAACATAAAAAGGAGACATCGTGTTTTAATTCTTTGTTTTTGTTTTGTTTTTATTTAAGCGGAGTTTTCCAAGAAAGACTAAAGAAATCTTTTTAAAAAAAAAAAAATTTTCAATCATTCTTCTCCCTTTTTTTTAAGTGTACTTACTTACTTCCCTCTATTGGCAATCTTTTCGCATCTGCATAATCTTCTTTTTCCTTTCCTCTCAGCCTAAACGCTGTAAAGAACCTTGTTCTGCAAGAAAAACAAAGAAACGAAGAAAAAGACTAAATAAAATAAAATATTCAAATTGTAAAACTATTCTCTAGTGCTTCATTCCACTTAGCTTATCGTCCTTATATGACGAACAAACCCTGCTCTTAAAATTAATTATGATACCTTCTCAAACGATTCGTATGAATCCGCTTTAGCTTTTTCCCTTGAAGTGTAGTCACGTTTTCAGAACTGTGAACGTAAATTACTTCATACGGACCTTTAACAATGTATGCTAAATTCCCTGCCCTAGCTAAGTCTTCAACTAGAACTTTATCACCAATATATAAGGCTTCCGGTCTAGCTGAATTGTCATGGTACTTCTTTGCCACTAGTTTGCTTTTAAGTAGGTTCTCCCTAACTAGTTGAAACGCCCTCTGCAATTTGAACCGCCATACCGAATGGTACTTATCCTAATTATATACCGGTTCAGGCTGACGCTGTACGCAAATCCAAACAACGTTTCCATGGGCGTAAGTTTTGTGCCTGTATGCACGGTGTTGTTGTACGCATGCGCTGCGGTTCTCAACAGTTCGTCCCAGTTTCGTGGTTCCCGATCAACGAAACTCCTCAGATAGTTGACTAGCGTAGAATGCTGCCTCTCCACAGCGTTGGACTGGGGATGGTAGGCCGTTGTTTGCAGCTTCTTTATCTTCAACATTTTACAAAGAGCCTTTAATACTTCTCCAGTGAAGTTTGCTCCCTGATCCGTTACTAGCTGTTTCGGTAGCGAGAACCGGCTGAGGATTTGCTCAAACAAGGCCTGGGCTACCGTGTTCGCTTCTTGGTCTGGTATCGCCACGAAATCTACAAATCTAGTCAGATCATCCATCATATACAAGATGTACTTGTTACCCTTGTGACTGACTGGCAAAGGTCCAACTAAGTCAACATAGACTTTCTCAAAAGGTCTTTCCGCGATTTCCGTCACTACTAATGGCATCTTGATGGCTCTAGCGTGCTTATTTTTTTGGCAAATCGTACAACGTTTAACATACCGAGCTATATCAGCCTTCATTCCCTTCCAACGGTAGAAGCGCTTCACTCTGTTGAACGTTTTGTTCCTCCCAAAGTGTCCTCGAAACCTAGAGTCATGATAGTCTCTTAGAATTAGCTCAATCTCTTCTGGATTAGTCACCAGTTTTGGTTCTGGTTTCTTCAGTTTTTCTTCGGTGATTATCTCAGTCCCTTTAATACTGTTACCTTCGTTTTCAGAATCTCGCAATGGTGTTTGTTTTGCTTGTTCCCTTTCTTTCTATTCCCTAGCTTGAGCTCGAGTTATTGCAAGGCATGGGTACTCCTGGTTATGATAGGACTCAGGTTCTTCAAAGTGCCTTAGAATTCTGCTTAGGGCATCGGCATTACCATTTTCCTTTCCAGTTTTATATATAATCTCAAATTCATACTCCGATAGTTTTTGGTGAAATCTGAGCATGCGTGATGTAGTGTCATTCACCTTGAAAACTCCCCGTTGAGGTTGGTGATCCGTTATTATTCTGAAAGTCTTGCCCAGAAGGTAGCACTTATAGCTCCGTACTGCCCACACAATGGCCAGCATCTCACGCTCTGTAGTGGAGTAGTTTCTTTCTGCCATGTTCAAAGTACGACTAGCGTAACTAATTGGATTGCCCTCTTGCTCCAGAACTGCCTCTAAAGATTCTCCACTTGCATCAGTGATTACCGTAAGTTCCTTTGTGAAACCTGGATATATCAAGAGTGATGGTGTAGTAAGAATTTCCTTGACACAACTGAAGGCCTTTTCGCACTCGCATCCCCGTGTGAACCTAACGCTTTTCTTTACTAAACTATTAATGGGTGCCAATATTTTTGAAAAATTCGGAACAAATTTCCGATAATAATTGGCTAGCCCTAAAAAAAGATTGAACCTGACGAACAGTTTTTGGTTGTGGGAAATTTTGCACAACTTCGACTAATCGTTTATCAGGCTTTACCCCTTGCTCTGAACAAATATGGCCAGATACGCTACCTCTTTCCTTGAAAACTGACATTTTGAAGGCTGCAACTAAAGGTGGTGTTCTCTGAAGCGCTGAAAAACTTCTCGTAGTTTGCTGTTATGTTCGTCCAAACTCTTAACAAATATCACTACATCGTCGAGATACACGAAGCACTTAATCCCTTGAAGTCCCGTGAGCATTTCGTTCAGTAGGGATGGAAAAAAATGGGAGGGGGGCGTTTTTAAACCAAATGGTAATCGTTTATAATGGAAATGATTAAAATTGGTACTAAACGCCGTTTTTTTCTCTATCTTTTGGGTCGATTAATACTTGCTGGTACTCGTTAGCTAAATCTCACGTGGTGAAGTATCTGGAATGACCCAAACGATCTAGGATGTCCTCAATTCGGGGAAGGGGATAAGAAAACTGTATGCAGACTTTGTTTAGTTCTCTGAAGTTTACACATAGCCGATACTTTCTTTTACCGTCATCATCTAATCCTTTCTTAGGAATTAGAAATACGGGGAAATTAAATGCACTGTCACTCGGTTCGATGATATCGACCTCGAGTAATTTTTTGAGTTATTCCTGACACTCTTCTCGATGGGCTTCTAGTATGCGATATTGCCTTTTGTGTATAGGGGCCGTATTAGCCATTAACGGTAACTGAAAGGTCTTCGTCGGGGTGTATGACAATTTATTGCCTGGAAAATTAAAGATATCACTGTATTCGGAGCAAATATGGGTTACTGCTTCCCTTTCTTCGAAGTTAAGTTCTTCTCCCAGCACCACTGATTCCTTCATTAGCTTGAGCCGTTGTTGGCGATTATCAATCTTACCCTTATCCCGTCCTTGTGGATGCACAGTATACTTACTCAATTTTTCAAGCCTCGGCCTGAAATTCACTAGTTCAACGGGCTCCCTTCCTTCGTTAATAATACCTACCCACGCTTTACCGTTCCTTGTACCTTTTCGCTCTGAGCCTCTGCGTAAGCTGTAGCTTTAGAGGGGTCGCGTTGGACTTCCATGCGAGTAATTTCCAGCTCCTTTTCCCTTCTTCCTGCTACACCTTCTTGTTCTCTGCTCCCCATCAGTTTAGTCCTATTGATGGGTGCTTCTTGAGAATCTTTTTGATGCGTTCCCGTGCTAAGGGACTAGACCAATTGTACAAAAGGCCACTTCTCAGCTGTTAGAGCTGGCTGTACATCTTCTTTTGGAAAAGTCGTCTTTCTTGCTATCTGATACCACGCCCGCTTTTGATATAGTGCCGCGCAAGGCTGCGACTGGATTCTTCATTCGTTGCTGAATCTCTTTTGGGGAAGAATACACTGACTCTTCTTTCTGGATAGACTGGTGATGATTGGCCTGGGTGCTTTCCTTCAACTCTATTATCTCGATTTTCTCCTTTCCAGTAATGCATCCAAAAAGAGGTTTTTCTTCCCTTATTTTCTCCATGCCTTTCACTAACAGTTTTCCATTTATATAATCAATGACTGCTTTGTCCTTCAGGAACTCGATCCCCAGAATACCGTCAGCTGGAATCGAATTAGTGTCATAAATGGTGTTAAACTCGCATGGCTGTAGAGCTTCTTGTTCCGCTACATATTTCTTCAAGCAGTTTGCGGTATAATGATCGCGGGTTCTACAAAATTGGCAATAAAGGATTTCTGCGTCTGTCTGCAGCTGTCCTGAAGGACAAATTGAAGTATCCGCGAACCTTATGCTTTGTCTTCGGCAACTAGTAGTATCGTGACCATAGTTTCGGCATTTTACACAGTATGGTGGCTGTTTTCTTGATTGGCATTCCCTAGCAATATGCCCTCTTTGCCCACACTGGAAGCACTGGATGCGCCTAGGCGGCGTTGCCCTAGCCTGTGATCCACGATATATTCCTGCTGCTGCTGGAGATGGGCCCTTCTGTACGGCTTCTCTGAATGGTCTGCTGGTATTATTGTTGAAAGGATTAGTCCCCCAGCTATCTCGCATTGTTTCGGAATTCAGTTTTCGCCCACTTCCCCAGACTTCTGGTTCTCTACTCTGGAGCCTCGTTGCATTCTTCTCGAAATAACTAGCTTCTTCTTGTACTTCATCTAGAGATTAGAATCTCCTTCCCGTCAGATCCACTTCCCTTGCTTTATTCCCTACGCCAGCTTTAAAAGTAGCCACTGCGTCAGCTTCTAATTCTGCTATTAGTCCACCTTCCTTATTTGGGTACTGTGACTGCTGTTTTAAATTTGTCCACAATCTCTTTCATTCTGTCAGCGAATTCACGAACGTTTTCTCCAGGTCGTTGTTTACACTCCAGCATTTCCGTACGTAGCTCACTGAACGTTTTTCGTGGCGTATGTGCAATTGCAATAACCTGCTGCAGAGTTCTTCGGCTCCTGGGAACACACTAGATAATAAGCGTCATCTGTAAGCCGAAATTTCACAAATTTGATAAAGGTAGCTTTTTCTTCAGTAGTCAATTGATCGTAGAGTTCCTTGCTGCAATTCAGGAGACGGTACAGTTCTTTGCCCAGCTTTGGTAATCTTTCCCCAGAAAATAATGGTATATATTTGGATACTATATCCATAACTTTCCCATGTGCTTCCACCATACTGTTCTTGGGCAATCCGTATGATTTACTGCTTCCTGGTTCTTTTGCCTTTCCCTTCGATGAGCTACTCTTAGCAGAAATATCTTGCCTATCTTTCGTTTCTCGTGGTTTATCCCAAAACAATAATTTCCTTGGTGTCCACTTCGTACTGACTTCTTGCCTGTACACTTTCTCTTCCGGCAGTGGACCCTCGGCTCTTTCTCTCTCCAGTTCATCCGCTGCCTGTTCTGCTTCCTTCAGTTGCTGTTCCAAAGAAAATATTTTCTTTACTAGACCCTTGTTCTCTCTTTTATCTCCTTCTAACAATTTTTCTGCCTGGATCTCACCCCTTTGGATCACCTCGAGTGTAGCCGTTACCAGCATGTCTAAAGCTTCGCCTTTCGTACAGGACTTGGCAGCTGTATTCCACTCCTGAATCAATTTTCTCGATTCTTAACTTGATGTTCGTTTTTGCAATTCTGTCATGAGATGCTCCCGATATAATGCCAGTCCTGCTCGTAGCTTTCTAACTTCTCCCTACACTGTTTTAGCTCCTGCGATCTTTCCTCTAGTTCCTTCTCCTGAGTTTTGAACCGTAAAGTTGCTCTCTTGTCCGTACATTACTTCTACCCACCGACATTGAAGTCTGAAACAGAAGATCATCTAATTCTTCTCTCGTTTCCTTCCAATCGAAGCCTATTTACCAATGACTCCCGATACCTTACTTTATTAAAAATTAACACCTAAAAAAACTTTGTAACATAAATGCTCCCTAGATTAACTCTTTAATCACAATCGTTACAGTCCACTTGACTTTTTGTGTGAATCACGAAGACATAAACCCAACACTCAGCAGATATCAATATCGAGACTCATAATCTCTGTTTAAAATGTTGACGACTCAAACGAATATAGTGTACTCTATCAAAATTACTACAAAAACGAGGGAGCTTCGATCAAACAGGAGTTAAACTCAACTTTTAAGCGGCATGCCAGGTTACTCTTTAGCAATTGCTAATTATTTCACTAAAATTCGCCCTTGGCTGCTGGAAGAATCTTCCGTATATTCGGCCATAACATCCCTCCCCCTTGGAAAAATTAGTTTCCGTAGGGAAATAGATCTGGAGAGTACAATCTATATTAAACTAAAAACGTGAGATCATTTTAAACCGCGTTCGGTTCAGTTTCTTTTACATTACATCATTACATACTTATTAAATTTTCTTATTCTTCTATAGTTCACTTCCTACATTGTCTTTTTTTTCTTACTTATTTTAATTATATTATTTAATTAATTATTTAATTTTAATTAATTAATTATTTAATTTCTTTCTTATTTGCTTTTCACATTGAATTTCTTTTTTATTACCTTCTTACAACATATTTATATTGTCTTCCAAATTATTTTAACATTTGTTTTTTTTAATGAAAATTTCATGATTAACAAAAAAAAAATCTTAATTAATTCACATGCATTAATAATATATAACCTTACTTATAGTTTATCTAATCACAAAAATGCAACAACAACAAAAAAGTACATTTTACAATCATTCGAATATTTTTTGTCTTACTATAATTTTTAATTAATAGTCTTCATACACTTTAAAAATGTTTTCCCCCTTTTTTTTCTATACAATATATATTCCTTTAATATTTCCTGATAACGGTTTTCTCTTTATTGTATATCTTACTTTACATATAAATTTTTTTTAAACATTTCATTTTATCGTTAGTTCTCAAACAGTTATCTTCCAATTTTAATTTCTATTTAGCTTTAGGACAAGAGTATTTCTATAATATTCTTACCCATTTCTTTTCTTTATGTTATAAACTGTGAGATTGCATATATGAGTTATATAAGTACCTTAATTTTTAATGTTCAGTGTAGTAACTAGTTCACAAATAGTATTCTCTATAGCGATACATAATATGTCTATTTATCTTCCTTTTTATTCATTACTTACAAATTTGTTACTTGGCTTAATATAGTTCTACCTTGCTGCTTTTCAACACAATTAATAACCTTAAAATTACTGTAGTCGATCCAATTGCTTGTTAATAATGGCGGAAAGTATAGTTTTGTCTCGCTATAAAAGCCGTATTCTATCAGTAACGTCGTGTATGACTTTCGCTTTTACGTGTAGCTGCCCTGCCTTGGGAGTTTGGAAAATTTGCCTAAGTGGGTAGAATTTTTAGTCTGTTGGTGTTAACCTGAGTTTGCTGTTCTAAGTCTGCTTCTACAGAAATCTTTATTGCATGCGATTTTGTACTACGCTTATTCAACTTCTAGCTATTGTTGTAGCATTTCCTGCATAATGTTTACACTTGTACTGATCGGTTATTGAATTCTGACGTTCAAGATCTTTTTCCACTTATCAATCGGAATTAGCAATACTGCTGTCATTTGAAATTTACATCTGATTGAATGTTGATTTATTGGAATGCTGATTTATTTGGATAGAATATTTTCTTCTACACTGCTTTTCTGGAAACATTTATACCAGCTTACAGATTTTAAGATGTGATTATAATAGAACGTATGGTCATTCCTTCTTACAGGGGCTTCCTTAATTTCGATGCCCCAAGCAAAGGTTATCTTATTGCCATGAGATTTCTTGATCTTCTTATAGGTACGACGGAGTTCTCTCAATTATATCGAGAGTCCATCCGTACCTAAAGAATATTATGTACCGTGAGCATAAAAGTCTCAACTAGAGACTCTGAAGGTTTTTTTTCTAGCTTTCCAATTATATATTCTTCTGATTTTTCTGGCTTAACTTAAAAATTTACATCCACATATAGCAAGTTAAATCAATAGTCCAGTCCTCCGCATTGACATTTTTTCTCCTCTTATTTCCCTATTTGTACTGGATACTTGATGATATTGCTCTTTTCTGCATACCGGAACTTTCCACATCTCAGTTGCCATATTTATCTGCAATTTATGTCTACCTCCATCTAGTTCTTAAGGCAAACACTACACATTTTTTATAATTTTCGACTTATATTTCATCCTTCTTAACCTCTAAAATATACTGTTGCAGTGGCTGTTATTCTTTTTTGCTTATAAATATCAAATTTTAACATTATATAATATTTTTCCTATATTTATTTCCAGTACTATTTTTTGTTTATCTTTCTTTCGTACTATTCCGATAACTTTAAACATTTAACTGTCATGGTACATTTAATATCCTTGTAACTTTTTCTTGTATTTCTTCTCAAGTAATATATCTCATTTTTTTCTTTCAATCTCTCTCTTACTGAATATCTACTACACATATTGGGTTTTCCACATTCCCATTTTTTCCTTTTTTTTTCAAACTTGTTTTAATCTTCATTTTTTCATTATTCAGTTACTACCCTTTTTGTGATTCTCGTATATATATATTTCAAGACATTTTCTTACCTTTACCTCTGTAAATTTACATTGCTTGTTGTCTTGGTTCGCTCTCCAGTAAGAACTTGACTACCATCATATCTCCTTTCATACCCCTTCTCGGCCTGTAAGTCTGCAGAGCTCTGTAATTTAAATTTATTTTTTAAACAATCGGCCCCTCCAAACTCTTCCAGAATTTGAAGTCCCCTGCTGAAATCCTCGACCTAGCATTAGGTTTCCTGGACAATTACCAATACATACCTCATTTCGTGTCATGAAACTTGCAGTGGAATTTCAATATTCCGTAAGACTGCAGTTTCGATCACATAATTGCTTTTTAAGCTCTGATCTTACCGATTTATTCGTATATCGTTGAGATTTAAGCTTACCTCTTCGACAAAGCCCCTGAAATATCTTTTTTTGTGAAGTGAAATTTTTCCTACCTTCATAAATCCATGCAGGTCTCTCGGAATACTTACGTGGTTCTGGTTCATTCGCAGAATTTGGTTCTTTTACCGGACAGGCTCTTGCATTAACAATTCTTACAAATGCAAGTCTATCCTTCAGACTTATTTCGCAGTGTCCATGTTATTTATGATGCCTTCTCCTCTTGTCTTTAAATCTGTCGTTTATAACAAGCCCCACATTTTCGTAATCAGTAGTCAAGGTTTTCTCCCATGTTGGCTTCAGAAATAAGTCACCCAATGTAGGTATACTTTTCACTCCATATCGTGAAGTATTGTCAACAGTATGTGCCAGTTGTTGTTGTTTTCTGTTGTGTTGATTTTAATATCCCTATTCGGGTATGAAACGGAGTTACATGACTGCTATCTTGCCAAGCTGTGTGTACTATTTGTGCGCAAGATGCGAAATGTCCAGAAGAATCATCTTGTATCAACAGCTTCATATTTATACAGTCGAGTTTAGTTCCGTCCCTCAGGAAATCCATTCCAAGTATCCCGTCGGCTGGAATTGAATCAGTATTACCAATGGCATTAAATTGACAAGCCCGCTGATTGTTTTCTATCTGCAAGTTCGCCTGACAAGTGCCAATGGACCTCCTAGCGAACCCAAAGGGTCCTCCAATGCTTATTTTCTATTGTGTCTGTACGGGCGTATTTCCTTTAATTCTATTGATCTTAATTAAACTATAGGTGGACCCAGTGTCAATTAAAAGTCTAAACTTACTTTCTAACGCTATGTCTGATGGCACTGTGATGACTAACTTACTATTGGAATTCACTTCATCACTCTCCCTCTGGGCTAAACACTTTTTCAGATAGTTTGCCGTATAGTGATTCTGTGTTCGACAGAATTTGCAATAAAGTCCCTCCCGTCCTGAACATAATTCATCTTGGATGCCAGTTGTATAGTTTGCCACTCTAACATGATGAATTCGACAATTGGATTCCTCGTGTCCATATTCCTGACATCCAGTACAGAAGAGTACTTGCTTGTACTCTCTCGCAAAGTGTCCTCGCTTTCCGCATTGAAAACACTCAATAGATCTGGGAGGTGTTCTCCTTGTCGAAGATGGTTGGTATCTTCCTGATGACACTGGCCCTGTTCTGGGTTAGAAAGTTGTCGAACCCTGTCTGGGCTCGCGTCTGATAAAATCCCCCGTTGGCCATCTGTTTGGTGCACTTACTGTGTTTGGCTTTCGGTCTTCTTGCCATACTCCCGATTCTCTCACTTGAAGTCTTTTTGCATCTTCTTCGAAATAACTGCTTCCTCTCTTACTTCTTCCAGTGACTCAAACTTTCGCCCTGTAAGGTGCACCTGCGTGGGTCTTCTCAACACACCGGGTTTAAAGGAAGTTACAGCATCGGCCTCCAACTCGGCTAGTAATCCCTTCTCCCCTCCCGGGTATTTGGCCGAGACAGCCTCTTTTATCTGATCGCGCATTTCTCTTATTTATCCGCGAACTCCGTGATGTCCTGTCCAGGTCCCTGTCCACATTCCAGCATCTCAGTGCGTAATTCACTCAATGATTTTCGCGGCATGTATGCGGATTTTATTGCTTGCTGTAAGGTTTCTAAATCCTTCAGCTCCTGGGAGCTTATCATGTAATACGCATCATCCGTCAGCCAATATTTTACACATTTCACGAAAATAACTTTTTCTGCTGCTTCCAGTCGGTCGTAACGATCTTTGCAGAAACAGAGAAATCGATAAACTTCCTTCGCTAGCTGTGGAGATCTTTCACCAGAGAATATTGGCACGTATTTTGACACCATGTCCATAATCTTATCATATGTATCTGTCATTTTGTACACTGTTACTGATTTCTTATATATTTCCATCTTTTTAACTCGTTCTGGTACTTTCACTTTTTCACTAATACCTTTTATACTTCATACCTGTAAACCGAAAAATTAGTAAAACGCGCTCTAGAACAAATCTTTCGCAAAACTCATATCTTTATTATAGGTACTAATCGACTACCAATACTCAATATAATGTAAACCTTCAAAACTATCATACCATTAACACACTCAATTCAGCTATTATGCGTACATACAAACGAATATGCCGAATACTTTCTATTTTTTATTATTCAGATGCACCCAATGAGAAGACAACAAACCATACTTTACTTTAAACTTTCTACCTAATTAACCGCGTAAAACCCGAATACATTTGTCCAAAAAACAAAGAACATTTCGTAAATATAACACGACGTTATTACGACTATCAAAAACCCGATAAATTTAATAAACGCGTGTACGACCAACGCCTAAATCGAAACGTGACGTTGAAACTGGTGAAATTCTTATTACCAACTATCATGTAGCTAAAACACAAATTATCACAAATTATTTACAAATATTTCAACTTATAAATTACTCCGAAGTTTATCATATCTTAAAATTAACACTTTCTAAAAAAAAAGAAATTGGGTCTGGTGTTTTTTCGGGATGCAGGAGTAGCTTGTAAAAACATAACTCCTCGATCGCTGCTAATGTATGTGTGTGTATTATGATGAAGATGCGGGAGTAGCTTGTAAAAGCACAAGTCCTCGATCTCGTAAATATATGTTGGAGTAGCTTAATTTCAAAAAGAAAAATCACAAAACACAAAATTTAAATCTAACACTTCTTACATACCTGAAACGCAAATGGAGCAGCTAAAAGAAGCAGAACTCCCAAAATATAAAAAAATGGAGTAGCTTAAAAAGCATAAATCCCAAAAAAATAAAAAAAAATGGAGCAGCTAAAAAGCATAACTCCCAAAAATATTAAAAATGGAGTAGCTAAAAAGCATAACTCCCAAAACAATAAAAATTGAGTAGCTAAAAAGCATAACTCCCAAAAATTAAAATTCCCAAACCTTTTTTACCGGCTGCGCCAGAATGTCGTGTCCCAAAAGCAATCGAACGATAATCCAACGATTAATTCTAATAAAACGGCTCGAAAATGACAACACTCGAGTTACTCACATATAAATTTTTATTTTATTCAACGCGACTGATCACTTAACGGCACTCGCCAGACCAGTCATTGGACTTTTATGCACCAATATTCGGAAGTAAACTTTACTTAATACGTGGATGTAAACAAACGAGAACAACCTTGCCGTTTGTTCTACCGGTTGCAGCACCTAAGTCGCTCAGTAGTAAACAATCGCTTTACATAATAATTACCATGCGATGTTAATTATTGTTGTAATCGTCGATTGCTCCACTAAGCGCTCATCGCAGCCAGCTGTTGAGCTAATCAGCAAAATAACCGACAGTTGCAGAACAGTACCATGCGAGGTTGCTGTTTAGTAATTACTAATTATTTCACTAAAATGCGCCCTTGGTTGCTGGAAGAATCTTCCTTATATTGGGCCATAACATGCATACTATATTGTTGCATATCAGATTAAAGGTCTCGCCGAGTACTATTGAGTAATGTACTCTTCTCCTGATTCAGAAAACTTTCTCTGGACGTTTTTGTCACCGAAAACTCACTTTTATGCACTTGGGTAACATACACGCCACTTACTACATTTCGCATATATTTAGTCCGCTCTTTCTCTCAGGGACATTAGTTATCTTTAATGAACATTTTTCTCATAGGAAGTCATTTTTCCACGATGCACTTATTTCTCACAATCACGAGCGGAAAAAGTGGTCTCGCCGAGTACTATCAGTATCGCACTTGGGTAACATACACCGCAGTTACTACATTTCGCATATATATCTTTCCGTTCGTTCTTTCAGGGATATCAGTGCTCTGTTGTCAGCATTTTTATGATTGGAAGTCATTTTCCACGACGCACCAGTTTCGCACAATCACGAGGGGAAAAAAGTCCACTTTTTCATCCAGGAAAGTCTCTCTCAAAATTCATCCGAACGCCAAACATGCTCAGGGTATTACAACGCGACGCTTAAGGAAACTCTCATGTATGTTCATGTCGGACAGCTATTGAAATATCGATACAACGATATTTAAAGTATAAAAATATCGGTACGGATTACCTGTATCTTAGGGGGATAAATACCGATATATCGAATATCGATCGGTATCAGCCATCCCTAGTGTTTCCTTTTGACGAGCTTGTTGTGAGGAAGAAATTAGCTGATGCCACGTAATCTGGAGCAATCGGAAGTATTTACAGAAAAGTTTTTGGGTTTTATTTAAAACATTTACTGATGGTAGACCGCCACGATATTTTGGATCGCGTACTTCAAAAGTTTGGCCACCCCTGCTCTAAACCTATCAAATTGGTGGAGTAAGGTTATATGTGACGGATTATTTTTCAATTATAAAAAAAAAAAAAAATATATATATTTAAACTCTACTTTTTCTATAGATTTAATTAGGCTGTTTGGCAAAAGATTTTTAGGCATTAGAATATTTTAGTAATGGGTAGAAAAGGGGTAAAAAGACAAAGTACTAAGAATGAAGAAGGCTGGGATAGAGGAAATGTTGATGAGGATATTTCAATGTATCAGCAAACCATTAAAGATCTCCTGAAGCAGATCGAAGAGTAAAATGCTACAATGCGTGCTATGATAGATAATTTCGGAAGAAGTAACAATAGTAATGTAAAAGGCAGATTTTCAGAGCCAAATCATGGAGATTTAGGATGTTCGGTTGGTAATCAACAATCTAGCACAACGTGTAAGTTTTCATTCACAGATATTGAGAATTCGTTGAAGGCGTTCAGTGGTCACGACAATTATTCCATCCATAGTTGGTGCAGCACTAGTGTTTGGTTGGACAGATTTAGAGAAATTGGTATTTGCGAAAAGACTGCTTACTGTCACGGCAAAACTTGCTGTGCGGAGCCAGCGCAATTTAAATACAAAGAGTGAACTTAAAACCCAAAAGTAAAACAGTGTTTTAATTAACGAAAACGTAAGGCAAATAAAAAAGTCTCCACGCGAAACATGTCAGGATTATTTGTTGGCAATTAGGGAATTAGGAAGAAAAGCTGACTTAGAAGAAGATGCAGTCATTAAATATGTGGTAGTTGGTATAATTGACGATGAGCGAAATAAGATTATATTGTATGGTGCCACAACATTAGTCAAATTTAGTGAGAAGCTATCCTTGTATAAGTCTCTATCAAGAAAGATACGATCTAATTCTAAAACGACGAGCATATCACAGTGTAATAGGAAACCGCCGGTTAGATGGTTCAAGTGTAGAAATTTAGAACCTGTAGCTAACACATATCCTAAAAAAGATCATGGAAATAAGTGTTTTACATGCAATAATTTTGGGCATAAAAGTTTTTGGTGTCCAAATAAATATAACAGAAAAGAAATCGCACTCTTGACGACGCCTGCAGAAATATGAAGCGACATGTGTAAGCAAATACAGATGCACGGAAATGAAACCAAAGCATTTGTCGATACAGGTAGCGTTATCACCTTCCTGCGGGAAGACATGTATCAATATTTAGGAAGTCCGAAGATTGATAATCCGATTGCATTTAGAGGAGTAGGATAAAATGAAATTTTTACTATCGGATCATTTTTAGTAGAGCGTCAAATCGATGATCATCGCTATCTGAAAAAAGTTCACATAGCACCTGCAAATATATTCCCTAAAGAATTCATTTTATGAAAAACCTTGTTAGATCAGGTTGTCATTTTTATCGGAAATAAAGAGTTAGTTATTATTAGTCGCGGCTTTTATTTAAATTTCTCAGTATCCCGTAAACCAACATTCCACACGAATATATGGGGCGGGTTCATTGCTTAAGTGAACCAAGTCCACTTTTACAATTGATAATATTGATTAGAGTTGGTGAATTGTGAAAACATTCAAAAATCTTTGCCAAGCATTTGGTTCGTCCCTTTCTAGATAGCTTATTACTGATATTCAAGTAATTTGTTACTCATTACATGTCCCAGTACCAGTACATATACTGGAAATAAATTTACCAGTAATAGTGAGTATTTTTTATTGGGACTTAAATCGTTTTGAGTACCATTACGAAAACTGATAGAGGTGTGTACCAGTATTTTCCAGTAATTACCAGTACCTTTCAGTACTTGCCAGTAAAACACTCCATTTATAGCGCGTAGTGAAAATTAATGTGAGAGACAAAGATTATTATGAGGATCTTTTTCAACATAAAGCAAAGATGGACTATTTATTATTAGAGTATATGGGAGTAAATAAAGAAAAGTATGATATATGAGACGGTATTAGAAGACTTCTACTTAGGTTACATATGATTATGTGTAATGGAATTTATTGATTTTATAAAAAAAAAAATTGTGTATACCAATTATGCCAATTAATAGTTATAGTAAACTAGAAAATAATTAAGGGGTTAAAATTTACTGGTACTACTTTTATTTACTGGTTTTTATAAATTTAATACACATTTATAGACACCAGTAATTATAAGTAAGTACCAGTAAGGATCTTCTTTCCTTACTGGTACTTACTTATAATTACTGGTGTCTATAAATGTGTATTAAAGGTATCTTCTTTCCTTACTGGTACTTACTTATAATTACTGGTGTCTATAAATGTGTATTAAATTTATAAAAACCAGTAAATAAAAGTAGTACCAGTAAATTTTAACCCCGAACAACTAACATATTCTTCCAATAACTACCTATGTATCTTTCCAATGCCATAACCAAAGATTTTCGCTATATTATGCTGCAATTTATTGATCTCTCTTTTCTATAACTAAATTTACATGATTAAAAAAAAAATATCCTTAATTAATTCATATGCACTTTAATATATAATCTTGCTTATTTCTTATCTAATCAGAAAAGTAACAACAAAGAACTTTTTACAATTCATTACACAAATCCATACAATAATTACAATTCTACAGTCCAAATCTTAATGTTATAATTTGTTTTGGTGCCCAAGACAATTTCATTATTACAGTACTATATCTCCGCTATTATTCCAACTGAACCAGCTGATTTCAGACGACGGTAGGTAAATTTACGTTTGGCAGGTTTCCTGTTTTGTGAACCACTCCAATGTTGGATTCTGCTTGCTTGGATAGCCTGCTAGTCTCTTCGTCAGTGATGGTATCCTGCACTCGCTTTAGATCGGCTTCATTGTCTTTCAAGTTAACATAAATAGCCAATGATTCCTCGTCATTATTCGTACTAAACTGTTCCACTCCCGAATTACTTGTTCATTACATGATATGGAATTGTACATTTAGGCATTCAACTTTTCTTATGCAATTTTCGTACATTCTGGAAATCTTTACACTAGTTGGTAGATTTTATGATCTGATTGTATGACTACTTCTGGTTTTTCCTAAAGTTGATTAGCACTTAATGTGGAAGTACTCCCAATTATCTTGTAGACATGAGGATCAGTGGTTGAAAATAATGTTTGTAAGAATAATTTTCTTGATTTTCTTATGGGTACGATGGAGTCCTCTCAATTATATTGAGAGTCCACACGTTTTCAAACAAATAAGATAGTTTTGATTCCATATAACACCATATATATCTTAAAGACTTCCTAACATATAGTACCAGATATATCTTAAAGACTTCCCAACATTAAATTGGGTGCTAGTAATTCCATACTGCTTCTTAATTGTAAAAATTGACATCCACATCTATAATCCAATTTGCCGTGGGCTTCGCATAACCATTGCCTTTCATCCCATTTCCGTATTTCCGCTGCTTTCTCATCTGCATACCGCCTCCGCTCTGGGAGATTTGAAGATCTCTCCAATACTTATTTGACCTATGGCAACCCAAATATTCTTTTTGAACTATGTGGAATGAACTACTCAACTTTTCTAACTAGCCGTTATTTATTTCAACAACCCTACTCAAAAACGATAATAAAAATTCTTTCAGATTTTAAGTTTATTTCAACATGTTTTATAGATTTCCCCTTTTCAAGATTCGAGTATTTTCTATCCTGTCTTATATATTTTCCCATGAATTTATAACCAATTTTTCTAAACTCAGGTAATATTTTTCACATTTAACTCTTTTTTTCTTTAAACTCTATTTCCTTTCCGTCTTTTTTCCTTAACTAATTTTTTAAAAATATCTTTTACTTTTTCTTATTTCATTACTCTTTGTTTTTATTTTCCTGCCTATGTGTCGATCTAACTTTAACCATCTATTAATTTTCTTTCTATTGTTAACCAATATTTCTCAAATTTTTTCAAACTTTTCTGTCTTTTGTCTCTCATTTATTTTTAATTTAAATCTCTTATTTCTTTTTTTTTTTAAACTTCTCTTCACTTTAAATCTCTTATTCTTTTTTTCTTTAATTCCCATTATTTAATTAATTAAGTAACTCCTTTTTTTCTTTTTCTTATTTCTCTACATTTTATTAAACACTTTTTCTTACTTTTACCTTTTAATTTATACATCTGCCTGAAACTGGATCCACTGGGTTACTTTTATATCTCATATATATATCATTCTTCTGACCATAGACTCAATCTCTGCACATCGAATTGCTTCTGAAATTGAAGAGAATGTGGTTGAAAAACTCTTTGGTTAAGTCTCCCTATACCTGGGTCATAACCATTACTTACCTTGTACCATCCGGCGAAACTTGGCGTAATATTCCTATTTCGGGCTGGCGCTACCGTTCCTATCTGATGAATATATTTTGGTAACTTCAACTTACCCCTTTGCAACTTCCCCTGAGATCGCCGTCGTTGCAGATGGAAACTGAAACTGCCCTTATGGCCCCATACCGGTCGTCTGGAAAATTTACGAGACTCCTGTTGTCTATGCAAAGAATTCGGGGTTTCTACGAAATAGGCGGCTACATTTGCAATTCTTGCGAATGACCTTACATCCTCTATTCCGTTGTTCCCATAACCTTTCTGTTATCTTCCACCTTCTTCACAAACTTTGTTGGCTCTTACATTGTCATAAGTTGTGGTAAAATTCTTCTCCTATAGTGGTATTTGGAATAGCTCCTCTACTATGGGTATACTTTTCTCTCCCTGTCCTGAAGCATTCTCTATATTGTGTTTTGTATATTTCCCTTTGCGGTCTGGATTATTGATGCCTGGTCTGATGCTTTCTGCTCTGTTCCTTAAAATCTCCTCTAAACTGGCTTGTAAACGGTTTCTTTGACTGCACCAATTTAAAGAATTGTACACCACTTGAAATTTCCAAACGCAGAACTTTCTTTCCTCGTTTCATCGGTACCTTGTATCCACAGTTTCTTATTAACGCAGTCGATAACAGCTTTGTCACTAAGGAAATCCATTCCTAGTATACCGTCGGCTGGAATCGAGTCGGTGTCACCAATGGCGTTACATTGGCAAGACTGCTGACTATTATCAATTTGCATCACAAATACCTACGGAGCTCCTAGCAAATCTAAGCAGTCCTCCAATTCGTGTTTTCTCATGTGTATTTATGGGTGTATCCTCCTTCTATTATCGCGACCTTAGTTGAACTGCACGTGGACCCAGTGTCAATTAAAAGTCAAAACTTAACTTCTAAGGCTATGTCCGATGGCACTTTAATGATAAATTTGCTATTATAATTTAATTTTTCATTTTCCTTCTCTGCTAAATACTCCTTTACGCATATATCCGTGTGATGTTCACAACTTGGGCAGAATTGACAATAACGCCCCTCCCTTCCTGAATGGAATTCATCTTGTATGCAACCTGCACAGTCTGCCACTTTGACGTGATGAGTGCGGCAATTGGATACCTCGTGGCCATATTCCTGACGTTCAGTACAGGAAAGAACCTTTTGGCACTCTCTCGCAATGTGCCCAGGTTGACCGTATTTGAAGCATATGAAAAACCCTGGGCTCTTCTGATACCCTAGCCGCAACTTCCCAGTTCCCTCCTGATTGGGCTGACCTCCGTGCCGATGAAAAAGGTATTTGGGACGGTGCATTGTACGGGTATAATTAGAAATGTGCAACGGCTATCATTCCCATTAGAGTTCAAGGCTTTATCTCAAGGTAAGGAATTAGAAAGGTCTAGTCGACTAAAGAGTTTAGCCCCCTTTTTTGATGAAGTAGGCATTATAAGAGTAGGTGGCAGATTACAAAATTCGTTAATGTCCTTTCGTTCCAAGCATCAAATTTTACTCCCAAAAAATCATAACTTCACCAATATGGTATTGTCCTACTTACATGTAAAGAATTTACACGCTGCTCCTCAAACACTTTTAAATATTTGCAGGCAGAAATATTGGCCGATTGATGGAAAAAATATCGCTCGAAGCATAGTATATCGCTGTATAAGATGCTACAGAACTAGACCTTCAGGGCTCGGTTATGTAATGGGTGACTTGCCAAAGGAACGGGTCCAGCCTGGCCGACCATTCCTGACAACTGGAATAGATCTCTGCGGACCATTTAAAATTCATCTTCAAATTCGAGGCAGATCTCCTGTGAAAGCATATGTTGCAGTTTTTGTCTGCTTCACAACTAAAGCCACACACCTGGAGCTTGTTGGTAATCTATCTAGCGAAGCATTCATAGCGGCTCTTAAACGCTTCATACCCAGAAGAGGTCTGTGTCAACGAATTTTTTGCGACAATGCCACGAATTTTGTTGGCTCAAGATCACAACTGTCCGAACTTCGAGAATTATTTGAATCTCAAGATCTTCACCACCTAATTCACAAATTATGTCAAGAAGATCGTATAGAGTGGAAACCAATTCCTCCGAAATCTCCATACTTTGGCGGTCTCTGGGAGGCTGCCGTTAAGGCTGCAAAACATCATCTGGTGCGGACTCTCACCGATGCATCGTTAACATATGAAGAGCTCAGTACGATAGTCACACAAGTCGAAGCCGTCCTAAATTCTAGGCCAATTAGTCCTCTTTCATCAGACCCCAACGATTTGGAATCCCTAACCCCAGGTGACTTTTTAGTTGGTGCACCTCTGACATCATTTCCAGAACCAGATGTAACCAAGGAACCCATCAATCGTTTGAATCGTTTTCGCAGGATGCAGCAGCTTCAACAAATTTTCTGGAAACGGTGGTCTAACGATTATCTTCATCACCTCCAGCAGCGCTATAAATGGACAACCAAGGGAAGGCAGCTTGATATAGATTCGTTAGTCATAATAAAGGAAGACAATACTCTACCACTTAAATGGCCTCTAGCAAGAGTTATAAAATTATTTCCCGGTAAAGATGGCGTGTCACGCGTAGCAGAAATTAAGACTCAATTTGGAACATATAAACGTTCAACTATCAACCTCTTCCCATTGCCAGTAGACGATATTCCAAGTTGTTGAAAATACCCCATGTATTTCCAAGGGGGTCGGCATGTTTAGTTGGTTCGCACTGAATTTGTGTTTAAATATAAGTTCATATATATTTTAGTTATAGTTTATAGCATACTCTAAATTTTGAGATTAATTGAAATTTTGTTTTTTGTTAATCTCCTATTCCACACGCAATTTGAATGATCTGTACATACATCCATATAAATAGGTAACATCAAGTAGCATGAGTTATCATCACTGCCAAGCAGTCTGAGTACCTTCTTGTTGTACTGCATCAGTGACGTACCTAATTTATACACAGCACATGAAGAAAGCACATACCGAGATGCAACTAACAAATAATTACAAATGCAATTGCATGATTTGTCACAAAGTATTGATGCTAGTCCAAGTTGAGTTCCCCTGTGCATTTTATATAACCATAACACATAGAGCATTTGTTTAAAATACAAATTGGGCTCGATGTGATCTTTCTATCAGCTATCATTCTCATCGCTAACTGATAAGTGATAATGTATGTATGTGCAGGCGCACGATTTAACTGGTACATTGTTGGAGACCAGTTGGTTTTTAGAGTTCTGCTTGAGTGGATATAGGAGTGCTAATAGCTAGTTTAGTTAAGATAAATTAATCAATCTGAGTCTTTATACATATTCATTATAATAGTGAACACGAGAAATTATAACGAATAAATAATTACAAAAAATTGAAAGTTTTCAACCCGGTATTTAATTAACATCTAGTGAGAACGATATTCGCTAGAATAAATTGTAATTTTGTTTTGAGGTTAACTCATCTAACTTTAAAAAGACAAATAAACCGAAGAACAAAGTTGTAGTGTGTTGAAATGGACTTATGTGAGTACAATTAACCGGATTATACCTGTGCTTGTTTTACTTCTCACAAGAACAGCATTTTCTTATTTCACCGTAAGTGAAAGTCTTTCCTTTTTGCATTTATTTTCCTTTATTCTTTCTTAGTGTACAACAATAGCGATAAGAGCTTAAGGAACACACTAGTGACGGCGCTGCGCAGAAGGGGGCTACGTACTAGAACTCGAAACAAACTATTGTTTCCGTTTTATCGCTGTTTGTGGGTTATGGGCAGAGAGGGCTGACACTACTTAGGACTAACAATACTAGTTTAAATCGCCTGAGTCCGCCGAACACATTCCTGATGTTCAGGGACACTTTTCTCCCTGTCGCAACAATTCACCTATGATAAATTGTGTGTTTTTCACTTCGCACTTTGACATTAACTGGAAAGAGTGTTCTTACTCAGCTGTTCATAAACAAAACAGTCAGGACAGAAAGTAGAGGTTACGCGAGAGCAAATTATTTCCGAAGTTTTCTTTTGGTTCAGGGCGCGATTGAGTAACAATATATAAAAATAATGAATAATATATGGCAGAAAATATTATATAAACCTCAAATAATTTCTGCTTCGAGAAACCTCGAACACTCATCAAGCAAAGCTTTGTGCGTAATAGCGCTCCCTGCTTGCTATTACTCTGGTACAGCAGTTGTACACGTTGCTATTCACAAAGAAGATGCCGTTCTTGCTCCGTTTTGATTGTCGCACGTTAAGGAGATTCTGAATTCAGTGTCTTTATACGAAGTTTTGCTTCTTTTCTCATTTAAACATCCAAAATAATTAATCTCGAAATTTTTAATTTAAATAAGTGAATGATTTTCTTTTACACTTTTATTAATTATTAAATTCTCGTTTTTCTTTGCATAGAAATTTTTGTAACATTATTAAACACATATTCTAGTTTGGATTTTATAAACAGTTCTCGGTTGCGTCTCATAAATTGCTGTTTTTTTTTTATAACAAACAAAAACATTAGTACTTATTCCAAAATCTAAAACATACTATCATAATAAAAAAAATTCTATTAAAAACAATTCACATATCTGGCCTACCCTAAAACACAATTTCACATACTTAACATTTTATAACCAAATGAATTTTTTAAACGACATTATTTAGCTGAGCAATAATGCCATAGGAAACGGAGGAACAAATAAACCTAATTATGCGAAAAATACATACAGTCGCCACAAAGTATCTTTGTACTGCGAGATGACGGGTATGGACAAGACCGGTCTTTCCAGCTTCGATGGCTACGAATCGTGTGGTAGCTCCAAATCGACTGGTAACCAGTTTGAAGTTTCGAAGGTTATGGTAAACATACCGAGGGAGACTATTCGCCAGACACTTGCCCAGCTCCATTACAGGAATAGCTCAAATCAAATCTGAAGTGTAAAGGGACTAGAAATGCCAGAGTAGCTACTACTCTAGCTTCAGCTCCTATAATTGGAGCCTAAAAAGAAGAGGAAGTAAAACGTTGTATCTTGTTGTGAGCAGCTCTATAAGAAAGTGGCGATGGTGATTAAGGAGCATCGCTTGGCAGATTCTCCTCGTTAATAGACGTCGCAAATTCACCGTTTGAACTTTTTATAACTTTGAATGTGCAAGATCGCTTCTATCAACACCGGGGTTTTAACTGATCAGACAAGAAAACGCAACACTATCGAACATGTCAAAATGTTCGATATCGACATCGTACTTCTACAGGAAACAAATTTTACCCAAGACGCATATACACAACTCGAGTGCTATGCTTATTTACACACTGGCTATGCAGCATTTGCCAAACCTGCACCTCGCAGAGGCTCAAGGGTGTCGATCTTTGTATTCAACAAATTTACACTATCGCCTCCTTTATATACAGATATCTTCCCAGGCTTCGCTTCTTTCTTGGACTTTGTCGTTCAACACAAATATGTCAAGATAATAAACGCATACCTCCCTCATTACCACAACATTACAAGACAAGTTCTTGATAGTGTTCAATCCTGGCTGGTGTATTTTAGGAATGAAACAGTCCTCGGGAGTGATTTCGACTGCACTCTAGATCTCTCAATGGTCTTGCACTCCGGAGTTGAGCCCAAACGCTGCCCCTTGAAGAATTTTGTCAGTATTTTCAGACTCGTGGATATCTATCGTTGTATGCATTCTACCATGAGGGTCTCGCGAAATATCCATGGAAGTCTCGCAGGCTCGAGAATCCATAGACTTTACTTCTCACCTGGAATACTAGAACAGTTCGTTCGCGACAGTTATACAGTGTGTTCGATTAGCAATCATCTTCTTGTAGTGGCAACCAGGTCTCTAGTTGAAAGAAGAACTGCCTACTTGATATACAACAACTATTTGTTGAATTCAGAGGAGTTAGAATAGAATAGAATTGAATAGTATATATTTCTTGATAACAAGATCTTAAACGTACAAAGTGAATTGGAGTTGTACATAATTAGCCAATATACGTGCAACATTTAATTTGGGGAAATACATTAATTTAGTAAAAAATAACTTAACTAACTAAGCTTAGCCTAAGTAAACTAACTAATAATTATAGGTTTATGAACAGACTCAATTTTTATTAGTATTATTATGGGTAAGAAAAGTTATCAAATAGCTTTAACAATATGTTTGCAAGATGTGCCGCAAATGTTTAGGATAATTTTACTGGCAATAATTATTTGAAATATATTCCGCTAGATCCTGTTCTCTGTAGATTAGCTGGCAAACGATTCTACAAACGAATGCCCTGGACGAAGTAAGAACGCTCCCCATAGCGTGATTTGCAACGGGGGATCGAAATGTTTATGTGCCGGGACGACTGTAGGAAACTCAATCTCTCAAATAGTTATAAAGACTTCTCGCTCTACATAAGTCTATGAAGGAATTTTAGTCTGTAATTTATTAGATAAGTTTCTATCAGACAGCCAAACAAGGACGTTACATACGCAGAGACAAATCGGATTACATCATTGAATGCAACCTACGAAAGACTGAATCGAGAACTGGAAATATCGTTCAGCCATATCTGATATAGGCTGGTAGAAGGGATTTTTCTAGTATTACTAGTAAATGATGCATTAGGCAATTGGAGTTCAATCCAAACTGCCGTAGGCATCCATACATTTTCCTCAGTGTAACACTGACATGATCACAACATGAAAATTTTGAGTTGTGGTGAAACCTTTAAAACTTCACAGAATTTACATATACTAGTCTATTGTCGTTCAAATAAATCAGTGGTAACGAATTCTCATCAAAATCACGTCTATAGATCGCCATACAGTTCGATTTATTATGGTTAAGAGCTAAGTTATTTTGCTCAGACCAGTCAAATACACGTTTGAGATCCTCATTTATCCGACTTATACAATCCTCCACTAATCCAATTGGTCTACTAAGGTATATTTTCACATTATCAGCATACAGATGAACGGAAGCATCTACAATAACATCTGGGAGATAATTGATATATAGACTAAAAAGCAGGGGACCAAGAATGGATCCCTGGGCACGCCACAAAAGAGAGGTATATTCTCCAGGTAACATTATTTGTTTTTACTAATTGGTTACGCCCAATTAAAAAAGTTTAATGAAAGTTATTGCCGATGAAGACAAGTAGAATTATTACCCAATTTAGTTACCAAGTTCGAGTGATTTATGGAGTCAAACTCTTTACTAAAATCAAGTAGCGCAAGAATAGCCAGAAGATCTTCATCAAAGGCCATGTGAATATCTGATGTCATAGCGGTTTCACAGCTATGATATGGAGGAAACCCAGACTGCAAAGTTGACAGTAAACATTTTCTTTTTGTGTAGTTCATGGTTTGCTGTTATACTATTTTTTTCAAATACTTTAGCCAAGTAGCATAGAAGGCTAATTGGACGGAAGTCACTTTGAGTACATGCAGTGGACTTCTTTGAAATAGGCACCACCAATGCTGGTTTTCATTGATTGAGAATTGAGATGTAGTGATATACTGGTTGAAGATGTCCGTTAGAATTTTCACTATCGTAGGCGCATTATAAATTTTGGTTGCAGTCCATCAGGTCCTGCCGCATCTGATTTAATGGTAGATGGAGTTGTTACATACATAAAAACTCAAATCTAAAAACATCAATCGCATACCTACCTACCTACATCAGTACATTGCAAGTAAACATTTCACGTATGCCGATCAGGAAATAAAACAAAAAGTTTACGGCATGGCATACCTACATACGTACATCAGTTTCCACTGCATGTAAAAACAAACGGTATACCTACATACCTACATCAGTTTCCACTGCATGTAAAAACAAACGGTATACGTACATACATAATTAATCATCACTGATCTACCTCAATTATTTCAGTGAATGATGTGATAATACCGCTGCGCGCAAGAATTCGCACGTTGAAATACGACGACCTTGCACCAGAGGTAGAACATATGTTTGTAAGTAACTAAATTGTTTTTGTAATAAGCCGCAAAGTACTGAGTGTAATTCGAGTAGGAAAGAAATTAAAATAAACAATGAGTTGAAAGCCCGCAACATGGATTGGGTAAGATATATGTATAAATTTATAAAAAGCAACGAGTGCCGTGACTTGCATACTTCCGTAAATAGTAAAATTAAGTAATAGTTGTTAATGAAATACTTCCGACTTACACTTTGTATGAATTATACGCTAAATAAATAAAGTGCTGGGTCAGAGGTATTTTATACATTATTCTGTGTAGTATTAGTAGTCTTAGAGTAAGACAATTTTTGTATAAATATACTACAGAATAAAGTACGTAGAGTTCAATCGTAAACAAGTCTTTCTATAATTAAATAGGTGCAAAGCCTTATTTGGCTTCGCCTAGAGTTCAGTTTTCAACCAGGTCGTCTTCAGTGATTAAATAGGTGCAAAGCCTTATTTGGCTTCGCCTATTGATCAGTCTACAACCAGGTCTTCAGAAATTAAATAGGTGCAAAGCCTTATTTGGCTTCGCCTATTCTACAGTTAACAACAAGTTGTACATTTAATAAATAGGTGCAAAGCCTTATTTGGCTTCGCCATTTATTAAACAACAAGTTGTACGTTAAATAAATAGGTGCAAAGCCTTAATTGGCTTCGCCATTTATTTAACAACAAAGCTTCGCCTATTCCGTAAAATAACTCCTTTACTCGGAAACCACAACAGAGTCAACGTAACTCCAACTTCATTAGCGCAATGAAAAGCAAAATTATCAACTGAGAAACCTTCAGACCAAGGAGACGAGCCCGGGACACCTTTCGAAAAAAAAAATATTTAATTGATTTGGATCTTGATTTACAGCTGGTATCTCTCGCCTATGAACTCCTAAGTTACGAATATTTCTGCATAATTTCTATGACGGCTGGGTTACATCTAGTTTCTTACAAAAATACGCATTCTTCGCAGATCTTATCATGGAATTTGACTTATTGCTGTCGCGTTTATCTCTACTTTCCGCATCAGCTGAACGGATAAGTTTATAATTACCATATAGGTAATATCTTTCCGATAATATGTTCCGTGTTTCGTCTGTGATCTATGGGCATCTCTGCGGCTGAATTCGGCGCGTTCGCAAAGCTACGTGTCTATTAAACAATTCGGTCAAAGTATATGAAAGGATGGTACTTTGTCATCTACAGAGACGTCGGCGCTGCTCCAGAACAATTCCTGCCACTCCGCTACAAGGCGATCGTTATCTGTATCTTTATAATCACGATACATAATGTAAATGTATGGAGAGTAAGTTAAAAACAGACAGTCAAGGTTAAAATGACATGGTAGGCTGATTTCGTTGCAAAACAGAATTTTCTCAGTATCTACAGCAGCTATGTAGTCAAGTTGAACTAAAATAGGTTCGTAACTCATTAATTATAGCCAGATTCAATGTTCTGTATAGATACAATGCTCTGCGTAGTTCATCAATGAATTTTTGCACGATTGGCAAGAGAAGAAGTTAAAGCTATATTTTATTTTAAAAGTATCGTCTTAAATAAATTTTTCGGAAATAAATATTATAAAAAACAAACCGAAAGAAAAATAATACCAAACTATACAAAAACGCCTATAAGATTGCTCTGCCGCATTCAAAATGACTACGAGCAGTAGTAATTCTGGAGGGACGGATGACCCCTAAAGTCGAATGAAGGAAAGTAGAAGAGCAGAAATGCTTCTTTCCCTCCAAATTTAACTTGGAAGGGCCCACTGAAAAGGTCGTTCCGAACCAAAATTAAATCAGTAAAAAGAAAAATGTGTTGGATCTTTATGCTGCACTGTCAACTCTGTCCATATGACTGCAAAATTTATCCAGTAAGCTTCAATGAGCACCATGAAAGCAGCACATGCTGCTCCAAAAGTGGAAAATGCTGTACCCATAATTGCTATTGCTTATACAGCAACGACAGTAGAGTCAAAAGTAGCTGCAACAGCATCAGCGTCAAACTCAAAACTAGCACATGTGGTAAGAGCAACTTCAGCATCCGCGACAAAGCCGTAAACTATCATTATGAATCCAGAGCTTTCATCAGCGAAGGTAACAATAGGAAAAAATGAGCCACCAGCAGCACCACAATCCCTGGCGTTATTTCGGGGATCACATATGATCAGGCAAGTGGCAGTTCCAAACAGTCATCCAGAAATGAAATTCTAGGCAAGGGCAGCACTCCTCGTCCATCCCCATTGGACGCCGGTACGTCTCGGCGTAAGAATATTGCGGGTCTTCAAGGCATTTTCGATGAGAGATGGCAGAGTGAGAGCTACTGTACGCAGCACGAGACCATCAGCAGATGTCTACTGCGGTAGTCGCTCTGAATAAGGAGCCTTCTCTCAGCGGACAATCTGCTATTTTGGAGCAGTCGGTGGCTAGGGTGCCTGAAGTTGCCACAGAGGCAAACAATTTTCGGCTACAAATTGTGCATCATCAGCACGTGAAAAGACGGCTACTTTTGAAGAGGAGACAAATAGCCAAGTAGGTAAAAGAAGAGGACAAATTGGAAGACCAAGGTAGACCGGACGATGCTGCCTTCTCAAGAGCAAGCAAAGCCAGTCGTTACAAAACGATCCCACTCGGAGGAGGACCATAGTGTAGCTTGGGGATTGAAAATTGTCTTAATATTAGCCGCTGAGTAAAAACATTTACCGTGACTCCTCGCTTGTTTTTATTGTTTGCTTAACTTTGCAGTCATATTGGGCAGAATTTCCTTTAATTTTGTTTTTAACCTGTATAAATTTGTATTCAGGAATTCTGATATTATACTCGTTAAGGGGTTTTTTGTTTATGTCACTCAGATCTTGCAATAGTCGATCGGAATCAACTTTTAAGTGTGAGATCATGGCTTTCATTAAAAAATTGGAGAGTGATTTATTAGCTAAGTTGGAGATTACGCTGAAGAGAAAAATTGGTGAAATTTTCGGTAAATTAGACAGAAAGATTAACGAGAAATTTAATGGTATAAAGCTGGAATTTGAAAAATAAAATTTCCGCCTTTGATTTGGATATCGCAGTTCAAGTATTTTTCCATCAATAACAAAGTGTTAGTGTCAGATATTGTTATCCATGGTGTACCGTATGTTAAAACAGAAAATATTAATATTAATAATCTGTTAACAAAAATCAGTACAAGAATTGGCCACATTCTTTCATCACACTCACATGTTTTTCGTTTGAAATCAAAAAACGTCAGTTCGACGATGCCGATAATGGTAAAACTCTCCTCCCATAAATAATCACGCAATCCCAATCTCTCGCTTTTCGTCAGTAGCTAGAGTTAAAATCTATGAGATTTTAACCAGTAACAGCAAGAAATTATTGAAAACAGCCAGGGACCAGGTGCAGAGTGGTTCACTTGTCAGGACATACATATACAACGGTGCGATATATATCAAGCTGAGTGAGAATGATTTCTCATAAAGATCAGCTGACTTTCGAAAAAACACCGTTGCGGAATTGAATCAGCGGCTTCGAGAGGCTAAATTTTCTTTCACTGTGTAACTAATATTAGCTGTTTTAAATTTCTTCTGTAATTTGCAAGAATAGGTCTATTGTATCATCAAACATACGATTACGTTAAGTAACTATTTGTATTCTTCTTTGCTTGTGATTGACTTATAAGGAAACGTATGTAGACGGGTATTGCTATGTCTCTTACTTGCTATCGCTTCAGTAACGAATAGAGACATTGCCACAGTCAGTGCCATCATAAATACATATACGCCTTTTGCACTTGTATTCTGGAATAGAAGTACAGAGATTATAAGAATACCAAATCTGTTCAGATACCTACTGGATGCTGGATCAGCAACTGTTCTTGGCCATTGTCTTAAAGTCAGAGAAGCCTACTAATATAGTTATCCATATCACATTTATTGAACTAAATAAATGGATTAGATTGGAATCGGAGTTGAATGGTTTCAATTAACGAACCCAGTTACACAACAAATTGGCGACGAGAAGAGGATTTAACTTTATCTATGGAAAACAAACTTTGATGATATAAGGCTGAGGTAACAACGTTACATACATACAATACAGGTTTACATACAATTATTACAAAATTCGAATTGCGTACTAAAACAGAAAAAAGTATTACAAGTCTAGTGGACATATAATTAATAAATGCAGTGGTAGGGACGATAATCCATTCAGTGATTGGTTTGGTAATACACCCCGAACAGTCCTATTGTGTAAATGGTCGTAGTGTCTACGACACCGTCGCGGTATCCAAGCATTTGTTTGCTTACAATGAACAGGCAGGTACACAAATGGCTATGATTACACTAGACCGACAAAAGGCTTTTGATATCGTCTCGCACGAGTACCTCATGGCTGCTCTGGAGGCATTTGGTTTTCCGCCCAAGTGGCTCGATTTCGTCGGTAGACTATATAGAGATTCAGTGATTTTTATTAAGCCTCAAGGACAAGTTCTATTCACCATAACCCAATGGAAAGCCCCTTACGTGGGAATATACAGATTACCTTTCTATTTTCGTGACAAGAGATGAAGTTTTTCTGTCGCTTGTATTGCTTTCGAACAGTAGGCATTACAGCATTCGATAAAATCAAGCTTAGTAAGAGTCAAGGCTTATAGTGTGGAAGGTGGAGAAATCATATAGTTCCTCCACTGAACATCCAATGGGTTAAAGTTTGCTTAAAGTATTTAGGTGTGTATATCGGAAGCGAAAGTCAATTAAATAATACTCGCATTGCTCTGAAGAAAATTTCTGTAAACTCAATGCCTTGTAATGACCATGGGTTGTAGATAATCTGATGCTATTATTGCTAATTGATTAGAAATTCTACAATCCTCGTCCAGATTGGATAATCCTTCGGGGCAGACGAAATATTTAGGAAGCGAACCCAATGGCCAGCTATAGTTACCAACGTTATTAAGGCGTTCAAGAAAAACATGAACTGCCGACTTGTGGGATGAGAGTGAGTTTGAAAGAAAAATGCTTTTACTTTTCTGTCTCCAGAAGGAATCATTTGTTTTAAGAATGTTCTGCTTTTTACATAATCAAACCCATATACTAAGTATGGGAAATTCCTTAAGTTACCCTACTTACCTAACTTAAATTCTAAAGTCGCCGAAATATATTTTTATGACAACATATACGACAAAATTTGAAATTGCTTCAGTGAAAACAAAATTCTGCGTGATGCAATTACAATGCAAATCGTTCGCAAGAATTGATTACGTATACGCAATCACTGTTCAGTATCACACTGAAAAGCAGTGATATGTTTTTATTACTTAATATCTAAGTATTGGTGCCAGTAAAAGAAGGTAAAGGTAGCGGCAATGATTTGCACATATGTTTATAATAATTGTGTATGATGGGTTGTTTGCATGCTTTGGTGGAAGTATTAGCTTGAGGTAATTTTGACTATTTTCAGTGTTGTTAAAGTAATGGTATTTTTATTTATTTTTTTTTCTGCTTGCTTCATATTGAATGAGTGTAATATTAATTCGCAACCTTATATTGAGATTTTCTAAGCTAATTTGAATTAGGTATTATGTACTACAGCACAGTCGACTATTTCCATTATCCTTAATGGGAAGGTCAGTCGTAATAAACTATTTGATTACCTCGTCCGTCGTTCATCTGCTAAAGTCTGAGATGTTTGATGAATGCTACGTAGGTCTTTTTCAAGCAAAAGCGATAGACGCCTTTGGTGCGGAAGACGATGGGTTGCTGAAAGCACGCTCTGTCTACCAGTCAAGATAGGTAAATTAAGTCTCACTAACTTGGTTGTGAAATCAAGTTGTCTCCTAGTGAGTGCATTCCAAACAGTGTTTTGTCAGAGAGACACTTCGTTTTCTCAACTGCGCGGGAATGTACTGGGCGAGACCGAAATAGGGCTGTATTACTAGCTGCTATCTGTTCGACATCCCTATTCTCGTGGCTGGCCACACGATCTAATCTCAACGATTCAGACCTCTGCAGAATCAGGTCAATATAGCACTTTAAGCTGAATGCTCTGCGGTACAGTTTCTGTTATATGTATATTGACACGGGTTTTTGCTTTCTCGGGAGTATATTAGTTTATCTATCTAAGGAATAACTGTAGCGATATTCGCCTACCGATCATTGTGGAAAGTGTGAATCACTTTTATTCGAAAAAAGCAATAATAACATCAATTGCTTTATATGCAATTGTCTCCTCCATAAAAGGTGTCGCACAACTTGATGAAAATTCGTAACATTTTTATCTGCTGACGTTTGGCCAGCTGGTGTTATTATCAGAAATTTTCGATATCTGGCAAAAAACTTGAGGTCACCAGACCCGGCAGTTGAGCAATAAGAAATGAGGACATAGTCTTATCGAGCATAGATCCGAAAGCTAATGTCATACCTTGATCTAAGAATTTTCTACTGCAATATGGGTGGGTTTCACTCTAAAGAAATCGTGTAACCTTTCTGTAGTCTATAGAAGAGACAGGTGTGATACCCTTAATTACCGCGCGTGAGGGGTGGTGGTTCCATAATTTCTGTAAAGTCTACTTTTGTTAGTCAGCTATCTCATCACATTTATCAGTTGAAACAGGTCTTAGTGGTCATGGGCTCAGTAGTAGCTCTATAAGAGTCCTGACTCACTTTTTCCATACAAAAAGTGGCAACTTTTTTCTCAATTTTTTTTTAGTTCTGGATCACTGAGGGTTCTGGGCCACTGAGGGGATTCCGTCTAGTGGACTACGTAACCGGTTCTGGATCATGGGGGATTCCTTTCCTATCGTCCGATTGACGTCAAAATGTCTGGTTAGCTGTCCCTTGGTTCCCAGTCAGCTGTTCAAGCTCTATCTTAGCTAATTTTTAATAAAATAATGTGGGATTTTTGCTGGAATCGACCCGAAAGCGCTTAGTTTTGTAAAATCCGAGCCGTTCTACCATGAGGCCATGGAGGTGTTGTGAGAATGTTCCTTAGTTTGCTATACATATACGCGCAGAGTTCTGGCACAGAGGCATCAGGTCACTTGCGGGTCTGGACATGAAATTCACACACACACACACACACACACACACACACACACACACACACACATGGTCGGGCGCGCGCGCGCACACACACACACTATGGCATATTAAAAGTTTTTCTACCAGGCGATATTCAGCACCATGTTATTAAATTCGTAACAACAACAACAATTAACTTAGGTAGATATGTTGACTTAGATAAGAAATAGCCTAATTTTTGGTCTTCATGTGTAATGTTTCTAATTTGATTCATTTCTTAAACAATTCTTACAGCCGCATGATGTAAACAAAATCGCAGTCGAATAATGTAAACAAAATTCACACAGACCCGAGTAAAGTAAACAAATTGAACGATTTATGAAAGATTTCGAATTTATTTAGCTGAAAAAAAAACAACAACTGATGTGTTGTCTTAGATGAGTAGTTATAATTGAAAATTTGTTTTAATAAAAAAAACTGTTGATTAAAAAGCCAAGAGTGATGATGATATCTAAAAATAGATCACGGCTGCTTGTAAGGCACATGCAGTAATGGAAATTAAAGCCTCGGTGACCAGGTGATAGGTTGATATCGCCTGTTCGCACCGCCAAGTAAAGTAAACAATGTTTTTTGTATCTGAAAAATTGTTTTTTATTTTCAATAAAGTTTCTTTTTATTTAGGAATGTGTATTAAATGTCTTAAGTTTTATAAAAAATAGCTTTTTATTAATATTTATTCACATCAATTTCATTATGTTTAAATCTTGCTCTGTGCTTCACATCCAAAATTGGTAACGATATATCTGATGTTCTTTTAATACTATCTGGAAAGCGAATGCGATCCCGAGCACACGCCTCTATTGGTCCTTTTCTGACTTCAGAATCAATGATACAAACTTGTGGGTCAGTAGCACTAAATGTGGCCTACATTATCACTATTTTCGCATTATTGGCCTTTATTTATATAACCACTATAATATGAATACAAATTAACGTCATGTTGAATAAACTAGATTTTTTATGATTGCCCGATTGGTCCTCTATAAATCGTCTCCCTGGGCGTTTATTTTACTCAAAGTATCATCCGAAACTATGTAGTACCATGAAAGAAGAAATAGCTGATAATTCTCCAAATCAAAAACCACACGAATTCCAAATATACACCTTCTTGCTCCAAGATTTTGGTATCCCATGCCCAACTCTATTTCGAATGTTGTCAGGGATGGCTTGGACTATTCCAGCTTCTTTAGTTCATCCATTACATTTTCCATAATTTTAGCTAAATTTCTTCTTACTTCTGAAATGATACTGATGGTGAATCTGACTCAGCTCCTGAATTTATAGGCACCCTTCCAAAAATAAGTTTAATCCTGTTGTAACTAATCCGCGTAGCTGAATAAAGTAAACAAATTCGCTGAATGAGCCATGAACACCTGTGGAAACAAATTCGCGCAAAGTAAAAAAAAAAAAATTAATCGAATGAGCCATCCTCACGTAATTGGATATCACCGCTGTAAACAAATTAGCGTAAAGTAAACAAAGAGTTGTTCCTATAAAAGCGCAAGCACACCGCTAGGAGCCATCACTTAGTTTCAGTGAATCTTAGTGTTAGTTTACAATATTAAAAAAATACAAATATCTTCGGTGTTAGTAAATAAAGTTTTTCAATAATTGAAAACTTGCAAAAAGGTGTGATGGAGTATTTAAAAAATCCAGTGAATAAAAGCAATATTTTTGAAAAGTGCAATAGAATCATGCATAAATTTCAAGTTGCATTTCGGGAGCTAATTAAAGCATTGAGAGTGATATTTGGAACTCCCTTTCAAGGTAGAGGAATTACACAGCGCTTAAGAAGAAGTGAGTTTGTTAAGTGGGAAGTAATAAATATAGCGTTCGCAGGTAGAATTAGGCAAGGTGTTATTGCAAATTTGAAACATATCGATCCGAAGCTATTTCTGCAAGACGCTGCCAAATTACTTACGGGTCGTGTTAAGAGTACATTAAAAGATTATTTTAATATTAAAGTTTCTACAACGTTTTGTCGTGAATTTATTAAAGAAACTACATTAAATATTTCCAAGCCAGAACTGCTCCAATCAGTACCGATGAAAATTACCAACACAGGAAGCGTTCTTCAGTAAACTGACTGACAGTGCTATATATCCTGAGGACTACTATCTTGCTGAAAAGGTCTGGCAGACAATTGCAATACAAACACTTGGTGAATATTCAGATCAAAACCTTAAAACTGGTGTTCTCCTATTGGCCGATGTGTTTGAGAACTTTCGAGAAGTGTGCATAAAGATATACAATTTAGATCAAGCACATTATTACAAAATCTCAGGCCTAACATGAGATGTTATTCTAAAATACACTAAAGTGAAATTAGAACTGATAACCGACGTAAATATACTTCTAATCATAGAGAGTGAGGCATTCGGGGTGGTATAAGTCAATGCTCGAACAGATATATTAAAGCAAATAATAAATATACGGATGATTTTAAACCTGACGAGAAAGAAAAATACCTGATGTATTATGAAGTGAATAACCTTTATGGATGGGCCATGTACAGTATTTACTACTGGAAGATTCAAATGGGTTGATGATCCCAATATTGACGTTTTCGAAGTTCGTGATGATACTCCAACTGACGGTGTGTGTGTGTGTGTGTGTGTGTGTAAATTTAGCTCTGACTCCTTCTCCGTCTGCCTTCTTCCCTTAAAAACTGCTGTCCTCCCTTATTGTTTCCATTGCATTATATTTTGATTTTATCCTTATCGACTTGCAATTTTCCTGAATGCTTAAAATGCTAATATAGAAATCCAATCTTAAAATCTGGGGATAGGCATAATGTTAAGAATCAACGAACCATTACCAAGTTATGCATTATTAATAAACTGTTTGATGCCGTAATCAACTATAAAATTTTTCCTTTTATAAGAAATTTAATATCGAAACATCAACATTTCTTTATGAATTAAAGATCTACCGTAACTAAATTAATAACTTTTACTAAACTGAATAGAAAATGCTAGCCAAGTTGATGTAGTGTATACTGATTTCTCGAAGGAATTCGATAGAGTCAACCATGTGATATTAATACAAAAAATAAAGGCCCTAGGATTAAACTTTAATCTCTCAGAGTGGATTCCAGCCTTTTTAACAAACAGCCAATTAATTGTGAGAACAGTCATACATCTTTGTTACGCGACCCTTATTGTGCGTTATAATTTTTCAGTTAGCAATGAAGAAAGGGGCGGATTTGCACAATTCCTTTAAATTTCACTAAATAGGACCAAAAGACCCGTTGGGTGCCACGTGCTTTTCGAGTCCACGAACTCGAAGAAAGCAATACCCTATTCAAGACGTTATAACTTTTATAAATATTAAAATTAAAGCAAAGGGAATCACAACGATATTAAAATTAAAGTAACGGAAGTAACTACGATCACTTCATGAATTCAACTTAAATATAAATGTTCACACTAAAAGGTCATGGACTTGGCGTAGCAAGATCACACACGAGTAGTACCCAAGGTCAAAAGTTCACGTATATATATTTATGTATATGAATCTATCCAATATTTAATTATAAGAAAAATGCAGGTCTTAGCTTTCATTTTGAGCCCCTTTTAAATTTTCTTTATAATCCTCTTTTTGTTTTTTTTTTATTCCAGTCTCCTTAATCCACTTTTCCTCGTTTCACCTTTTCTTTTGCTCCAAAAAAAAAACTTGTTCTCTACTCGGTAGGCATAGTCATCACTCCATCACCTCCCTTGATAAACTGATGACGGGAACTGTCTGTCTCGCCTACCAAAGCGTCTTCTTCTGTTCTCCGGAAAATGAAAACCAGTTGGAAAATCGATCGTTTTCTTATCGGTGTTGAGGTTAGGTTGTGTTTTTTTTTCGAGGTAAATCGAGGAGAAAACTGGACCAGATAAATATATTTTTGATTAATTAAATTTTAATAAGTACTGTATTTTTATAATAGATAATTTAGTGGAGGGCTCACTATTCTTGTAGTTGCCAGGTATTGGGAATAAAGGCCGTGGTAAAATATATATGGTATCCTTGTATAGGCCAAATAGGAAGATGCCCTCAATAAAAAATTGGAGTAGTAACTAGGCACGAATGTTCTGTATCGCAAATGATGCCCCAAGAACTAATCTCGGTTAGGAAAAATAGCCCGCTTTATATGATCCGTGAGTATTCATTAATTCTGTCATTTATCTGAAACAATTAAATTACTTTGCTGAATTATTTCTATTAATGAGGTATGAGGACATCCACATAACAAAAAAAAAAAAGTATACATATAGGTGCTGACGATGTGTTCCTTGTTAAGTTCGTTTTTATATCAGGACACCACATCCCCTTAATTCTGGATGAACTTTTATTTGTAACAAACCTCTTCTTCCACCGGGAGATTTCCTAGCAATCTCACTAAATATTTGACCACAAATAAAAGCATTCTATGCCTCCGGCAACAACAAACTAGGACAGGCCTCAACGAAGTTTACATATTTGGAGTTAAAAGTTATTGTAATCAGCCTGAGTATTCTTACTTTTTGTTTTTAAAATCCCCAAATATAAACTAATTAAAATGATACTAACATTTCACTATGCTGAAATACCCAGGACTAACCTTACATAATTTTGGTGGCCGCCAAATCCGTGGTAGGTTTGGGTCACTGGACTTCGTACTACGTACGATCCCAATACCATGAACGACTCGTATCCAGATGTTGGATCCCTTTGTGGTATACTAATACAGAACAACCATTGGCAGATCGGAACAGTTAATACCCTACCATATACTAAAGACACCATGTACTTTAGAATTCCCCAAACATAATCTAAACAGAGTATCTAATGCAATAAACTTAAGCGGCGTTAGATCCTCGATATTTATACAGTGGAGCTGGGTGGATGCCTTCTTAGGGCCAACAAAAAATATGCTAGTCATCGGTAAGTAAATATACTATGCGGGTCCGGCGGCAAAATCCTATGTTATTTTTTATGAAGGTCCCAAAATGTATTTTGAAACTGTCTCGCTCTAACACATCAGCCATCCTTATCCAACCCCGAACTGGAACTTGACCCCGCACGTGGTACTGGAACCTTGTGGGCTTCGCCTCAGTCGCATCAAACAATGCACACATACACACATACATGGACATCTATGGATATCTATGGACTTAAGATCCATGTATGTGTGTATGTGTAGATTTTCTTTGACTTTCCTGACTTGTTCTCTTAGCAATTGAATATCATATTGAATTCGGAATGCGTGTTGCATATTTTCTATTTCTATGTTTCTTTATTTATTTTATTAGCTAAGTATGATAATTGATTATTAATTTGCGTTTAGTATGTGTTAATATGTTTCGTTATGTTTGTTATGGCTTCGTTAAAATTTTCGTTGATGTGGACTTGATTATTTAAGTTTTGTATGAGTTCGTGGTTATCTTTTTCTATTGCGTTTAATTTTTCTTTTATTTCTTTTTCGTCGTCTGAGTCCATTACTCCTGCTATGTATTTTAATCCTTTACCTACTATATTCATTAGACCTCTTTTATTCTTATTATGTGGTACTAAATTTTTTATTTCTTCAGCTAGAGACATAAAATTATGCTTCATCGCTAAATATCCGTTTCCGTTTCTTAATTTTTCTATATTATTCTCAATAATAGCTAACGTTTTTGACCATGAGATTAAGTTAATGCTATGTAATATTTTCTTATAACCTGTTATAACCTGTACTTCTTGATCTTGAATCATCACGTATCCTTGCCATCACCTATCCTTGCCATCTAACCAGGACCTACTTCTTAATTTATGCATTGTTACGTGTTTTGTAAATTTATCAATTACTGTTAAGTACTTAGTTCCAGACGTCAACTTTATACAAGGGTTTATACGGATTTCTTTCAAATTTTGAAATGTTACAAATTTCGCAATTATTTAAAACTCTACCTACCTTTTCTTTTAATTTGGGAATATAGTAAGTGTCCTTGATTTCATCATATGTTTCATTTATTCCCCTGCGATTAAATTCTTCATGCGTATTGGATATTATTTATAATGCCCTTTTGTCATCTTCAATATCTTCTAAGGGTTTGCTACCCTTGACGAATTTTAGTAGTTTATTATTGCCGAAATATTTCGAATAAGTATCTTGAAATTGTGAAAATAAATGGTCATCGTTTGAGTATATTACGACGATAGCCTTGGATGGCAAATATTTTTCAAGAGATCAATTACACTTTCTTCATTGAATATTTTTAATTCTATTAGAAGTCTTCTATTACCGAATGGTTTACGCAATTTGTGACAGCTAATTCTGTCGGTTTTGTGTAATATACTCGTAATTTGGGTTTTGAAAATATTCATGGGACTATAAACGATTGGGATATGATTTGAACTATTCTTTCTTGCACTGTGAATTGTTGCTCCCGTCGAAGAATTACTATTACTTTCTATTTCGTTGCCTTAATTCCCGTCCTCATTTATTTCGTTATTATGGATTTCTATTCTAGAAAGACCGTCTGCTACATTGTTATCTTTACTTTTAACATATTCAATATCGTAATTATATTCACCTAATTTTATTTTCCACCTTTGTAACTTATTATTTAGTTATTTGAGCGAACTTAACCATACCAAAGATCTGTGGTCAGTTTGAATAGAAAACTTCCTGACGTAAAGGTACGGTCTGAACAATTTTACCGCCCATATGATAGCAAGTAATTGTTTTTCTATTGTCGAATAGTTGATTTCTTGTGACAGTACTGCCATTAACGCGTAGTTTGACGCATCTGTTGTGAAGGTGAATTTTTTATTGAAATCCGGGAACCTGAGTTTCGAAACCTCTAACATATTTTGGATCGTTGATGTTAATTTTCTTAACCTTTCTTAAATAAATCGTCATGGGTTTTGCTATCTTGGAATAGTGTTTTATAAATTTCCGGTAATAGCCCGTAATTCCTAAAATGATTGTATTTGCTTGGTGGTTTTTGCGATATTGTATTTAATTATTGTTTCTATCTTTTTGTGGTTTGGCTTTATACCTTCAGTGGATATTACATGACCTAAGAATTCCGTTTCTTGTCTTAAAAATTCACTCTTATCTAGTTGTACTTTTAAATTGACTTCTTTCAATTTTGAAAATATTTTCCTTATAGAATCAACATGTTCTTCTAGGTTAGTGGAAAATATGATAATGTCGTCTAAGTACACTAGACATATTTTTCCTAAATATTCTGAAAGTACTGAATTCATCAGCCGTTGGAAGGTGGCTGGCGCATTTTTAAGGCCGAAAGGCATACGCGTGAATTCAGAATGCCCTTCATTAGTAGAGAAAGAAGTCTTCTTGATATCTTCTTCTTCTATCTCGACTTTGTAGAATCCCTTTGCTAGATCGAGGATCGTAAAATATTGTGCCCTCCCTAATTTGTCGAAAATATTATCTATGTTCGGTATCGGGAATTTGTCATCTATCGTGACTTCATTTAATTTTCTATAATAAATCACTATACGCCATTTTTGCTGTCCCGATGCATCCAATTTTTTGGGTACCACCCATATTGGAGCCGAATATGGTGGATTACTACGGCGTATAATGTTTTGTTTTTGCATTTCTTTTATTTGTTCCCGTTCTTCTGTTTTATGTACCTCAGGGTACCTGTAACTTTTGTTATAGATTGGAACTTCGTTTCGCGTCTTAATGAAATGTTTTATCACATGCGTGAAAGACAAATCAGTTTCTTCTTGGAAAAATATGGATTTAAATTCTTTTACTAGTTTTGTAATAGCTTGTTTCTCTTCGCTATTCAAGTGCTCAACTATAATTTGTTCAAGTGGGCAAATATTTTTCTGAAGATCAAAATTATAAATTATTTCTGTATCTAAAGAGTTTATCAAGGTTTCATAATCCTTTTCAGATTTACCAAGATATATTTTATTTTAGCATCTTCCGTTTCTAAGGTTCTATTTTTATAACTTAAGTTAATATTCAAGGGTTTTAAAATATTGTTTCCTATTAGACCGTTGTATTCAGGGTGAAAATTAAATTCTATAAATTCTGCCATTTCGTTAGTTCTATGGAACTCTTTGAATAATGGTATTTTAACTTTATTAAATATTTTCACATTTTGATTTATCGTTTTCAGCTCAATGGGTTTTGCATGGGAATTTCCCATTTAAGATTGCATACGCCTGGGTTCACGATGCTAGATGTAGCGCCGGTGTCTAATAAAAATTTTAATGTTCGAACAGCTGTGTCAATTATTATATAGGGTAGGACCGGATATTGGTGGCTATTAATTGAAAATTTTCGTTTCTATCATGTTGATGTTCCTCGAAGCTATAATTACGTCTGTAGATTGACGATGTGTCAACGTCCATCGGATCTACGGTGTCGTTTCTGTTAATAGTCGTATTGTTGTTGGTTTGAGTTTGATAATTTTGTCTGTACCTGTCGGATCTAGGAAATTCAAATCTTTGATTTGATTAATTCTGATACCTCCAGTAATATAATTTGTATTCGGATTCTTTTTATTTCTGTCGTAATTTGAGTTATCGTTTCGATTGTTGCTATAGTTAGCTCGATTATTTTAATTATTTGTATTTTGATTGAGTTACTATTTCTACCTACATTAACCCTAGTGAAAGCAAAGCCAGTATCGTGTAAGATTTGCATAGGGGCTTCTAAACTATCTGGTTGCCTGCAATATAAGAGACGCCTCATTGGCTCTGGTAACTTGTTTTGAAAAATTCTAAGAGCAGTTTTGTAATTATTTTTTGTTTCAGTTTCGGCACTATTTGCAAATTTTGTTTTATTATTTAACCTGCGTAGCATAGCACTTATTTCATTATAAAAATCTACACAATTCGTTTTAAATGTTATAAATCAAAGTTCATCAAAATGTTGATCGACACTTAACCTATCACCGAAATGTTGAACAAACAGAGTTTTCACTTCTTGCCAATTTGTAATACCATTATTTATTTCAATTATTTCGCGATATTTTCCGATTAATCTACTTTTAATTATATCAAAAACTATTTTTTGGCTCAGCTCATCATACTTAGCTAATAAAGGAAAAACCGAATCTACTAAACTTGTAAAATTATAAAGGTTATCTCTATCACTATTGAAAGTAGGCAATTGATTCAAATATTTTATTGGATCTAGGCGTACTTGTATCATCGTGTTTATTGTGTTGATTCCTCCTTCGTGTACGTTGACAGTTAATTGACCAGTTTTTACAAGGTTCTGCTGATTTGGGAATTAATTTTTAGTTGTTGCTGATTATCGATGATGATATTATAGTTGTCGTCTGATTGTACTTCTTCCGGTTTTATTTGGTACTGTGAATTCTCTTCCACTGAAGGCAAGGGCCTGTTGTTGTTCATTAGTCGATGTCGCTGGTCTTTTGTTTTATTTTTCCTGATTTTATTCTAAACTTTTGTAATTTTTGGACAATTTACTTTTGATTTCAGAATTTCGCAATCAATTAATTTATTTTAAGTATTTGTTTAATTGATTAATAGATTTATTTGATTAATTTAGTTTGTTTTATTATAAAACGTTTTTCTTTCTTTTCTTTCATGTTCGTGGAGTTAAATAATTAAAATTAACCGTGTTTTATTATCGGAATTTTCACTTCCATTTCACACGTTATCCGAAAGGATGGCAAGTACTAACAAATTTGTTAACAATTTTCAGATGTTTCCTTACTTCGGAAACGAAAAATGTCATAAAAAAACTTTGTTTCGCACAGAATTATTTTAACAGCATTAGCACTGAATAACAAATTTATTCGTATTTTTTTTTTTTTGCACTGGATGTCCTTTCGTGAACATCTTATCGACTGCGCCACTTTTAGAATTTTACCTTTTTTACAAGAGAAATGAAATACAAAATAATAAGAGAGAAAGAAAAACACAACTTTAATTTGAAACGTTTAATAAAAATAAAAATAAAACTTTCACGACTACGACCGACTCATAAGTAAATTTAAAACAGACTGATTTTCTTATTCACTTGAACTTTTCATTAGGTTTTGATTTTTTGTCTTCGAGTAAGTAAAAGTACTTACTTCTACAAAACGCGCGTGCGAGAATTATTATGATTAAAAATGCTATTTAATACTTTTGTTTTTCAGAAAAGTATTTTACGGTGGAGGAATAACTTAAAATGTTATTTGATACTTTTGTTTTTCAGAAAAGTGTTCTCCGATGGAGGAATGAATAATTTAGCTGAGTCTGCGTGCTTTTGATCATATGAAAAAAAGGGTGAATCTTGTGGGGACGTGACTTTTTGACCTTGGGTACTATTCGTGTGTGACCTTGCTACGACAAGTGCATGACCTTTTAGTGTGAAAACTTAGATTTAAATTGAATTCATGTAGTGATCGTAGTTATTTCCTTTACTTTAACATTAATATCGTAGTGATTCCCTATGCATTAATTTCCATATTTATTAAAGTTATAACGTCTTGAATAGTATTGTTTTCTTCGCGTTTGTGGACTCGAAAACCACGTGGCGCCCAACAGGTATTGTGGTCATATCCAGTAAAATTTAAAGGAAATGTGCAAATCTGCCCCTTTCTCCATTGCTAGCTGGGGAATTATAACGCACGATAAGGGTCTCGTAACAACTTTAGCGCCAAACGTGTGGCGTAAACTACTTATTATAGTAAAAGAAAAAAGTTCTTATTTGTTTTTTGTTTTTATTGCAAAAATAAGTTGAAAGTTGGTTAATCACTATTTCATAAACATGTTGCCAACTGGAATGTATCTGCAAATATGTTAATACAACACAAGTAAATATTGCAAGGGGAAATGGAAATCAAATCGAATTCGTATAAGTTGTTTACTTGGAAGGTAGCAAGGAGCGTCATTTATGAAACACGAAGCAACATAAAGCCATTATAATTAATTTTGAAATAAGATTACTTATAAAATAATAATAACAGACTTACTAAAAATATTTTCTCGGGCTCATTTTTTTTTTCTATCCAATTGAAACAGGTACATCACATTCCCTTGTATGTACGTCGAGTATACACTAGAGTTAAATTTCTCATAATTTAAGCACCGTTTTTTTAATAATTTACATTTTGTTCCTACGAACATTTATTCATTCTCTGGCACTATGACATAGTAAATAATAATAACAATTTATCGATAATTTCACTGAAAATTGCTAAGTTCACTCCCGTAATACGTTATAATCGGGTTTTAGCAAATTATTGGTTTTCCCATACGTTTGCACTAAAGTGCCGGTTTCGTTATCACTAGCATTACCCGGTGATTAGATCATTCCAATTTCATTCTGTTCGACAACTGATTGATTTGCGGCGACTCGACGTCACCAACTGCGCTGCGGTAACGTCCTTCGGGCACGCATTTATAAAGTTTTGCACTAAGCTCAGCGAAAGCCACTTTGCGATTTAGAAAAGGGGTAGTTAGTAGTCTGCGATTTTCTAAGAAATAAAAAAAATTAATAAAATCAGTCTGATGTCAGATTGATTCAGATTAAGTTTGATTAAGATAAAACGAATACTAGTAACGTTGTAAAGGAAGTATATTTGTCTTGAACCAAGATACCAATTATTCAATAAAGAAGACGATTCCAAATCATTCAGCAATAAAGGATTTTTCTTTTTCCGTAGCTGCATTTTAGTGGCGTATGTTCATGATCGCTCAGGTAGCGGTGCGTCCTTCTCTTTTCAGGAGCTTCCCTTTTAGGACAACCTCTATCCGAGTCGTGCCTCAAACATTACGACAGTTAACTGGTGGACGATTGGGGTACATTTACCGAAGCTGTCAGCTCCGCACGGCTGACCAAGATAAGTGCCACTTTAAACAGCTCAACCTCCCGCCGAACATCTAGAAGGACACAGGACTATGTGCCACATGGATCAGTCACGCCTCTAACTAACCACACACAAAAGGTCAGCTGGTCGACTACGTTTTTATACCATCAGTTTCAGGTTCGTCTTCATCCGTACCAAAATTACTCGACGAAAATAGTATTCACGCTACCTAAGTTGCAATATTGTGACGTGCATAACGCCTCCTAAGTTGCGATATTCTCACGTGCACTACAAGCACTAGTTACCTGGATACTGGTTATCAAGGAAGACGTTCAGTGTATGCAACCACACGACAACCCAATCAACGGGGGACCCCTACGTCAAGGTTAATCGTGTTCGACGAACACTAAGAACTCGAGACTGCTGTAAGCATTCAATACGACCAACTTCAATCTCTCTCGATTTACTACAACACAGTATATCCGGTGGGCCCGTAGGTTTACAAACCAGGGGCTTACGGAGGCCCATAATTGGTGACCCCAACGAGCAACACAAAACCCTTTGTGTAGAAGGAATCAAGCAAGCTACAAGTCACAGAGTAGCCAAGCAATAACCACAAATTATCAGGAGTCAATCATATTCCCAAGGGACAGGATCCCGGACATTAAGAGTCAAACACCACAATAGCAAGGTTTGGAAGATTTATTAATTTATGTGTATGTACACACAGTTTCATTAAGTTCACGTTTTAAAAATAGACATATATTTTGAATAAAGTCGGTTAGGCTTGCTTTAAATTCATAAATTTGGTGTAAACCCTTTTCTAAGTAACAAGGTGCATCTTTCGCTCTTCTCAATTGTCATTCATTGCCTGTTAAGATGCCCGACCAATGGTCTTCTTTTGAAGACCTCTCAAACGTTACTTCTGGGAAGAATAGTGCGCCTCTGGATCCTGCCGGTGTATTGTTTGAGCCTGCTCTTAAAGCGGTCTCCGTTAAAAGTATAACATTTTGGAGAAGTAACCAAAACTTGTGGTTCCTCCACTTAGAGGCACAGTTTGCTGTCGCACACATAGCACAACAAAAGATTATGTATTACCACGCTATAGCCGCACTTGATGAATATATCGTTAATGTTATAATTGACATCGTTTACCACCCTCCAGAGGAGAATGAGTACGATAAGTTGAAGGAAGCATTGATCTCTAGACTTGCTGGAAGAGAAACAATACAATTAAAACAGCTGTTGAGTGACTCACCGTTAGGTGATTCACGGCCCTCGAATCTGTTAAGAGAGATGCGAAATTTAAATAACGATAAATTGCCAGAGGAGGCACTCAGGTCACTTTGGCTCCAACGGTTGCTCGCTCACATGCAGGTTATTCTCGCTTGTAACAAGAAGAACCTAGAGTCGTTAGCGTCATATGCTGACACCATTGCCGAAGTCAATGCTAATCCTCAGTTGTATGCTGTCTCCACGACCACTAAAAGCCATAACTCTGCACTTTCTTTGCTAACCGAGGAAGTGCGAATTGTGACCAAACTAATCGCGGACTCTTTAGTTCCGCATGAAAACCAACAAGGTTCAAATAGCTTCCAGTCTAGAAGTAAGTTTAGACAAAGATCGTCATCGCCCCGTCTGCAGTTTGGACATAAACATAACGTCTGCTGGTATCATAAAAGATACGCACATGAAGCAAGAAAATGCATTCCACCTTTTTCCTTTAAATCGCAAAATCCTAGTGCAAATTCGACTATTTCTTCATCAAACTAAACGGGCCTCCACCATTGAAGACGAGTGGAAATGGCCGTCTAATTAGTCGTCTGTACCTTTACGACAAATCTTCACGGAAACATTTTTTAATCGACACTGGGGCTGACGTATCGGTCATTCCGTCTACACTAGCCGATCGACACGCCAAGTTTGATTTATGTCTAGTCGCGGCAAATTCATCAGTTATCCACACATTCGGTAGGATGGTTCTCACAATGGATTTAGGACTCCAGCGTACCTTCCCTTGGCAATTCATGATCGCGAACATACCTAAACCTATCTTAGGCGCAGATTTTCTAGATCAATATGCTTTATTGATCAACATCAAAGAAAAATCACTCATTGATCTTTTGACCTCTCTGAAATCTTCTGGACAACGCTTAACCTGTCAAAATTCAACATTTTCAGTTCTAATAAACCCAAAAGTCGCGGTTGAGATTCAGTATCTTTTACACGAACATAATTCCATCACGGTGGCAACAGGTTTTATCAGGCAAGTGACACATAAGGTAACACACCGTAATTAGTAATTAGTAATGGTCCATCCATCGCGTCTAAAGTACGTCGCCTCTCACCCGAAAAATTGGCAGCAGCCAAAAAAGAATTTGACTTTCTTTTGAAACAAGGAAATTGCAGGCCTTCAAGTAGTAGCTGATCCTCGCCATTACATCTCGTCAAAAAGAAGAATGGTGACTGGAGACCTTGTGGAGAATACAGACTCCTAAACGCCCGTACCGTCCCTAACCGCTATCCCATTCCGCTTATACATGATTTCGTCTATCACTTTCAGGACTGTAAATTCTTTTCGACATTAGACCTGGCTAAAGCCTACCACCAGATCCCAATTGAACCCAAAGACATTCCCAAAACTGCTATATTCACACCATTTGGACTCTTCGAATTCACGCGTATGACCTTTGGCCTGTGCAATGCAGCACAATCTTTTCAGAGGTTTATTAACACCATGCTCCAAGTATTTTCATTCTGTTTCGTCTACCTCGGCGATATTTTAATCGCTTCCTAATTAAAATTAGAACACCTTGCTCACTTAAAGAAAATTTTCACGCGGTTAGCCGAATTCGGTCTAATATTAAATGTCAATAAGTGCGTATTTTTACAATCCGAGGTTAAATTCTTAGGCCATCTGGTTACAGCTGAAGGAATTAGACCTTCTCCTGAGCGCGTTGAAGTCATTTCGAACATTGAAAAACTTATAATCCTAAAAGAACTACCGCGTTTTCTAGGCATGATAAATTATTATCGCCGATTTCTTCCTCATGCAGCCAGTCAGCAGAGTCTTCTTAATAGTTATTTAAAAGGTCCTAAGAAGAAGGGAGTACAGATCATTAACTGGTCTTCGGAAGCCATCCAAGCCTTCCAGGAGATAAAATCGCAGCTTTCTCAAGCTACTCTACTGGTTTTTCCCATTCTTTCGGCAGAGCTTACATTATAGGTGGATGCATCAGATTCAGCTATAGGAGCCGCACTCCATCAAAAAGTTAAAGAACACTGGCAAACACTCGGTTTTTATTCTGTAAAACTGAACAACGCGCAACCCATTTATAGTGCTTATGACAGAGAACTACTTGCTGCCTACCTGGGCATCAAATACTTTCGTTACCACTTAGAAGGAAGAAATTTTACCCTGTACTCTGATCACAAGCCTCTAACATTTGCATTCAGCCAAAATCCGGACAAAGCTTTCTCTAGGCAATTACGGCATTTAGATTTCGCGGCACAGTTTACTACTGACATCAGGCACGTCCCAGGCAAAGATAATGTTGTCGCCGATACATTGTCACGGTTAGACGAGATTCATCTTCCTAGCAGTATAGATTTTGGAGCTATCGCTGATACCCAAGTTGAGGATGACGAGTTAGACAAATTGGTACAAGATTCCCAATATGTATTCGATAAAGTTACTCGGCACAAAAAAGCAGCTATTCTGTGAAGTTTCTCATATCGGATCCCGACCTTTTATCCCTCGCAAGTTTAGAAAGCAGGTGTTCGAGTCCATCTATAAACTCACTCACCCCAGCATTCGTACGTCAAACAAAACTGTTACCTCCCGCTATTTTTGGCCTTCCATAAATAAGGACTTAACCTCCTGGGCGCGTGCTTGCTTATCATGCCAGCAGAGCAAGGTGTCAAGACATGTTGAAACCGCTCCAGGCTCTTTTCCGGCTTCGTCAAATCGCTTCCAGGACATATATGTCGACATCATCGGTCCAATGCCCCCATCGAAAGGTTTCAGATAACGCTGAACGATAATAGGCAGATTCAACAGATGGCATGAGGCCATTCCCCTTGAACGCATCAACGCCGAATCAGTAGCAGAAGCTCTCTGCCACAACTGGGTATCTCGATTCGGAGTGCCACGTACAATTGTCACGGATGAAGGTCCCCAATTCGAGTCAATCCTCTTTGCGGAAATCTCAACGCCATTGGGCTTCGTACGCAATATAACCACAGCCTATCATCCCCAATCCAACGGCTTCCTCGAACGCTGGCACAGGTCACTGAAGGTAACAATAATGGCGTACATGGACAAATCCTGGTCGAAAGTTCTACCTTTGGCACTTTTAGGACTCCGAACAACTTTTAGAGAAGAGTTCCAAGCCACCCCAGCAGAGCTGGTCTATGCTGAAGGCTTACGGCTACCAGGGGTTTTCCTACAGAGCTCAACAAGGCTTCATCAAAACGAGTTCATTATTTCTCTGCGAGACATGTTCACGGACCTTAGACCCCTTCAGGCCTCAAACTATTCTCGGCAGTCTTGTTTTAAATTTAAACACCTCGACAATTGCACACACGCGTTCATACGAACAGACTCGGTTCGAGCTTCTCTATAGCCTCCGTATGAGGGACCTTACGAAATTATCGCCAAAACATCGAAATACTATAATCTAGAAGTCAAAAACAAAGAGATCAACGTTTCCCTAGACAGATTGAAACTTTACTTTATTGAAACGAACAACGACAAGCAAGACCGGCAAAATTTAGACATCGGCGCAGCAGTAATACAATCACGAACAATCCTTGAGGAGCTAGTTCAGCCAGTGTCTGAAGGCTCATTTCTGCCAGTGCCTCTAAACTCAGCCACTGACTTAAATACCGATCAAATAGGCGGAGTCGCAATTCCGGAAACGCAGGAGACACCACAAACACATTCTGAGACACCACCTATTACCACATCTAATAATCGAACTTTTCAGGGGGTTAGATTCCTTCCCGACGGAAACACGATATTTGGACAGTAAACTACCGGAACTGGACGAACCACACGACCTCCGCGCAACTATATATATCACTAAACCGAAGGTTTCGTTGGCGGGGGAGTGTTGTGGCGACTCGACGTGACCAACTGCGCTGCGGTAACGTCCTCGGGCATTCCACATGCATTTATAAAGTTTTGCAGCTTAGCGCAAGCCACTTTGCGATTTAGAAAAGGGGTAGTTAGTAGTAGTGGGGCACATTTACCGAAGCTGTCAGCTCCTCACGGCTGACCAAGATAAGGGCCACTTTAATCAGCTCAACCTCCCGCCGAACATCTAAAAGGATACAGGAATATGTACCACATGGATCAGTCACGCCTCTAACTGACCACTCACAAAAGGTCAGCTGGTCGGCTACGTTTTTATTCCAACAGTTTCAGGTTCGTCGTCATCCGTACCAAAAGTACTCGACGAGAATAGTATCCACGCTACCTAAGTTGCAATATTGCTACGTGTATAACGCTACCTAAGTTGCGATATTCTCACGTGCACTACAAGAACTAGTTACCTGGATACTGGTTATCAAGGAAGACGTTCAGTGTATCCAACCACACGACAACCCAATCGACTGGGGACTTCTACGTAAATGCGAATTGTGTTCGACGAACACTAAGAACTCGAGACTGCTGTACGCATTCAATACGACCCAGTTGAAACTCTGTCGATTTACTACAACACGGGATATCCGGTGGGCCCGTAGGTTTACAAACCAGTTCCCCCGAGGGAAGGCCAAGTCATGGCCCATTGTTCACTTTTCAGACCCATGAGCGATCGCTCATAAGTCCCAACCGGCTGCTCTTATAAATTTCAGTATTGGCTTCCAGCCCTGCTTGCAGGCATCATGCAACTCTTCAAGAAGGTGTGAACCAAGAATTCTGTAGCGTGTTGCTGAGAGTGCTGGGCAGTCACATAGAAAATGGGTCACTGTTTCGGATTCCTCTCCGCAACCCCTGAATATAGGATCATCAACAAGTCTCATCCTGAGAACGTGGCCCATGAGAGAGGAATGCCCAGTGAGAATGGACACCGGAGTTCTCAGGGTTGGCTTGTTGAGTTTTTGGAGCTTAGTCGTATGATTTAAGTTTGGTGTACCCCACAGTTGCATTGTTGGTGGTCAGCCAAGCTTGAAATGATTGAGACAAGGTGTTTTGGTGCAATCCAGACTGTAGAGGCGGGTTCCTCTGAGGCTGCTCCAAGACGAGCAAGTTCGTCTGCCCTTTCATTCCCGCTGATGTTGCTGTGCCCAGGCACCCACTGCACTATCACCCTGTTATTCCGAGAAAGGGAATACAGGATGGTTTTGCACTCCATTAATAATTTGGACGTTATACAAGGTTTAGACAAAGCTTTGGTAGCTACTTGGCTGTCCGAGCAGATGGCTATCTCCTTATTCTCAGTGTCTGTGTTAACCCTCTCACTACCGTTTTTTTAAGCTATCTAAAAAAAAATTTTTTGGCGCTTTACATCTAGTAGCTTCTTTGTTTTCATCATAAGAAGGCAAATGTCCGACTCCATCACGGGAAATTTCTGGCAATGCTGTGGGTTCTTTAGTAGCCCGTTTAGGATTTGGCAACAACATTTTGGAACTGCCAGGTCGGCCACGCTTATTTACGCTAACTGGTTTGTTCAAATATATAATGTTGTCTACCAATCTGATTCTAAAGTTCACAAGATTCATGACATTTTTATCTGCGATATTAGCATTCAAGCAGTCTTGTTTATACTCTAGCCAGCTGTTTACTACAGCTGGATCAATGGCATGGAATATCATCCTCAATGTCCATTTTTTAGACTGCAAATGAATCCTATATAGACTTACTAACTGATCAGTCTTGTCTACTCCCCCCACCAACCGTCGGCCCGATTTGTCCCACCTCTCCACACTGTCCTTTTTTCCTATACCAATAAAATTCACAAAAGCCCCTCACTTTTTTTCTGTATTCTTTATCGCTTAGAAATGGTGGAATTTTGAATCGACAAACTGGAACGGTTCCCAAAGCATTAATTGTTTTGTATTGAAGGTACTCCAATAAATTATAGGAGGTGAAAAAATTATCAAATGCCAATATGTGTCCTTGATTATCCCGCAATCTGCTTTCGGTTAAGTGAATTACAACACCTGCTCCTAGACCATACTTTTTCAAAATGCCGGCATCAATTTCTGTAGTATAGCCTTGGTACATTAGAAAATCATACACGAGACCACTTCGCCCACAAAGCATAAACAGTTTTACGCCCCACGGATTTGGTTTGCCTTTCATGTATTGCTTTATACTCAACCTTCCTTTAAATGGCACAATTGGTTCATCAATACATAAACATTTCTCTAGGTTTAACTGACGGCATCGTTCCAAAACTTCCTTATAAATAGGTCTGACTTTAATTAGTTTATCGGTGTTATTTCCTGGAATTTCTATGTTGTTTTGCAAATACAAATTTTGACGTAGTGCGTAGAATCTATTTTTTGTCAAAGTTTCTCGTATAGTGCGAACAGAAAGGGATGTGGTCCAGTAAAAATCAGCAAGTGGATACTTTAGACTATCCATAAGAATATGAACCGCCAACAAATTTTGGATCTCTTGCAAACCCGTATGCTTAAAGGTTCTACCTTTTTGTTCTGCATACATATTCGTATAAGTTGCTACTTCTTGTCAAAATTCCTTTGATATATACCTTTCAAAATATTTTATCGGTAACTCTGGTTCTCTCTCGCTTTGTTCGCTATAAGAATCCAAGGTAATACTTGGGGATCGAAAGGGTCTTTTCTTCCATTTAATCTTGGACGTTTCAGTAAATCGGACAGTAGAGAAATCAGTGGAATTGCTTGATAAGTCATCGCCAAATAGTTCGTCCAAATCTTCCTTAATAGGGCCACTAAATTCCCAATCAGCATGGTCGCATTCTGATATATCGCCAATTTGCTCCAGATAATTGTCTTCTTCGCCAGCCATAAGTCTATCAACACCTTCGTACATAAATTTACGCAATTAGAGTAATAACAATTCAAAGAATAAACGCTAATTTAACTCTAAATTCTCAAATTGAACTTCCTCATAATTGTCGTCATCAAAGCACAATTCTTTTATTATTTGGTCATCGGTTACCCTTTGTCGATTTCCTAATATATAATTAGATGATAGAAAACACTCTTCAGTATTCCTGAATAAATTGCATACACATAAACTAATGTTGCGTAAAGAAACACTTGAATAATCAATTGATGTTAACGTAAAATGTGTCCATTGTAATGGACAAGAAACATTTAAAAAAGTTTCTACGAGATACTTTTGTCCATTGCAATGGACACAATATTTAATCGATGTATATTATTAATTTTTATTAAGAAATTATAAAAGTAATATTATTTTAATAAATTATGAACATTAACAAATAATATGAAATACATATAAATGAATATTCTAAGATAAATGTAATAAAATTAATTAAAAAAGAAATTACTTACCACTCATTTTTAAAATACTTAGGAACTACTCTCACTACAATGCAAAAATCGAATGACTCATTACTTGCACTGCGGTTATGATTAGCTTTTATTTAGATAGGAACACGAGACAGAAGATAGGAGCATATAAATCTAGAAAAATTGCATATTCTCCATATCTAAATGCGCCCGAAAGTATGTGTCCATTGCAATGAACAAAGTGAGTCAGAGGGTTAAGGAGGTGTCTTCTCGCTTCAAGGATAGCCTTGACTTCTGCCGGGAAAACCGTGCAGTGGTTTTCAAGGTGAATGGAGAACTCAATTTCAGACTCCCGCTCCGGTGCCTTCATCGAACTTAGAACCATCAGTATATATTATAATTGGGTTTGTCAATGGTTGAAACACGGAATGTGATTCCCATTCTGCCCTGGATGGAATTCTATATTCAAAATTGCTTTCCAGCATGGTCTCTAGGAGGTAGTCGCTATCTCTGTCAATGCCAGGTGCGATAGACTGCACGAACTCATAAATGGATCCATGTGGAACCCTTGTTCCCCCATGAAGGCAGCCGAGGTTAAGATGCAGCCTTAGCACTGTAGTCGACGCCCTCTGCTTGATATGTATTTGCACCGGTTGTATATTGAGGATAAGCTCCAGAGCCCGGGTGCGAGTTCACTTAAAAGCGCCGCTGTTATATACCTAAAATAATTAATATTTTAGCATAAACCTAAAATAAATAATATTTTTGAATAAACCTGAAAAAGGGCAAAACATAAAAATTATTCAATAAATTTTAACATAAGCTAACCATGCTTAAAACATGGTTAGCTTATCTCTTAAATGGGTGAAGAAAATTGCATCAGCAATTTTCCTCACATACCATAAATTTTTCTCATAAAACGACTTGGGAAAAACAGAAGTTTCAGTTTACAACCCAGGTCGTTTTACTTAAAAAATTTTCACGACAAATTTTGCCTTCAGCAAAATTTGTCACTTGAACAATTTAATAAAAAAATAAATCAAAAAGCAAATCGTACCTTCAGTACAATTTGCCGTGAAAAAATTCAATATGTATGTACATACGTACATACATATTGTGTAAAAAGCTTTCACGATAAGAAACGCGCGCCGCATAAATGCATTGTATGTATATGCGCGCCGCGATTTCAAACGACGGGACGGTGGCTGATGTTTTAAAAAGTGTAAGATTACATTTTTTTTAAGCCATCGTTCAACGCGAATAATTCTGGACATGTTTGAACAAGTCCAGAATTGAAAAAATTAAAATTTTCTCAGGATAAGAAAATGCAATTTAGCATTTTTCTATCCTGAACGACGGCTCTTGATCACGATGAATGTGATCAAGAGTTGAGTTGATTTTTAATTTCTGATTACGGCGGATCGAGAGTGGGTTTTTGTGTTTTTGGTATGTTGGCGAGCGTTTGTTGAGCGGTAAATAAAAAAAGAAAGAGTTTTAAGTTTGTTGAGCGGTAAATAAAAAAAGAAAGAGTTTTAAGTTTGTTGAACGCAGGAGTTTAAGTTTTTTTTTGAACGGAAGAATATAAAAAATCGAGTTTTAAGTTTTGGAACGAAAAAATTATAAAAAGATAGAGTTTTAAGTTTTTGAACGGAATTTGTAAAGAAGAGTGTTTAGGTTAAAAAGGAAAAGTGTAACAATAAAAGTGTCATTAAATAACACAAAAAGGAGAGTGTTTGTGTGCAGAGAGAAACCCAAAATCAGAAAAGGATTAGATCCAGGTGGGAGCTTGACAGTGAGTACCCCTTTGGGTTATATATAAATATATAACAAAATTGGCGCAGCCGGTAGGATCAAGGAAGCTTGGTCAAGTTAAACGATCGTAAACGCTTGAAAAGCCTTGATCCTGCAAGAATCTACGGGGAACCTGTGACACTAGCCACATTATACGGCCACGTCACCCCCAACGCTCGGGGTAGATATCATCTATAGGCGCCTCTGCTCCAGGCGAGCAAGCGTTCACCCCAGTGAGTGAAAAAAGAAACATCAGCAAGGGACTTTACCAGAAGCCCTTTCCCAGCACCGAGAAGAAGTCAGGACAACGGACACCCATTCAAAACCGAGAAGGAGGAAAACCAAGACAGGCCCAATCAAAATCATCTCCAGAAGGAAGATATCATCGTTCCTGGGTTGAAGGGGATTTCGAAGAAGGCTTTAAGCCCCCCTTTCAACCATATCCAGGGGAAATAAGTCGGCCTCGGGCCCCCCCGGCAGCAAACAGAAGCCACAACAGAAAAACTCCGTTCCAGGATTGAAAGGGATCTCGAAGTCGGCAAAAGCCCCCCTTTCAATCTCAGCCAAGGGAAATAAGACGGCAGGAGCCCCCCTAGTAGCAAGAAACATTCCAGAAGGGAATACTCCAAGAAGGCTGGAAGCCCCCCTTTTGGACAACGCGGGACGCATATGTCAGAAGGAAACTCGACACAGGCACCTGAGACAGGCACGAGATCAAACTCTACACCTTCATCCGACGCGGAGCAATCCCCAGGTGAGAATTTACAACACCTCCGGGAAGGTACAGACAACGCCACCGAAGACGACGCAGCACAACCAGGTAGCCAAGGGTGCCAGAACACAGACCCATCACAGCAAGAAAGAAAAGGAGTTCGCCTTCGAAGCGGCACCGTTTTAACAGGGCCCACAGTTGTATCTAAAGTAAGTCTAGATAAGTTTTTAGATAAGTTGTTAGAAAAGGCACGTGAATCCGATAAGCTCACTGTCACGCACTGCGACGCTCTTGACCATAGATTAAGTCAAGGCAGAGAGCAGAGGCTGACAAAAATCGAAAAATTTAAAAAAGATACAGAGCGATTCAAACAGGAGCTTATCGAATTTGCCGGGCTTTCACGTTCACTAGGTTTAGGTAAGAGCTCAGCCAGTGTAGTTGTAAGCGCTGAAAGTGACAGTGATATTAGTGGTGACGAAGCGGACCAAACAACCGCCGAAAATCTCCTTAGTGGCTGGCTAGAAGTATCCTTCACGGATTCTAGTCCAGAAACCAGCCCTGAAACCCGACAAAGCACAAGTAGACTACCCTACAAAAGTTTAAATAAAAAGATAATCACAATGGTAGATTATGCGAAGGTGGCCAAGCTCACGGCACAACTAGTTCCTCTGTTTTCGGGTGAAAATACCCCACAGCTAGGTCGTGAGCTACAAACATTTATTGGCTGTTGCAAACAGGCCCTACACTGTTTAAGTGAGGAAGAAAAACCAGCCTTCCTACATATCTTGCCCACAAGACTTCGTGGCGATGCTTATCAGCTGTTTGCTTCGGACGTTCCAACTACTTTTAGTGAGGTGGAGGAACGTCTGAACAGAACCTACCTACCACGAGAATCGTACCAGGAGTTGGTCAACAAATTGATCACAATGAGGCAAAACCCGTTGGAAACTCTCACTGCCTTCACAACAAGAGTGAAGCAGTTGTTGATGCTTTGCAACGAGGCAGCGGTACTGAAGTACGGAGCAACGGCAGCCCCAGCTGTGAAGACACAGTTGGCGGACTTCGCCAAGAATGCCCTCAAAAGTGGAGTGAACAATCCCCACCTATGCCGGTACCTCCTCACGCTGGTAGAAAATGATCTAGAGCAGCTGATACAAAAGGCTCTAGACATGGAAAAGCTGCAAGCAGGCACCGTTTTCGTCCAAACGCCGCTAACGCAACAGCCATACCCAATGGCACCAATAGACCCTAGTCTTCGAGTTCGGGCTCTCAGCCGAACTCCTTACAATCAAGCACCACAGCCACCCATGTATGCATCACCACGAGCAAAAGAGCCCAGGCAGTTTAACAATCCCCCATACGTACATGCTCCACCACTACGCCCGCCGTTTCCACGAAGGGATTCTAGACAACCGGATACACAAAATCTGGTACAAAACATCACCTGTAATTTCTGCCAGAAGCGGGGACACACCTACACGGAGTGTCTAAAACGCAAAAACACCCCCTTCCGCACTAACTGTAGAAGTTACGGGCATGACATTCGCGACTGTCGAAACAACCAAACACAGTCTGCAAATCGTTTCACACGAGGATCGCCTAACAATCAACCACAGTCAGACCCGAACAACACAAAAGGCCCCAGAGTCTTTAACATAAGACAAAAATGTGATTTTTGTGGGCGCCGTGGACATAAGATCGACGAATGTCGGCAAAAGCAAAAGTGGGAGGATAAAAAACAGGGAAACGACAAAGATTCGACCCAAAACTCCCCGGCTCGACTATAAACCCTACCAGCAATAAACAAGGGTCTTCTCAGCCGCCCAACTTCAGTGTGCCCACCGCCAGACTTCCTCTAGACATAGGTCTAAATGGTCAGGCCCAGCTAATAGTGGACACCGGCGCTGAGATCAGTATAATTAAGAAAAAAGCTCTCAAATCTCGCGAGCTAATAAACCCCAACAAAAAACTAACGCTTCAAAGTCCTTTTGGCACCGGTAAAACCTTAGGAAGTTGCCAAGGAAACTTCATGCTAAAAAGTAACTTACCTTGCAACTTTCAGGTGGTAAAAAACATCCCAGGTATTTCTGACGACGGCTTGCTAGGAAATGATTTCCTAGCCAAAAACTGTAATGTTGAGGGACCCAACAAGGTTCTGCGATTTCCTCGCACGGAAACCAATCCAGAAGAGTTTGCTGTTCCATTAGAAACCGCATCGGATAACCCGTGTTCACAAAACACAGTCAACAAAGAGATACTGGTAGAAGATATTAAACCCGACGGGGATACACCTTCTACCCGAAGTGCTCTCAAAGCTTCTCAGTCAGAAGAAGTCGGCTGTGACTTACAAGAACGCGATAAGGGTGAATTGATTACCAAAAATCTGGCTTGTAAGACTGGCCAGCATCAGGTAAATTTAAATGAACCTGTGTGCATACCAGCAAGGTCTCAGACCGTAGTCAAAGTTCCGTTGCAGTTGCAGGAAGAAATGCTCAGTCTGTCAAAAGAAATAGACGACGGAGTCTTCTTAGCGAACAGCTTGCTCTCAGCTGGGTTAAAGGCAGTCCCTATAGGAATCCTCAACACACGCAGTTCCCAAGTAGTCCTAAAAAGCGTGAACCTAAAGCTGGTTCCCATTAAAGACTACACTGTCGTCCCCATCAAACGAGAGCCAGATAAAGATATTGCAACAGCCCATCCCTTGAATCCCATGAGTCGAAATGACGGCGATGGTGAGCATCAAAATATAAGTAGATCTAAGATTAAGAAAATAGGGCACAAGAGCCCCAGCCAACTAAGCGGTCATAAGAAACTGCTCCAAGACGCTTGCGGGTCCCTCATGAAAACCCCAACGTCAGGCGCTGACCAGCACACAAACGGTCTGCCGATAGCAACTCCCGCAGATCCATCTGGCCCAGCGCCACTCATATATCAAAGAAATAGGTTAAGAGGTAAAATGAATAGGGATAATAATAATAGAACTAGATTTAAGAGCAATAAAAACAGGGCAATAAGCGCCGATCAGACGGCCACCCTACAACACATAAAATACTTGTTCCCAAACGAAGTCGAACAAGAAGACACCAGTAAACAGCCCCGCCTCACCAGACTAGAGCAAGAACTCAGTCTGGATGAAACCCTAAACACTGAGGAAAAAGCCTCAATAACAGATCTCTGTTATGAATATGATGACATATTCTTTTTAAAAGGTGACAGGCTTACACATACCAATGCCATCACCCACGACATCCCTTTGGTGCAAGACCAAGCACCTATTAACCAAAAGATGTACCGATTACCAGAGACACAGCGAAATGTCATAAATGAGCAACTCAGAGAAATGCTGGACAACGACATTGTCCAGCCCAGCAAAAGCCCATGGAACTCGCCACTGCTAGTCGTCCCCAAAAAAGCGGGACCAGATGGTGAGAAAAGGTGGCGTGTCGTCGTTGATTTCCGTAAGTTGAACGAAAAAACGATTGGCGACGCCTTCCCGCTACCACGGATTGAGGATATCCTCGATCAACTGGGCCATTCAAGATACTTCACCACCCTAGACCTAGCCAATGGCTATCATCAGGTACTCGTCGATCCGATCGAGCAAAGACGGCTTTCAGTACCAACTATGGGCATTATGAATTCAAACGCATGCCGTTCGGGCTTAAAGGAGCCCCGGCCACATTTCAGCGTTTAATGAATTTCATATTAACTGGCCTACAAGGCCTAGAATGTTTCGTCTACTTAGATGACATCGTCATCTATGGAAAAAGTCTGGCAGATCACAACGAAAAGCTTCGCAAAGTCTTTGACAGGTTAAGAGAAAATAACCTGAAACTTCAACCTGAGAAATGTCAATTTCTCAGGCGCGAGGTAGTGTACTTAGGACACAAATGTTCTAACCAAGGAGCACTACCTGACCCTAGCAAAACGGCATGCGTCCAAACTTTCCCCATTCCTAAGACAGTAAGGCAAGTCCAATCTTTTTTGGGCCTTGCCAATTACTACAGAAAATTCATACCTGATTTTTCGAAAACAGTACGTCCTCTAACAAACTTACTCCGAAAGGATGTAAAGTTTAAGTGGACTGAGAAATGCCAAGAGGCATTTCAAAGCTTTAAGAACGCTTTAATTTCCCCTCCACTCTTAATATATCCCGATTTTTCAAAACCCTTTAACCTTACCACAGACGCCAGCAGCGAGGCTCTTGGAGCAGTACTCTCTCAAGGAGAGGTAGGAAGTGACCAGCCCATTGCCTAGGCCAGCCGTACCCTGAACAAGGCCGAACGTAATTATTCCACGATTGAGAAAGAGTTACTGGCTATAGTTTGGGCGACTAAAAATTTCAGGTGTTATCTGCAAGGCCGAGAATTCACGGTCTATACAGATCACAAACCACTCAAGGGTGTCTTCAATGTTAAAGATCCCACATCCCGTCTGGTGAGATTTCACCATAAACTTTCCGAGTTCAATTATAAAATTGAGTATAAGCCCGGAAAGTACAATACGAATGCCGATGCTTTAAGCCGCATTCCACGGGATAATAACAAAGACAAGGAAACTGCAACCTTCACGGTAGAAGCTATAGTCCACCACCAAATGAACTCGGATATAGAGGAGGAAAAACACTCATCGGACCAAAAGGAGTGTCTGCAATGCAATGCAGTAACCAGAGCCCAGACACGAAACATTCAGGGAAGTGGAACAAATCAAGACAGCCAGTCCAAACAAAAAGAACAAACCCATCATCCAGGAGTGGCAGAGGACCTTGACAGTCCACCTAGTACCAATCCGCAAATTATAGACGAAACTCGTCCCCCTGAGGTAATCACAAGCCCAGAGGAGATTCAATTAATCTTAAAAGATTATCATGATTCTCTCTTTGGCGGCCATCAGGGAGTGATAAAACCTATAAACGGATTCGAAGAAAGTACTGGTGGAGGCACATGCTTAGTGACATCAAAAAGCACATTAAGCGGTGTGCCAAATGTCAAACCATGAAGGCCTCACCACAGTATAAAATGCCAATGGTAATTACAGACGTAGCGGAACAACCATTCGATAAAATCTATCTAGATATAGTCGGCCCACTAGAGGAAACTGAATCCGGAAATAAATATATATTAACGTTTCAGGATAACCTCACGAAGTTTGTAGATTGGTATGCCATACCAAATGGGGAAGCTATAACGGTAGCGCAAATTTTCTTCGACGAAATCGTCACGCGCTACCGCATTCCCAAAAGAATAGTCACCGATCAGGGAAGTAATTTCCTGAGTGACCTATTCAAAAAGGTATGCAAACTCCTTAGGATAAATAAGCTGCAGACTTCAGCTTATCATCCCCAATCAAATGGAGCACTCGAACGTGCACATAGACCGTTGATTGAATATCTACGAACTATAGTGGACGAAAATCCCAGCTCATGGGATAGTTATCTGCGAACCGCAGCTTTCGTGTACAACAACAGTGTACACGAAGGGACAAAATTAACTCCCATGGACTGCCTCTACGGCTTTACAGCGGACGTTCCGTCCAACTTAAGGCGAGATCCTGAACCCGTGTATAATCACGAGAGCTACTACCATATTCTCAGGTATAAGCTTCAAAAGTCTTACGCCATGGCACGGAAAAATCTTCTGATGAGTAAACAACGCTCGAAAAATTACTATGACAAAGCTGTACGTCCCCTGACATTTCACAGAGGAGACAAGGTTCTACTCAAGAGTGAGAGTCGTAAACATAAACTCTCCCAGATTTGGGTAGGACCCTATACGGTAACCGGCATTCCCAGCTCAGTTAACACAACAATTAAAATTCGTAAACGAGAGGTGACGGTACACAACAATCGTCTAATACCTTTCTACGAATAACATGGTGTCAATATAATCTAAGTAATTCTAAGATACATGTATAATAGAATGTAAGCCACCAAGTCAACAAAAACCCCATTTTAATATCCTATCCTATCCTCTCCTAGATAACACTGCGGTCAATAATTTTCTACGGACTGTTCCTGATCACAATAGGAGCCCTCGCGGAGGAACCTTACACTATAACGCCCCTAAATAATACGGGAATACTATTTGAGGATCTTGGAAGCCTATCAGTTTACCACGATACTTGGAGCGTCATCACTGAGTTAGATCTGGGCGAGTTGGACAATCAGACAAAACTGGCGGAACGTGCGGAACACTACGTTCATCAATTATGTGGTAACAAATCCTTCGATCAAGATCTATGTACCCTACAAACCAAACATGTACATGCCCTGATGGAAAACATTAAGAGACGCACCAATGTCATTAAAGAGGCAGTGCCTAAATCACGCAAGCCCCGATCCATCTTTGATGGGATAGGTAATGCGATGCACTATCTCTTTGGCACTATGGATAGCGGAAACGAACAAGAGGTGTACAGCCGACTACGCGAATTAGAGGTAAATACTCAAACCTTAGCTGATCTGGAAAAGCAACAGATCAGTGTAATAAAAACCACTTTTGAACAAATTCAAAAACCCTTATCCTCACTGTCTGAACGACAACACCAGATAATCAGATTAACCATCTGCAGAATACAACGGATGATTTGATAGCCCACCAAATAAGACAAGAGATCGTTTCTAGTCTAACATTACAAATGATAGAGTTGGAATTTAGACAACAAGCTCTACTGGACATTATAGTGTCCAGTAGAAATAATCAAATTCATCCCCTTTTAATTTCCCCAAACTATTTGCTAGAGATTTATCACAAATCTCACTCCACTTGTCCCAATCTACAGGACTGTTTGTCAGTTCTGTATCAAACAGCAGATGTTAAGACACATTTGCTGCAGGACAAATTAGTTATCCGAATCAAACTCCCCATTTTTAATATCCCCAAGATGAAAATCCAACAGATTAGATGTTTCCCCATACGGGTGGATCCAAAGCATTCATTAATGCCTGATATCAAATATTCTCATGTGGCAAGCCAAATCCAGACCCAGGAATTTCTGTTGCTGAAGCCAGAAAACCTGAGATCTTTCAAAAAAATTTCAAAGGGAATCAAGGAAGATACGTGGATTGGTAAGCTAAATACACCACTCACCAAAGCTACAAAAACAGATGAATGTGTTATCAAACTTCTATTCAATCCACTGGGCGAACACCCACAATGTAGCATCAGAGCCCAAATTCCCCCAAGAGACACAATAATAAAACTTAATAGACCGAATTCGTGGCTGTACTCCTTAACTGAAACTACTATAGTACATATAACTTGTACTCAACAGTTACTCACCCATCGTCTCGCAGGACAAGGAATCATGACAGTCAACGAACCATGTTCCTTGCAAATAGGGTCTAACACTCTGTATTATGAAGCAGAAAATCTACATCCGCTAAGAGTTTTTCAACCACCCTACTTCCCAGGCACAAACGAAACTCAGGATGAATTGGCAGAATATATGTCCAAGATACCCGCTCCTAAAAACCCTGAGAAACAACCAACGTTACTCCTCGGAGATGATACAAACCATCGTATCCACCTGGATACAAAATCTCTAGAAGAAATCCGTAACAAAGTGAACAACATTCACTTTGGACCAAAGGCCAAGATTCCTCATATACTCTCTATTACATCCCTATCAATGACCGGACTCTTGTTGCTAATTGCATCTGTGGTGGCAGTAACAAAATATATCGTACCGGCATTCATGACATGGGTTGCTAAACGAAGACAACAGCCCACAGCTGAAAACACCCCCATGGAACCGGTTTACGCTAAAACCCAAGAAAAATTGAAACGGGCTCAAAGTCTCCCCAGAGCGAGATCTATACAAGTAGTATAATCAAAAAGATCTATACTCGTTGGTTGGCCCCCGACTCATTCTTGTGTTACTGGCGCAGCATCCTATCCTATCACTACACTGGTTTACGAAAATAAGTTAAAATAATAGTAGCAAACATAAGATAAAGCGAACACGCGAAATTTAATATTGCATAAAAATAAAGTTTATTTAGTAGTATCTAAGAATAAAATTAACAAACCTAAGTACCAAATAGCAAAATAGAAATAAAAAATTAAATAAGCTAAAAAATAAAATAATAAATAGAAGAAAGAAAGGCAAAAGGTAATAAAATTAAAAGATAAAACATAACCGAAATTTATTTACACAAAAATAATAATAATCAAAATAATAAGTGAAAAAAAAACTAGACATTAAGAGATAAAAGATATATTTCAAAAGAAACAAACAAAGTTCTAACAATTAAGAAAATAAAAGAAAGAAAAACATAATATAATAGAATTAAAACAAACATATAACCAGGTAAAATATAATCAAAACAAAAAAAAGAGGTTATTAATAGTAATAAATAAAAAATAACTTATATTCAGTAACACTAAGTAGTACATAGGAATAATTAACTAACTAGTAAGATATAGACATAAAATCCCTAGGTTATACTAAATAGAAAATGGAATAGGTTAAATATATACGATGCAAGCTAAAACTAGAATAAATTAATTTTGTAACAAACACAAAAATGTAAAAACTCAACCGAAAACCGCCAAAGACCTAGCCACCAAAAACGCACCCACATCAACTTCCCCTGAGAATTATTCCTCTTCAAAGAATAATTCTCTTTTTCTCAGAGGGAAGGATTGTTATATACCTAAAATAATTAATATTTTAGCATAAACCTAAAATAAATAATATTTTTGAATAAACCTGAAAAAGGGCAAAACATAAAAATTATTCAATAAATTTTAACATAAGCTAACCATGCTTAAAACATGGTTAGCTTATCTCTTAAATGGGTGAAGAAAATTGCATCAGCAATTTTCCTCACATACCATAAATTTTTCTCATAAAACGACTTGGGAAAAACAGAAGTTTCAGTTTACAACCCAGGTCGTTTTACTTAAAAAATTTTCACGACAAATTTTGCCTTCAGCAAAATTTGTCACTTGAACAATTTAATAAAAAAATAAATCAAAAAGCAAATCGTACCTTCAGTACAATTTGCCGTGAAAAAATTCAATATGTATGTACATACGTACATACATATTGTGTAAAAAGCTTTCACGATAAGAAACGCGCGCCGCATAAATGCATTGTATGTATATGCGCGCCGCGATTTCAAACGACGGGACGGTGGCTGATGTTTTAAAAAGTGTAAGATTACATTTTTTTGAAGCCATCGTTCAACGCGAATAATTCTGGACATGTTTGAACAAGTCCAGAATTGAAAAAATTAAAATTTTCTCAGGATAAGAAAATGCAATTTAGCATTTTTCTATCCTGAACGACGGCTCTTGATCACGATGAATGTGATCAAGAGTTGAGTTGATTTTTAATTTCTGATTACGGCGGATCGAGAGTGGGTTTTTGTGTTTTTGGTATGTTGGCGAGCGTTTGTTGAGCGGTAAATAAAAAAAAGAAAGAGTTTTAAGTTTGTTGAGCGGTAAATAAAAAAAGAAAGAGTTTTAAGTTTGTTGAACGCAGGAGTTTAAGTTTTTTTTTTGAACGGAAGAATATAAAAAATCGAGTTTTAAGTTTTGGAACGAAAAAATTATAAAAAGATAGAGTTTTAAGTTTTTGAACGGAATTTGTAAAGAAGAGTGTTTAGGTTAAAAAGGAAAAGTGTAACAATAAAAGTGTCATTAAATAACACAAAAAGGAGAGTGTTTGTGTGCAGAGAGAAACCCAAAATCAGAAAAGGATTAGATCCAGGTGGGAGCTTGACAGTGAGTACCCCTTTGGGTTATATATAAATATATAACACCGCTTGCGCTGAGAAGGCACAGCCTTTCAATCTTGTCCAGAATCTTGCGATGGTTGGCGAATTCCGTTGGCTTCCACCATACCGCTGAACCCGAGGTTAACATGGGTCGAATGACAATAGTGTATATCCATAGAATTATACGCGGCTTGAGTCCCTACTTCTTCCCTACTGCTCTACGGCACATTGCGAACACTCTAAGAGCTTTGTTCGCTCTGTCTCTTCGAAGTGTGGTTTACAGTTTAACTTTTTGTGTAGAATAATACCTACTTATTTTACCCTGTCCTTTAATTCCAAGCGTGTGGAGCCAAACAGCGGCAGGTTTAAAATGGTGATATTCCTTTTCATGGTGAATAGGCATAAGTCAGTTTTCAGTAAATTGATGCTCAGCCCGTAATCCGTGGCCCAGCGCATGACTAGTCGGATCGCGCCTTGCACCAATCCATAGAGTACAGGTTCATAACTTCCGGTGAATAAAATTGTCAAGTCATCCGCGTAACATACTCCTTTGAACCCCATCCGAGTGAGTGATAGCAGGAGATCATCCATGATAAGTACCCTAGCAAAGGTGATAGAATACCGCCTTGGGGGGTACCCCTGTGAACTTTTTTAACTCTGGTTGCCCCGCCAAGATTAGCAAAGACTGTTCTATTATGCAGCATGTGTGTAACCCAATTTATTAGAGATTGGTTCACTCCATGTTTTGTTAGTATTTCCGTGAACCTATGCAGAAGAACATTATTAAAGGCGCCTTCTACATCGATGAAAACAGCTAGCGTAGATTGTTTAAAGATGAACCCTTTTTCAATTGAGTGAATCACCTCATGGAGAGCCGTCTCGACGGCTTTCCTTTTAAGTACGCATGTTGGTGTTGTGATAGTCTGCTTCTGGGAATGGAGCGTCTCAGATGTGTTCGAAGGTTTTGAGTAAGAGAGAATTCAAGCTTATAGGCCTATACGTTTTTGCAGTTGAGTTGTCTACCCGAGCTGCCTTCGGTATAAACACAACGCGGACTTCTTGCCACAACTTCGTAGTATAGCCCATTTTGATGCACGGCCTAAAGAGAGTGGTTGGGTTGTTAATCAGAGGGTCACCTGAGTGCTGAAGTAGGGCTGGGAAGATGCCGTCCTTGCATGGGGATTTGAACTGTTTGAAGGAGTCAACTACCCATTTGACCGATTTGTCCGTGATGAAGGTAACTTCTCCGTCTCCAAAAGTCAGGGTTTCGGTACGCAAAGCTGAGAGGCTCTCGTAGGGACCATCGGGGAAGTGTTCGTCTAACAAGATTTCCAACGATTCTCCAAAGGAGGATGCCCGAGTTCCATTGCTGTCCGTGAGGAGTTCGGGTTGAATTGGTATCTTGGATAAGAAATTCTTAAGTCTTGACGTCTCATTTACCCCGTCTACGTTTTCGCAGAAGAGTTGCCATGACTTTCTTTTAGATTTTCGAATTTCATATTTATACTGGCGCAAGTTGTTTTGGTAGATTAACCATTCGTTTGCGTCGCTTCATCTTTTGGCTCTATTATATAGCCTGCGCACAAGTGATAAAGACATGTGCTGATAAAAGAGTTCATCTGAAGAGACGAAATTGCCATAACGAGCTGCTGATGAGCCGAACTGGCGGAATTGCTTGTTTTAGCCTGCAATTCAACACTGACCGAGGCCAACATCTGACGTAGTTTCTAACAAATGAATTCTCTTCGGTTCACTATACTAGAAATAGAGTTTTAATTTTCGTGGCGGCAATAAATACAAAGCGGGGGAAAAGACTGCAAACTATTAAAATATCTCGATTCATGATTTGGTGCTTCTGTGGAGTGTGATATGTTTATCACTGTATGTACTTGCCTCTCTCTCCAGGTACATATTGAATTTATTTTAACGTTTTAGCAAAACAAAAAACAAAACTTTTTTGACACACAAGCGAGATTTCTAGTAATAACAAATTATGATAATTATTCGATGCCATATGTATCTATAAATGCAGAACAACTAAAGGTTTCCATCCGTTATTAAAGGAGTTATTTCTAAGACGAAATACGTATATGTTGTCATAACGCCGTACTGAATAAAATTCTTGCTATTTCCTGGTATAGTTTAAAATTTGAGTTTTGAATTTTTCAAAGTACCCGGATTTGGATGTTGAGAAGTGTGGACAAACTCTGGAGTCGAATTTTGTTTTTTTTTTTTGGTTTTTCTCACTTGACGCCGCCACCTATTCACCACTTAAGTTGATGGTCAGAACTATCTGCGACCTATTAACTAGGTAGATTGCAGAATCGGAATCGATTCGCTGCGTTTAAATTTTTGTTGTTATTTGGCCAATTGATTTTAAACTTCAACTTGTTTTTTTCTGTCAGAAAAATAACATCATTTTCGCATTTCTTGTCGTACCTAACTAACCTACAATCTATTCGAATTTCAAATGGAGATAAACCTTTTAAACCAAGAAGAGTTAGCTTATGAATTACTCGTGAGGGGTTTACCTACCGGGAAGGTAGATGATATGCGCATTAGTTTACGTGCCGTTTTAAAGGCTGAGAAGGATGGCAGATCTATAATAGTAAATCGCCACCAAAATATTTTGGGTTTTCGGAAGACTCAGTAGCACTAAGCCCGTAGGTGATGAGCAAAAACAGGAAATAGCTAGTTTTTGAGCTGACTTGATATTATCTTTGGGGTTATTAAAACTTAAAGAGGAAGCGGACGAAGATGAATTTTCGGAGGCAGATGAAGGCCTCTCGTTACCTACTGCGGCTATGACTGGCTCAAGACCTCGAACAGCTTTGCACAAATAGGATCTTAAATTGTCGGGAGCCCAAGGCCAGTCCCTGAACTCATTTTTGGAAAGAGTGAATGAGCTAGCTGGAGCTCGGGGAATAAACAAAAGGCAATTGTTTCAGTCTGCTTTAGACCTTTTTACAGGGAGGGCACTTACATGGTTCAGGGCTAATAAATCAAAGTTTCGTTGTTGGGCAGAGTTAGTACAAGAATTAAAAAAAGAATTCTTACCAGACGATTATGATGACAGATTATTGGTGGTAACCAAAAGGCGAACGCAAGGAAAAGACGACACAATTGGGATATACACAGCGGTTATGACGACCATGTTCGCTAGGTTTTCTGATTCCTTATTTGAAACTCAGCAGTTGAGGATCTCAAAAATTAATATTAGCCAGTTTTATCGGACTCAATTGGGGCTTAATGGAGTTAACACTGTTCAACTACTTATCGAGTTGGATCGACGTCTAGAATCTGTTTGCACTCCGCTGGAGGCTTATGCACCTCCTCCTTCTAAAAGAAGGAAGCATCTCCTCGAACCAGACTTGGCTTATGCAGGTACGGAGTGGCCCACGGTCTCGGTAGTAGCAAATCGAAACCTAAATTCTCACTGAGTCTCAAACTCAGCTCCTAAATGTTTCGATGTGGTCGTACTGGACACCTAGCTCGCTTCTGTCGAAATAATCTTAGATGTTATAATTGTGGGGCCCCGGGCGTCACTCGCTCCATATGTGATCGCTGCAAGTACAACACTGGAAATCAAATGCGGCAAAACAACAATACAAGTGGAACACGCGAGACACAATGGGTGGTAACTAGCAGGAGTATATGTCAATCCCAGAATAACCCAGGTCAAAGCCAACAAATTCAAGCTTCGGGAAATGCGAGAGTAGTTCGACAATAACGGGTGGGTCGAGCTCAAGTAATCCAGTTGCGTTAGAAATAAGGTAGGCAGAAACGATGATCACACATTCAACACATTAGTGGATTATATACTCCCAGAAATACAAGGTGATGTGCGTCCACATCTGATAGTATCAATTTTCGGAATTAAGGTAGTTGATTTATTCCACTCCGGAGCATATAAAACTATTGTGGGGAGAACGAGTTAGGAACTATTACAGAAATTTGGGCTTAAACTAGAGAAAACGAGAGCCGAGACAGTATGTTTAGCAGATTGCAAAATTATAGAGGTACTTGGGGAAGTAAGCCTACCTGTAGAATTGGAAGGGCGAATAGCAGTGGTGGATGTGTTGATCATTCCAGAATTACCTCAATCCATAATATCTGGGATAGACTTTTTGCAAGTCATGGGGAAAGCGGGAGATTTACGTAACAACTCATGGCGGTTCAGCGATAACGAGATTACTTACCATTTTGGGGCTCTCAAAAGTCAATCCGAGCTAACCCCTGAGCAGCGGACAGAGCTTTGTGAGCTTACTAATAAAATAGTAGTGAAAATGGGGAAGGGGTTGGGCTACACTAACCAAGTCGAGCATGTTATTCTCACAGACTCTTCTTGGATTAAACAGCGGTACTATCTCATCTCACCAGCAATTCAAAAAATTATTAACGAAGAGTTGGGGATGATGTTGGATAATGGAGTCGTGGAGCCTTCGAAGAGTGCTTGGGCCTCACCTGTTGTGATGGTTAGAAAAAAAGATGGTACGTATCGATTTTGCTTTGTCTTTCGTAAACTAAATAAAGTCACATAAAAGGACGCAGACCCCCTTTCATTATATCTCTGCTGCACTGGATAGGCTGCAAGACGCCACATATATGTCCTCGCTCGATATAAAATCGGCATTTTGGTAAGTTCCGATGGAGGAGAATTCAAAAAATATACGGCCTTTTCAGTACCCAATCGTGGTCTACTCAAATTACGGAGAATGCCGTTTGGATTAAGCAACTCAACTGCAACATGGCAACGTTTCATATATAAAGTACTCTCGGGAAGTTTAGAAACCAACGTTTTGTATATCTGGATGACGGAATCATCGTTACGCAGACATTTGAAGAGCATAAGGTTGAGTTAGAGGAAGTTCAAGAATGGTTATGTAACGCCGCGTTAGTAATTAACTATGACGAATGTGAATTTTGTCGTTCGAAGCTTAAATACTTGGGATGGGTAGTGGGAGAGCAAGGGCTTTAGGTAGACCCTGAGAAGGTAAACTGTATATTGGAAATTCCCCATCTGAAAACAGTCTCGGAAGTCCGTAAATTTGTCGGCACAATAGCGTGATATCGCAGATTTGTCCCACATTTCTAGTCAATAATTGCTCCAATCACTGCATTGCTGAAGAAGAAAATAAAATTCGTATGTACACTGGAATGTGACACGGCTTCTCGTGAGATAAAAGAATGGTTGGTAAGTTCCCCGATCCTTACGTGCCCCGATTTCAACCATCATTTTATTATTCCCATTGATGCTTCAGGGTTTAGAGTAGGGGCAGTTCGCAAAGTATGGACGGGCAGGACAAAGCTATTGCATACCTCAGCCGTTCATCAAACAGATGCGGGAGGAACTATTCGACCATATATTGGGTGATCGAGATTCACCATCATCACTGATCACGCGTATTTAGTGTGCCTACATAACTTGAAGGACTGGAAGATTAGCTAGGTAGGCGATGAGGCTTCAGCAACACGATTTCGATATTATCCATCGGCAGGCTAAAGGACACCTCTTACACCTCTTACCAGATTGGTTATTACGCTCAATGCCTGTTATGGATTCCATCGATGCACCTCCGAAGACCGATAACAAATGGTACATTAAAATACTGGATAATGTGGAGAAGCAACTGTCTAAATATCCTGATTGGAAAGTTGAAAATTCAACGCTCTGGAAGCATCGTAATCATAGATATCCCTATCTAGCTATGGAGGCTGAGAAGAGAGGTGATGTTTAAAGCTCACGAGATTCCAATTTCAGGACACTGTAGCATTCGGAAAATACACGATCGTCTTTCGAACAATTATTACTGGCCCAAGATTATATCGGATGTTACGGCCTATGTAAAAAGTTGTGTGACTTGTCAAGCAACTAAACCTGAGAGGAAGAAACCAGCGGGACTCATTGCATCCCGAAGAATTGCGCATAAGCCGTGAGAGTGCTTAAGTATAGATTTGATAGGTCTACTTCCGAGGTCGAATCGAGGGTTCGTTTATATTCTCACAATCGTCGACCAGTTTAGTAAATTTCCTGTTCTTTTCCCTTTACAATCGGCGACTGCTCACTCTATAATTCAGTGTTTAGAGGATCAAGTTTTTATAATTTTCGGTGTACCAATAGTCATCGTGAGTGATAACGGTGAACAATTCAGAAGTCGGGAATTCAAGAAACTGTGTGATAATTACGGAGAGGAGATAAGATACACCGCGTTATATCATCCACAGGCAAACCCAGCTGCGAGGGTTAATCAGATAATTAAATCCAAGCTTCGCGTGAATGTGTTGGAGAACCACCGGGTTTGGGATCTGCACTTGGCAAAAATTGCTTGTGCTATACGTACATCAACGCAAGAAACTACAAGATTGAACACCTACTTTATTAACTTCGACCTTGAGATGGTAACTTATGGTAACTTACATGGACCGTTAAATAAAGATGATGTCTTGGATCGTGAAACACATTCGTTAGCTCTGGAAGAAGTAATGGAAGATGGTAGGGAGAGACTAGTGAAAGAAACTGAAGCCTCTAGAGAAACGTATAACCTACATAGAAGGCACTAAAAGTGTCTGGTTTGTCGCCTCTTTCAGAGGCATCCAAATACTTTAATGCCAAACTCACTTCAAAATTTATAGGGCCATTTAAAGTGGCCAAGGTCGTATCTCCTTGGACGTATACATTAGATGATAGCAAAGGTAAAAGTGCGGGTACCTGGCATGCGAAAGACCTTAAAGTATACCATTCAAATCCAGATATTGATGACTAGAATATTTTTTCACTTGATAAATATCCAGGATCTAACGTCGCTTAAGTTTATTGCGGTAGATACTCTGTTTAGATTATGATAGGGAAATTTTAAAGTACATAGTTTCATTAGTATATGGTAGCATATTAACTTTTCCGATCTGCCAATGATTTTTCTGTAGTAGTAGCCCACAAAAGGATCCATCATCTGGATATGAGTAGTTCATGGTGTTTGGATCGTACGTAGTACGAAGTCCAGTGACCCAAACGTACCACGGATTTGACAGCCACCAAGATTATATAACGTTAGTCCTGGGTAGTGCAGCATAGTGAAATATTAGTATCATTTTAACTGGTTTATATTTGGGGATTTTCAAAAAAAAAAAAAAAAAGTAAGAAGCGCTTTGGTTGGCGAGACAGACAGTTGCCGACTGCCGTTTTTTAAGGGAGGTGATCGAGTGATCTGTACGCGTACCGACTAGAGAACAAATGTTTTTTGTTTTAGGAGTAAAAGCAAAGGTGAAACGAGGAAAAGTGGATTACGGAGACTGGAATAAAAAAAACCACAGAGCATTATAAAGAAGATTTAAATGGGGCTCAAAAGGAAATTGTAACACCCAAGAAAAGCTAAGTACTACATTTTTCTTATAATTAATTATTGGATATATTCATATAGATAAATATGTATTCGCAAATTTTGACCTTAAGTACTATTCGTGTGTGACCATTTTACGCCAAGTGCATGCATGACCTTTTAGTGTGAAAACTTAGATTTAAGTTGAATTCATGAAGTGGTCGTAGTTATTTCCTTTACTTTAATTTTACATGGTTTAATTGTGATATTTATTAAAGTTATAAAGTCTTGAATAGTATTGTTTTCTTCGAGTTCATTGACTCGAAAACCACGTTTCGCCTATCATATGTTTTGGTCATATTTAGTAAAATTTAAAGGAATTGTGCAAATCCCCCCCTTTCTCCATTGCTAGCTGGGGAATTATAACGCACGATAAGGGTCGCGTAACAAATTTGGCGCCCAACGTGTTGTTTTGGTCATATTTAGTACAATTTAAAAGAATTGTGCAAATCCGCCCCTTTCTCCATTGCTAGCTGGAGAATTATAACGCAAACAATAAAGATACTTTAATAATAACAAAAAATAAGAATTTTTTTCTTTTACTATAATAAGGTGTTTAAGCCCCACGATGGGCGCCAAATTTATTTCGCGACCCTTATCGTGAGTTATAATTCCCCAGATGAAGGGGGGGGGGGATTTGCACAATTCCTTTAAATTTTACTAAGTATGACCAAAACACCAGTTGAGCCCAACGTGGTTTTCGAGTCGACGAATTCGAAGAAAACAATACTATTCAAGACGTTATAACTTCAATAAATATTAAAATTAAAGCAAAGGGAATCACTACGATATTAAAATTAAAGTAAAGGAAATCACTAAGAGCACTTCATTAATTCAACTTAAATATAAGTGTTCACACTTAAAGGTCATTCACTTGGCGTAGCAAGGTCACACGCGGATAGTACCCAAGGTCAAAATGCCACGTATATTTATCTACCTATGTGAATCTATCCAATATTTTATTATAAGGAAAATGCAGTACTTAGCATTTCTTGGAAGTTACAATTTCCTTTTGAGCCCCTTTTAAATCTTCTTTATATTCCTCTTTTGTTTTTTTGTCTTCCAATCTCCTTAATCCACTTTTCCTCGTTTCGCCTTTTATTTTACTAAAAAAAAAAAAACTTGTTCTCTACTCGGTACGCGTACTGATCACTCCATCACCTCCCTTGATAAGCGGAAGTCGGGAATTGTCTGTCTCGCCTACCAAAGCTCTTCTTTTTTATAATATGACCCCTATTTGGAATTTCCGGCCCATATTCCCAATCAGTTTCCAAATTGGTGAACCTTTTCCAATCGGTTGAAAATGTTTAATAATAATTTTTTTTTCTCGTTTTATTTTTTTTTCCAAAATATGCTTTATGATTTATATTTTCTTTGATAATTATCTCAAAATTTGAATTTCGACTCTAAAGTGAAAATTTTTTTTATCTAAGTTTCCCTTTTGACAGGAATCTCCAACCACTTTGATTTTCTTGTTGGCCTTTCCCGCGAGGTTAAATATTTTCCCTTTTGAAGCCTTCGGTTGCAGATAGCCCAATTCGTGACCTTCTGTTCTCCGGAAAATGAAAACCAGTAGGAAAATCGATCGTTTTCTTGTCGGTGTTGAGGTTAGGTTGTGGTTTTTTTCCAGGTGAATCGAGGAGAAAACTGGTGAATATATTTTTAATTCATTAGATTTTAATAAGTACTGCATTTTTATCATATATAATTAATGAAGGGTTCACTATTCGTGTAGTTCCCTATACGCTCCCATCATCTTTACACTGTAAATATTTTTTCTTAATTATAAACAATTTTCAAATCGTTTCTTTTCTATTTCATTAATTTAATTTACTGGAAACTGTGTACGTATTTCACTCATTGGATAAAAGTTTGATGCTATTTGAAGCTATTTCCTCTCCCAGGTATTGGGAATAAAGGCCGTAGTAATATATTTATGGTATCCTAGTACAGGTCAAGTATGAAGATGCCCTCAAGAACAAATCGGAGTTGTAACTATGCATGAATGTTCTGTATCGTAAATAATGCCCCAGGAACTAATCTCTTTAATTAATTCATTGATTCTGACATTTATGCCTGATCATCTGAAGCAGTTAAATTACTTTGCAGAATTATTTCTACTAATGAGGTATGAGGACGCCCACATAACAAAAAAAAGGTTTACATATAGGTGATGACGATGTGTTCCTTGGTAAGTTCGTTTTTATAGAAGGAACCCACATCCCCTTAATTCTGGATGAACTTTTATTTGTAACACATTTTGGTCCAATTATATTCCTTTTATATAACATGAGCTTTTCTGCCTTGAAATATCTCCTATATGCACATGATAAGAAATTGTTTGCTCAAATTCGAAAACCTAATGATTCACAATCATTTCAATCAGTATTAAATCGTATTTCCAAGTGATGTAAGGAAAATTATTTTAGCCTAAATGCTTCCAAATGCAAAGTTATATCATTTAGTCGCTCCCATAAGCCTCTAATAATGAAATACAACATAGTTGGCAATTAGGTTATGAGGGTTTAAGAGGTGCTGGATTTGGGTGTAATATTTGACAAGGAAATTGCTTTTCGTAAACATTACGACTACATAGCTGCCAAAGCCAGAAGAAACCTTGGATTTCTACGTCGTAATTCTCAGGCCTTTACGGACCCGTTTACCTTTAAATCTTTGTATATTGCGTTGGTGCGTTCTGTTTTAGAATATGCATCCCCAGTCTGGAATTCCAATATGAAATCTTATGACTACAGGTTGGGTTTTTTTTTTCCAAGAAAGTTCACAAAATGTGTTTTTAATAAAATCCGTTGGAAACGACCTTGTGCGCAATATCAAACTGGGTACTTATATATGGTTCTCGAATTTCTCAAAACAAGAAGACAAATAGCTGAAATTTTATTAATTAAGGTGGACTGCATGGATTTGTTGTATTTGTTTAAGGTATATGCACCGGAAAGAAATATCGGTTCTCCCCAACCACTTTACATCCAACATCATAGAACCAAAAGAAAAACGGTGTATGTGGGGTTAATGACCCGGTGTTTCAGCTGATTTCAAAGAAAAATCATGCTGCTTTTAATGCATATTTATTTTAAATTGGGACTAGGACCACAATTTGCCACAAAATTAAAGGCTAATACTAAACAAATTATCAAAATCCTAGCAGATGTTGAAGATATTATAGATAACAACGATGACGAAGACTGGAAACTTAACACGACGAATAGCATAACACGCACTTTAACAAAACAAATCCAGAAACCTCCGCATTTCAATCTTCAAGATCGACGAATTAATAAAGCCTTAAAAACAACGCGTAATTTTCTGCTAAACAATAGGAATATACTAATTATTAATAGTGACAAAGGTAACCGCACAATCATTATAGAAAGACAGCAATATGAGCAAAAAATGAATGAACATCTCAATGATATAAACACATATGAAGTCATCCTCCACCACAATAGCGCGGACCTAATTAAACAACTCATACATGAAAATAATGCAATAATATCGGAATTATACACCAAGAAATACATAACTAAACCAGACCTCGCAAAACTTACAATACCGCATGCTATCCCACCACGTATTTATGGAACGATTAAAGCACATAAGCAGAACCATCCAATCCGACCCATTGTTACCACACGAGACACACCGGCTTACGCCCTGTCAGCATTCATTAACACCATACTGGCAAAAATTCGTGACACCACGAAATATAATGTAACAAACTCCTACACTTTCAAGGAATTTATTGACAACACTGATATCTCAACTAACGATCGCCTAATATCGTTTGATGTAACGCAACTATACACAAACATCCCGCATGATCAGGCCATCAAGAGTGTATTAAAAAGATGGCCCATGATGAAAGAAGTCACCCGCATCTCCAAATGCATGTTTATTAAAGCTTTAAAATTCTGCGTTTTGGAAAATAATTTTTTCATGTACCAGGGAGTGCTCTAAAAACAAAAGCATGGACTGGCCATGGGCAGCAGCCTATCAGGCGTTTTAGCAGAATTCGTTTTAGATGATCTACTTGACGACATCATATCCGACCTACCTCACAAACCGTCATTCATAAAAAAATATGTGGATGACATTATTACAGTGTTACCCACTCATACCATAGATGAGACACTAAGAATTTTCAATAGCAAGCACCCTCGCATACAATTCACTATTGAAAAGGAAAATGTCACCTCGAACAGTATCCCTTTCCTGGATATGAGGCTATACAGAACAAAAAACAAAATCCTGACGGATTGGTACAGCAAACCCATGGGATCGGGGCGACTATTAAATTTCCTATCAGCACACCCCCACAAAATGAAATATAATGTAGCGCTTTCTTTTGCTAAAAGGGTAATTGCTTTGAGCGATGCCAAGTTCCACATTAACAATTATAACCGGATACATCGGATTTTGTCCTCGAACAACTACCCTAACAGCATTATAAACGAAATCATTAAACACATTAAGCACGCTCCTCCCAATAATAATACAACAACTGATAACATACGCAACCAAAACACACAAATTCCTATATACAAAAAACTCACATACATACCACACATTAGCAACAAAATCATTCCAGCCCTACAAAATAATAACACCAACATTAGACTGGGACTCCAGCCTCAAAACAAATTAAGATCATCTCTTTATACAGACACAAAAACGAAAATTGCTAAACCAATAAAGGGTGCTACATGAAGTAAAATGCCAAACGAATAACTGCAGACAGATCTACATCGGAGAAACAGGTAGAGGCATTAACATATGCATGCGTGAACACATGAATGATTACAATAGAATATCCAAACTCACACAGAATCACAGTCAACAACGAAAGGATGAACCCAATTATAGTACGGGCTGTCTATCGCATGCAATAAAAAACGCACACATTTTCGATTTCGAAGCCCCCACAATCCTACATAAAGAGCTGAATTGGAGAAAGAGGAAAAACATAGAGGCTCTTTACATACAATCAAAGAAGCCTAATACAACAAATTTTAAGGCTGACACGCAGTACATTCACGCACAATATAAACACTTAATTAACGCATGCGCAAACTGATTTTTTTTGGCTTCATTAGCGGGATAAACATATTTCTCCATACGTCTCTTAGTCGCTTAAGTTCCGTGTTTTTTCAAGTCTTATTTCGTAAATCATCTATGTAATTACTTTATTTAGTCTCATTTTGTATATTTATTTATTTAATCTTTTACGATTAATTGTTATCTATTGTGATAGTTTTCCATTTTTTCGGAATGTGTTTTTTGTTAGCTTTTATATACTTATAGTGTTTTGTTCCTGAAGGACTTTAATATTTGAATTATTATTTCTTGACGAGGATATTTCAACTATCCATTGATGTTTTTTCTTCTTTTTGACATACCTAATCCTCAGGTATTTTAAGTAACATTTGGTCATATTGTTTTTTCTGTCGTGTGTAACATCAATTAATTTATGGTTTTTCCCTTTGTTTTTTAGCCTTGATAATGGTCTACACCCGAGACCTAAATATTGGTTTCTTTTGAGGAAATAAAATAAAATAAATATGCATTAAAAGCAGCATGATTTTTCTTTGAAACCAGCTGAAACACCGGGTCATTAACCCCACATACACCGTTTTTCTACATATAATTCAGACCCATAAAAACGGCATTTCACCATCATAGAACCAATTATGGATTTAGAGAGGCGCTTACGAGGTTAATGATTAAATTCAACCAGAGTCCTTAGATCTTAATGACAAAGCATTATTTTTAAATCAAAACTTAAGGGACTTCAAGATTAAAGTTTGTTGTTTAACTCACATAATATATTCGTTATAATTATTGTGTTTACTTTATTTAATCTGAATTTTTCAATCAAGTTTAAGTTTTGTTCTACCTAATCTGTAAGAAAGATTCATCTGTGGGCCGTAATAATCTTAATAAAAAAAAATCTTGAATTAACAAATTGACTATGCGGTAATTCTTGGGGCTTTGAAGATGCCACCCATCCACTATAAATTATCGAATAAACACTAACACTCCACAACTACATGATCTGGCTGGTTTTGAGTGGGAGAGATTTCACCAACTTGGGACCAGTGACCCTGACACTAAGTTGGAAGATGTTTTCGTTCTGAACAGAGCACCTCACATACCTTTAAGCACACTTACAATTCGTGCGTGTGAAATATGACAAATTGGCGCTGCCGGTAGGATCAAGGAAGCTTATTTAAAACAAAACACTTGAAAAACCTAGATCCTCGAACCCACATAGAAGTGTGCGTGAGAACATCTTACCCCCAAAACTAGCCTCGAAAGTATGACGTTACGGCAGTTCTAATCAAATTCAACCAGCCATCGATAAGAGAAAACGTAACACACGTCCTCTGAAATCTATCAGCGCAGAAGGTATAAAACCAAAACTGAAAAGAAAAAGAAGCTAACACACTCGGACACAAAAACATCTTTGAAATTGTCGAGTGGGATCTCAAAGAAACAGACCCTACGTAAAAGCATTAATAAATTTTTCTACCTAAATTTTGCAAAGGAGGCAAAAAGCGATTAGCTGAATTTCTCTGAAAAATTCAAAGCATTTGAAGATAGAAATTAGCTAGCACTTACTGCCCTCACCCATTTAAATAGGCTACAGAGTTCGGTCATATATATTAATTGATTTCAGTGTGTAAGAAAGGGGCAAAATAGCACTCAATTCAATTTCTTTTCATCTCTTTCACTCTTCTAAAATTATTTAAAAAAAAAGGATACTGGAAAATTAATTAATCTACCAAAATTAATTAATCCACCACTCCATTGCTGTTGCTTTCATGCCCAGACCCGATCGAGGCTCTTTTTGCTCAGATTTTGAGGCAGCAATAAGTTCGTTGTCTTTCGACTAAACAAGCCCTCATGATAGCCCAAGAGCCAAGCGAAATACACCGCAAGGTAGGCCATCCATAAATTGTTAACTCGAGCACCGTTCAGGTATAATTTTCAGGAGGCATTGTTTGATCGGATTCTTCTCACGGACTCATTGTTTGGACGCCTTATTACCCAAACAACCATTAACCACAGAAAGTTTGAATAAAAATCCTAAACACATTTCCCACATAGCCCAACAAAAAAACAGTCAAAATGCCTGTAAATTATGAAAAAGTAGTAAAATTGACTACTACATGGTGCCCATGTCCTCTAGAGTAATAAGTGCACAAAACCTCATGGAGTTACAAACGTTCATAGCCTGTTGTTAACAGGTGCAGTAGTGTTTAGGGGAAGAGTAAAATATAGCTTTTATGCAAATTTTCCCAACCAGATTGAGAATAAATGCATATCAAATAATCGCGTTCAGTGTTCCCAGGAAATTTGAAGAAGTAGAACAGTTGCTTTACCGAACGTATTTACTCCGTTAAACATAGCATGAATTAACAAACGAGTTAACCAAATGCCGGCAATATCCACAGGAGTCATTTAATTCATTTACTAATAAACTAAAGAGTATTTTAATACAACACAACGCAGTGGTGAAGCAACAAATTGAATATTTTGCTATGGCTTCCATAAAGGGTGGTGCAACTAATCCCATCTAAGCGCCTATTTACTTACTTTGAACGAAAATTCTTTAGGGAATTTCATTCAAAAGGCATTAGATATGGAAATGTTGCAACAAGGACTTCTTTTCTTGACCAACCCACAAATTACATTCCTTACCCTACAGACTCTTTCTAAATGGACCACTTACTAAGACTAAATAGCACAAATTCTTCAACTGACAATGGCCACCCTATAAACAAGTGTGTAAATTTTTATTCTTACCGCTGCGTAAATGAGCTAGGGAAGCGTAACATAAAAACTGAAGTTAGTATACCTCTCATGTCTTAGCCATCAAAGGTACGTTCAGTATCCCTTAATAGCGGAAACTCTGAAAATAATTGGCGCTCTAATCAAGCCAGTATCACCAGGAAATCTTCAGGAAGTCCACTTCCGTGCCCGAACTCTTCTCAAAAGCAGGCAAAAAGAAGGTACGTAAACGAAAAGTACTTTTAAACAAGACCACCTGCAGCTACTGCAATTACAAAAGGCACACGTACGACGAGTGCCTAAAACGCAAAACAAAGGACCATGATACCTAATATTGTACGCAAAATGCTAAAGCGCCTTGCAAATACTAGCAACAATGCTCGATTGGGCTGCAAATCTAGAACAGAGAATTAACCACGTACAGAGAATATGCGAATTTTGTGGCGGAAGAAGTCATACCATTTCCATATGTCAGCAGAATCGCCGCTGGGAAGCCGTACATTCAGGAAACCGCACACTGTCGACCGAAAAATCCCCTGCTAGACATTAAATAAAATCTCTCAAAATAGTCCAGGGTGCTCTCAAACGGAAAAATCCCATACAAGGGAAAACGTTTAAGCCATGCGGCTTATAGTATACTCTGGAGCTGAAGTATGATTCCTAAAACAGGAAGCACTAGATTCGCCGGAACGTACTGAACAAAGCCAGAAGGTATCCCTGAAAATCCACTTTGGAGAAGTAGAAAGAATGGGTAACTGCCAAGGCAACTTTTCACTACGCCGCAGTATCCCGTGCAAACTCCAGGTTGTAGAAAATATCGCTCAAATTTCTCAGTATGGGCTGTTAGGTAATGACTTTCTTGCAAAAATTGCAATATCGAAGGGCTAATAAATTACTCCGGTTTCCTCAAATGAGAACCAACTATATTGAATGCACCGTACCTCACGAGACATCTCTATAGAAAATGGAGAGGAAATACCAAGTGATCAAATGGAGGAGCAATTTAAATCACGGGCACCAGATATCAAGAACGCCTTTTCTCAAGTGGAAAATTCGAGCAACTTGAGAAAAAAGAGTGAAGCCGAAAGTAGGCACTATGAAGTAGAACTTGCACGATCCAATAGAATACCCCCTCGATGTCAAATTGTGCTTAGCATACCATTATAAACATACCAGGAAATGATCTGTTTATCTCAGGAGATTGAAGGAGGAGTATTTGTCGCAAATTGCCAAGTTAGTCCATGTAATAATATGTCTTATATGCTGAATATCTTTTTCGTGCATTTAAGATTGTACGAGGATAGTCGCAAGAGCAGCCCGGACGTATTAACTCTTTAGCATACTAAAGAAGAGCAGCCTGTTGGGTTAACTATTTTTGTGAAGTAGTTGAAGCTGCTATGAAAGCACTGACTCCAAGAGATAAGATGGGGCGCAGCTCAACAGCAGCACTCACAGTAATAAATTCGATGTGTTATGTTTTGACTCTAGAAAGACTTTCTATAGATTGCTTTTTTTTATTGCATCTTTATCCATATATTTACAATTGATTCGCTTCATCGATAATTAATCCTACGGTGGATATTTCTACAAAAGTTGTAATATGCTCGACCTTGTATTTTCACTTCATGAAGGAATGTTTGACCCATATCTATGCTTTGTTTACTACAGAATTCTGCCACTGCCCGCACCTGTATGCATCAAGAATGATACGTTGCATTTTCTTGCTATTTGTGGCTTGCGTCAGTAGCTCAAGCAGGCATTTGGATTATATTGGTTTTTTGCAAGTTATTGCAAGATATTGCTTATTGATATTTAATCAGTAATATTACACCTTTCTCCGTTACAAAAAAAAAGTTAAATGAACATGTGTCCATTTAATTATTTTCTCGTTATGATGTTGTTCTGATATTTGATATATTTTTGTTTTGCCATCCTTTATAAAAAATTTTTGTTTGAAATGAATGTAGGTGTGTATGTTTATATATTTCTGCTATCTACTTACATTTTTTTTTTATCTATACTTAGTTTGATTATTTTTGTTACATATATTTCGAATTACCTCTTTAAACAAAGTTTCTGTAATTGCTATTATATTTCCTAATATTCTATTTTCCGTTATCTATTTTTATGTACTGTCATTTTAGGTTTGTCTATAATTGTACAATTTACACTATCGATAGATTTGACCTCATATGGGCCTTTATAGATGGAATCAAATTTTCTCCTATTTTGGATGTAACCGGCTAGCCAGTCATGTTCCCCTCTGAGCGTGGCCGCTTCCCGACCTTCGAACTCAGCGAGACAGATGACTTGCTATGGCTACCTTTTTGCCCCTTGGTTGGTATTTGGGGACAATGAGGGTTGACCTTTAGATGAGCAGGTACAGACTTTTGCCGACTCAAGCTCAGGGCTTGGGTAGGTTCTTTGCTCTCCGATCAACTACCTATTGCTGTACCTTTGGAAGGTAGAAAGGAATAGACACAAATGAAATTAAGACCAAAAGCAAAAACAAAAAAAAAACTTGAAGATAGAAGAGGTGACACCAATTAGAATGATGGGTCACACTGGGCTACCTGCATCACCCACCACTGCCCTCTTCATACTCCTAGGTGAGCCTGCCAGTTACTTTATCCTCCCGGCATCTCGAGCTTCCACAAAACCCTAACCAAACCCGACACCAAACGAAAGTATGACATTTAGCACATGGCCATGTTTTTATTTATTGCCCATAATGTAAAAAAAAAAAAAGAATAAAGAAATATTACACTATTATAAGAATACAAGAAAAAAAAATGTTCCACAAAACCTAAAGCTAGAATTTTATGACCTACACATCCATCCTATAATTGATATAGGTATAACATATGAGTACATATATATATCTAAAAGACACAAAAAAAAGAAGGGAAAAAAATGTATACTAAAATCGCTAGGAAGAGAAAAGACCTTACGACACTACATTAATCTATGCATACATATGGTAGAGAGAAAAGAAAAAAGTGGAAAGAAAAAAAAATAACCCTTTCGTTATTTTGCTATTATATGTATCTATCTATAAAGTCAGTGAGACCACAAAAAAAATATCATACTAATTTGCTTGTATATATATATATATATATGTAATAGAAATTGATAACCAGGTATCATTACGTTATGATATACTATGTACGAGACAAAAAAAAGAAAAAAAATATGAATAACTAGAGAGAAGTCAGAATGTTATTATAATATGAGCTAACCTGTATGTAAAAATAAGTATGCACCTATATGTATATAGAGAAATTGCTAAGAATGTCTGTATGTAAAAATGAAAAAAAAGGTATGCACCTATATGTATATAGAGGAATTGCTAAGAATGTCTAGCTTGCGATTGAACATATGATACGCACAACATGAAAATAAAATAATAATAATCAAAACTCTCTACGAGAACTCCGAGAAAACCAGAAAGAAACAATTCTCTTATATTACATTATTACACACTGTACTTACATGTCAATCTCCTGTCGACAAAGCGCTTCAGCGACCTGGTGATTAACGCTGTAAAAAAAAAAAAAAAAACGAAAAGCAATGGAAAGAGAGAATTTCTCCGGATTGTTCTCTTGGTTCTTTAGTTTTTGACTCTTCTTTTCTTCCTATTAGATTAATCACGGCCTCTCTTCGCTTCCGTATTATTTCCTGGTAATGATTTTAGATGTGGTCTCTTTCGTGGCCCCGAGAAAAGCGGTCGAGTGGGCACCTAGTCCGACCTTGGCTACGCATTGTACTCTTCGCTGATCGATTTTTGCTTCTTTCCACTGGGTTTGTCTCATGCACTGGCCCCCACAGTGGCGGTCCAGGCTCTGTCAGTTGGTGTGTCTACATACAAACAAAAGAAAGAAAAACCTCAGTGAGCACTTACTCCGCCGACGAGAAATTAATTTCATCTCACCTTGTATTTAGCCCGAGGGGGACGAGCACAGAAATGAAAATTACCACTGGAGGCCTCTTAGTTCTCCCGCAAAAAAAAGATTTAGTGAAAAAAAAACAAGAAGATCAAATGCTTTAGAAAGCACACATATATGCGTGTCCGATATTTATAAGGGATGATATATATAGTCTCTCACTTTCTACCTTTTTTATAACTTTTTTAATAACACAATAGCAACCGACACTATGCTGCAGGGCAATGCCTGTTCAATGTCACAAGAAAAGGATAACAATTAACACAAAATGTCGTATTAGACGACCAAAGTGAACAAAAAAAAATCAAAACACAATACTCGACGAGCTCCCGCGGAAGTTTTTTCTTCCATCGATTGACTTTACAATGTGAGGGATATCGTTCGTCACATACCTTGATTCCCCCAAAGACGCGAAACGCGGCAAAATTAATTACCTCAGTGCATTGCACTCTATCGATCAGCACCTTTGTTGGGTGATCGGAAATGCTTAGATTGCATTACTAGTTTTTTTGTTAAAAAAAATGTTTAGCATGCGATTTATGTTATTAATTGTCTCGAGCTTAATTTCCGCTTGGACTCAATTTATTGTCTTTCCCTTGCGAGGAAAGAAAAACAATTTTTCCCATATGCATTTGAACAAAAAAAGAAGAAATTCATTGAACTTTTAACCAGTCTGGATTTAAAAATGAGCTGCCCAATGATGAGTAAATAAGCCCTCGCACCCCAAGAAGAAAATTAGATATTCTTTACTTACAAAGAAAAAGATTATAGCCGTTACAGGTCAGGTTCGGAAGTTCCCATTCCAAAGAGGAATTCTCCGAGGCTGAGGGAAGACTACGGCTGTGATTTCACCCTATATAAAAGGCCCAACGCGGGGACGCCCCACACCCTGAGATCAAAGAGTCTCATGCTCTACCGACTGAGCTAGCCGGGCATAAGTCTTATTCAGGAGACAAAGTAAACACAAATGTATCAAAGGTATGGTAAGAAAGTATTTAACTTTTTACTTCTCGGGAAATTTCAGTCGATCTGGAATGGTTTAGAATTGAGAATTTTACTGGCGAATGTTGCTTGCGTGATAGACGACAATAAACTGACCATCCACATTTTCAACTTCATAGTTCACGTCACCATTCTTTTTCCGTATGCGAGCCTTGATGAACTTGTTGGCAAGTTTGGCCGCGAACTTGTCTGCGGCTTTGCTCTGTACGAAGTTCCGGACATATACAGTTTGTCCTGGTTTGAACGTGATCTGCCGCGCTCCAAGGTTATAGGTGTGAGCGTTTCTCTGGTATGCTTCCTGGAGATGGTCTTTCACTCGCTCTTGTACTAGTGGAAGTCTGTAGTTACTAGGTAATACTTCGAAGTTACCTTCTGCGAAGCCATCAATTTGGCGGAGAAGACTGTATGTACCTCCATGTAAGATCATGTGATATCCGTAAAGTAAGAAATAAGGGGAAAATTTGGTTGACTGATGCGTTGCATTACGCAAAGCGCAAGCGACATCACTTAGCTGGGAATCCCAGTTGGTATATTCCTCTTGCACATACGACCTAATTGCTGCCACGATGGAGCGATTAACTCTCTCTGCAGCATTCGACTGTGGCGAATATCCTGCAGTCTTTGTGTGGCGAATGCCGAAACGTTCTATCATGCGAGCAAAGTCTGTTGAGATAAATTGTGGCCCATTATCAGTATGTATAATCTCGGGTACCCCGTAACAGTGAAATATATTTTGTTCCAGATATTCTATGAGTTGTTTAGTTTTAGCTTGGGGAAAAGCCTTTAGTAGTATGAATTTGGTAAACTGGTCTACAACGACTAGGATGGTAGTATTCCCGCGTTTACTTCTTGGAAGGGGTCGAATATAGTCAATATGCAATCTCTGCCATGGCCTTTCTACGTCAATCTGGTTTCCCATTTTAGGCCTTAGTCTGCAATTTGGAGCTTTGGTTTGTTTGCAGACATGGCATTGTAAGATATAGGCGCGGACTTGTTGGCGCATGACTGGTCACAAATAATATCTTCGCAATCTGTCGAGGGTTTTATGGATTCCGCCATGAGCTGCCGTAGAGCTCTCGTGTTCCCTACTAATTAAATCTTTGGTCAGTCCTTGAGGAATCCAGAGTTTCCAACTGGGGATATCGGATAGATCATTATCACCCCCGCCCTCAATACATTTTGACTTCCTTTTACGTGCTCGATCTCGAAATCGAACATCTGTAGTTTTAAGCTCCATCGTGCGAGTCGCCCCGTAAGTTCCTTTTGAGACATTAGCCACTTCAAACTCTGGTGGGCGGTGATGATTGTAAAGTAGAAGCCTTCGATGTATGCCCTAAACTCCTTTACGCTCAGTACCGCAGCGAAGCATTCTAGTTCAGTGATACTATAATTTCGCTGCGCAGGATTCAACTTTTGGGACATAAATGCAATTGGCCTTTCGGCATCATCCTCCGACTTTTGAAATAAGACACTGCCAACTCCCATAGTGCCGGCATCACATCTTATATAGAAGGGCTTCGTATAATCTGAATTAGCTAGCAGTGGGGCCGAACATAAGTGTTCTTTTAATTGTTTAAAGGCTTTTTGAGCCTCCGGAGTCCACTGAAACTTCGCACCCTTCTTCAGAAGCTCTGTGATCGGAGCAGCGATGCTCGAAAAGTTTGGGATAAATCTCCTGTACCATCCAGCCATGCCAAGTAGTCTGCGTGTTTACCGGACTGTTGATGGGCTAGGAAAACTTACAATCGCAGACACCTTTTCAGGATCGACCCTCAGACCTCCTTCACCTACCACATAGCCAAGGTATTTAATTTCACGAAGAACGAACTTACTCTTCTCAACGTTTATGGTCAGTCCTGCCTGACGAAGCAGGGAAGCGACTTCCCTCAGCAAGTCCAAATATTCATCGAACGTAGTGGAAGTAATGAGTAAGTCATCTAGGTAGACGAATACTCGATCGTGGTATTGATGAGGTACTATCCGGTCCATAAGGCGACACATAGTTTGAGGGGCATTGCACAGACCAAACGGCATGACTTTAAATTGATATAAAGGCCTTCCAGGAACTGTGAATGCAGTCTTCTCACGAGCGGACTCTGCGAGCGGTATCTGCCAGAATGGGTCTTTCAGATCTAAGCTTGAGATATATCTGGTTTCCCGGAGGTGACCTTAGAGTCCATCTATCAATGGTAGTGGATAAGCATCTTTCTTGGTAACAGAATTTACCTTGGGAGAATCTAGACACAGTCGCACATTCCCATTAGATTTTTTCACGAGATGCACTGGAGAGCTCCAGGAGCTCTGACTCTCTTCGATAACGTACATGGCTAACATTCGGTCCAGTTCCTTATATAACAGCTTTTGAACTGCTGGGGATACCAGATAGTGACGTTGCTTTATTGGTGGAGTATCTCCTACGTCAATGTTGTGTTCCAACAGCTTTGTACGGCCGAGGCCATGCTTCGAAAAGGATGGAAATTGATGTTTGAGGTCTTCCAGTTGGGCATTTTGTTCTAGCGTGAGGGTGTGCTGCGGGGGATGGATCTTCGTTGTTTTATCAATATCCAGGGAATCTATTACAGCAGAGGTAATGCCAAAAGCATCCCAAAAATCAATTCCTAATTAAAGTTCCTGTTGTAAGCTGGGCACTAAGTGAAAATGGATGGTTTCTGTTTTCTCAGCATAACGGAAGGGCAACTTTATGTGACCAATGATAGAATTCCGTGAGCCATCCGCTGTGCGAACATATGAATGACTCTGGTTGTAACTAAGATTATTCTTACGCAGAAATTCTAGAGAGTGTTTTGCCAATATGCTAACAGAAGCTCCACTGTCAAGCAGACCAACTATATTTTCTTCAGATATTTTTACTGTGACGTATGGACGATGGTCTTCTCCATCACGCTGAATAGGGGCGGATACTGCTTTACGAAGCAGTTTTTGGATTTCCAGTACTTCCGAGATCTAAGCTGACGCCGCCGGCCTCGACTTGAAGCGATATATCTAGAGCGAGGGGATTCCTCTGGAGTTGTTTTGGATGTGTCTAAGTCCAATTGGACAGTTTGGGTTGATTGGGTTGATGCTAAGTGGGAAAGGCATGAAGTGGGAAGCAATGTCGATAAAGCATACCCATTCTCTAACGATGGGTTGCAGGTTCGGTATTGGTGGCTGCTTCTACTCTCCTGGCACTGGGGTAACTGGTCGTATGGCCCGAACGCATGACCCCAGCTCTTTCTGCGTTCGGGGTCTTGTTTACCGCACAGCCTAAACAGGTCCCACAGTTTGGCTTCAGCACGCCAGGACGTCCGCAACCGTAACAGAATATCCCAAGATGACCCTTTGTACAGTCTTGGTATCTGTGGCCTAAGTCTCGGCAGTTCCAACATATATCCAACGAAGCGCGGTTAGCAGTGTTTCTCTGTTTTTCTGGGGTAAGGGCTGCTACTTGTGGGTCAATGTCATTATCAACGTAGTCTGACAAGGGCATTACCTCCTCTAGCTCTTCCGTTTGAGCTCTATTTCGGAAAGTGCGAGCCATAGTCAGCTGACGAGGATCGTGCCCAGATCTAGCCCACAATTTGTCTGGCCTCTGGCAGATAATTCTCACCTCTTCCGTTGATCTGAATATTGTCGTGGTAGTGGCACTCTGCAGAGCCGGGTCCATGTTTTCTCGGACAATTTCGAGTAGCTCTCTGTCAGGAAATGGTCTTCGAAGCCGACCGTTAAGCCGTTCTACGTCCAGCAGGAAATTATTGAACGTTTCTTTCGGGCCTTGTCTTCTTGTTTCAATGGCCCTGCGCGTTTCTCTTTCTGAGACATAGCTCCCGAATCGCTCGAGTAGGGCTGTCTTCATACCCTGCCAACTCGTATCGGGATATTTCCGCTTGTAAACCCAGAACCAGCTTTCAGCCGTACCTGAAAGGAAATTAGGCAAAATGCCAATTAAACGATCCAGCGGATAGTTATCGTCTTTGGAAAGCATTTCTAGACGGAAGACAAATTCGATGACGTCAAGTCCGTCTGGGGACCCGTTAAAAGATATCTTCCATTTTGGTAGCCTTGGCTGCCAATGAGGAAAGCCTGAAGTTTCTGGGCGGCCACTGTACTGAAAATGGCCACTGGGTTGATTCTCGCTAGGGTTGCTTCCGCGATTTTGTTCTGTACCGTACTGAAAATTACCACTGGGTTGATTCCCGCTAGGGTTGCTTCCGCAATTTTGTTCTGTACCGTACTGAAAATTACCACTGGGTTGATTCCCGCTAGGGTTGCTTCCGTGATTGTGTTCAGTAGGGAATGGAGTTGTTGACAAGGGATCACTCTGATTGCCTAGACGCGGCGTCAGGGTTGTATAGTTTAATGGATTCGTGGTTGTGCTAAAAAACTGATTAAGAGACCTTCCTAGATCCCCAGCTGTATTCCCAATTATCACGCCCACTTAGGTGTAGAGGCTTCGGGATCAGTTATATCTAGGCCCCTGACCTTATACTCAACATTGCGTTCGTCCTCTAATAGGAATTTGGGATCCATTATTAGTAAATGCGAAAGGTAAACTAGTTACGGATATAAATATATATATATTAAAATATGAGGTGAATATGAGATATTTAGGCTATCAAGGAATGCAGTTGAAGATAACGGGAAAAAAAATATATATATATATGTGTATACTAAAATAAAACCAGTAGAAGTAAGATAAAATACAATAATGTATTCGTTGTTTTCGACTGTATTAAGATTGTCTAATCTAATCTAATCTACCACACAGATACGAGGAGACTACAACTATACCGAATAACCAATAAAGACTAAAGATATACATATAAAACAAACAAAAAAGGAGAATATAATGCTTAGATCGAGAGTAAGCTTCGGCTCAACTACTGGTAGGAAAAGATATATATTAGTGCGTTGAACGAAAGGCAAAGGGAAAAAAATCAAAACAATCAAATAACTTAGAGACAAAAAAATTAAAGTCCAATAGAAATGCGAATATAAGTACAGTTAATTAGAGATAAAAACGTACCAGGATATTTTAAAATAATAGAATTATGGCAGCAGATTCTGAGCCAATAAAATAGATGTCTTGGCTCTTCAGCTTCAAACAAAACGTGTACTGGTATATTTATATGTATTTATATGTATATAAGGAAAATTCGATAAAATAAAAATAAATAAATTTTCTGAAGTGAAATAGTGGTTAATATTTCTTCGTTTGGTGACCGCTCATTTGGTTCAGGTTTTAAGGGTTTGATGAGTCAGTGGCGAGTGGTCCAAGGTTTCGCCTATGTTAGTAAAAAGATTCTATAATCGCTATCATCACCACCAGCGGGACTATTAGAGAATACCAATCTGCTCATTCTAACAGCCCGCCATGCGGAATATGCGATTGGATAATTTTTCCCAGAAATAATTATTTAACAAACGACAACACATATCAAACCTCAAGCAGGGAAACCTTCAAAGGCCACATATCCAACTACTTGACCGCAATGTTGTCGACAATAAAAAAAAAAAAAAACCAAAAGGTGTATAAGTGAAAAATAAGAATAGCCTTCTCTAGCAAGGTTTTTACAAAATCACTAAGAGTCGCTAATACCAATCGAACATAGGGGCGAAACCTGCAGGGGGGAATATCCTAACCACTTAGCGAAAGCATTGACGCGAGCACTTAAGAATGCAAAAATGTTAAACAAGCCAGAGTTAATCTATAAACGAACAAACCTAATAGATTGACGCTGTGATTATAGCGCACCGTATTCAGTTGATATCTTAACTTTTAAAAATAAACAGCAACAAAAAAAACATTCACTTGTAAGCTGCAGAAAATTATGCTTGCTTGGGCGCCATATTTGTAACCGGCTAGCCAGTCATGTTCCCCTCTGAGCGTGGCCGCTTCCCGATCTTCGAACTCAGCGAGACAGATGACTTGCTATGGCTACCTTTTTGCCCCTTGGTTGGTATTTAGGGACAATGAGGGTTGACCTTTAGATGAGCAGGTACAGACTTTTGCCGGCTCAAGCTCAGGGCTTGGGTAAGTTCTTTGCTCTCCGATCAACTACCTATTGCTGTACCATTGGAAGGTAGAAAGGAATAGACACAAATGAAATTAAGACCAAAAACAAAAACAAAAAAAAACTTGAAGATAGAAGAGGTGACACCAATTAGAATGATGGGTCACACTGGGCTACCTGCATCACCTACCACTGCCCTCTTCATACTCCTAGGTGAGCCTGCCAGTTACTTTGTCCTCCCGGCATCTCGAGCTTCCACAAAACCCTAACCAAACCCGACACCAAACGAAAGTATGAAATTTAGCACACGGCCATGTTTTCATTTATTGCCCATAATATAAAAAAAAAAAGAATAAAGAAATATTACACTATTATAAGAATACAAGAAAAAAAAATGTTCCACAAAACCTAAAGCTAGAATTTTATGACCTACAGATCCCTTCTATAATTGATTTAGGTATAACATATGAGTACATATATATATCTAAAAGCAACAAAAAAAAAATAAGGGAAAAAAATGTATACTAAAATCGCTAGGAAGAGAAAAAACCTTACGACACTACATTAATCTATGCATACATATGGTAGAGAGAAAAGAAATAAGTGGAAAGAAAAAAAATAACCCTTTCGTTATTTTGCTATTATATGTATCTATCTATAAAGTAAGTGAGACCACAAAAAAAATATCATACTAATTTGCTTGTATATATATATATATGTAATAGAAATTGATAACCAGGTATCATTACGTTATGATATACTATGTACGAGACAAAAAAAAAAGAAAAAAAATATGAATAACTAGAGAGAAGTCAGAATGTTATTATAATATGAGCTAACCTGTATGTAAAAATAAGTATACACCTATATGTATATAGAGAAATTGCTAAGAATGTCTGTATGTAAAAATGAAAAAAAAGGTATGCACCTATATGTATATAGAGGAATTGCTAAGAATGTCTAGCTTCCGATTGAACATATGATACGCACAACATGAAAATAAAATAATAATAATCAAAACTCTCTACGAGAACTCCGAGAAAACCAGAAACAAACAATTCTCTTATATTACATTATTACATACTGTACTTACATGTCAATCTCCTGTCGACAAAGTGCTTCAGCGACCTGGTGATTAACGCTGTAAAAAAAAAACGAAAAGCAATGGAAAGAGAGAATTTCTCCGGATTGTTCTCTTGGTTCTTTAGTTTTTGATTCTTCTTTTCTTCCTATTAGATTATCCACGGCCTCTCTTCGCTTCCGTATTATTTCCTGGTAATGATTTTAGATGCGGTCTCTTTCGTGGCCCCGAGAAAAGCTTTGGGCGATCGATTGGGCACCTACTCCGACCTTGGCTACGCTTTGTACTCTTCGCTGATCGATTTTTGCTTCTTTCCACTGGGTTTGTCTCATGCACTGGCCCCCACAGTGGCGGTCCAGGCTCTGTCAGTTGGAGTGTCTACATACAAACAAAAGAAAGAAAAACCTCAGTGAGCACTTACTCCGCCGACGAGAAATTAATTTCATCTCACCTTGTATTTAGCCCGAGGGGGACGAGCACAGAAATGAAAATTACCACTGGAGGCCTCTTAGTTCTCCCGCAAAAAAACAGATTTAGTGAAAAAAAAACAAGAAGATCAAATGCTTAAGAAAGTACACACATATGCGTGTCCGATATTTATAAGGGATGATATATATAGTCTCTCACTTTCTACCTTTTTTTACGTTTTTTAATAACACAATAGCAACCGACACTATGCTGCAGGGCAATGCCTGTTCAATGTCACAAGAAAAGGATAAAAATTACCACAAAATGTCGTATTAGACGACCAAAGTGAACAAAAAAAAAATCAAAACACAATACTCGACGAGCTCCCGCGGAAGTTTTTTCTTCCATCGATTGACTTTACAATGTGAGGAATATCGTTCGTCACATACCTTGATTCCCCCAAAGACGCAAAACGTGGCAAAATTAATTACCTCAGTGCATTGCACTCTATCGATCAGCACCTTTGTTGGGTGATCGGAAATGCTTAGATTGCATTACTAGTTTTTTTGTTAAAAAAAATGTTTAGCATGCGATTTATTTTATGAATTGTCTCGAGCTTAATTTCCGCTTGGACTCAATTTATTGTCTTTCCCTTGCGAGGAAAGAAAAACAATTTTTCCCATATGCATTTGAACAAAAAAAGAAGACATTCATTGAACTTTTAACCAGTCTGGATTTAAAAATGAGCTGCCCAATGATGAGTAAATAAGCCCTCGCACCCCAAGAAGAAAATTAGATATTCTTTACTTACAAAGAAAAAGATTATAGCCGTTACAGGTCAGGTTCGGAAGTTCCCATTCCAAAGAGGAATTCTCCGAGGCTGAGGGAAGACTACGGCTGTGATTTCATCCTATATATAAGGCCCAACGCGGGGACGCCCCACACCCTGAGATCAAAGAGTCTCATGCTCTACCGACTGAGCTAGCCGGGCATAAGTCTACGAAAGATGATACGGATACCCTGTAAGATATGAGAAAATAGGTTTTTGCTAGGATATCTTAGTAAGCTATTACTGAATTTTTATTCAGGAGACAAAGTAAACACAAATGTATCAAAGGTATGATAAGAAAGTATTTAACTTTTTACTTATCGGGAAATTTCAGTCGATCTGGAATGGTTTAGAATTGAGAATTTTACTGGAGAATGTTGCTTGCGTGATAGTACGACGTTCCGGACATATACAGTTTGTCCTGGTTTGAACGTGATCTGCCGCGCTCGAAGGTTATAGGTGTGAGCGTTTCTCTGGTATGCTTCCTGGAGATGGTCTTTCACTCGCTCGTGTACTAGTGGAAGTCTGTAGTTACTAGGTAATACTTCGAAGTTACCTTCTGCGAAGCCATCAATTTGGCGGAGAAGACTGTATGTACCTCCATGTAAGATCATGTGATATCCGTAAAGTAAGAAATAAGGGGAAAATTTGCTCGATTGATGTTTTGCATTACGCAAAGCGCAAGCGACATCACTTAGCTGGGAATCCCAGTTGGTACGTTCCTCTTGCACATACGACCTAATTACTGCCACGATGGAGCGATTAACTCTCTCTGCAGCATTCGACTGTGGCGAATATCCTGCAGTCTTTGTGTGGCGAATGCCGAAACGTTCTATCATGCGAGCAAAGTCTGTTGAGATAAATTGTGGCCCATTATCAGTATGTATAATCTCGGGTACCCCGTAACAGTGAAATATATTTTCTTCCAGATATTCTATGAGTTGTTTAGTTTTAGCTTGGGGAAAAGCCTTTAGTAGTACGAATTTGGTAAACTGGTCTACAACGACTAGGATGGTAGTATTCCCGCGTTTACCTCTTGGAAGGGGTCGAATATAGTCAATATGCAATCTCTGCCATGGCCTTTCTACCTCAATCTGGTTTCCCATTTTAGGCCTTAGTCTGCAATTTGGAGCTTTGGTTTGTTTGCAGACATGGCATTGTAAGATATAGGCGCGGACTTGTTGGCGCATGACTGGCCAGAAATAATATCTTCGCAGTCTATCGAGGGTTTTATGGATTCCGCCATGAGCTGCAGTAGAGCTCTCGTGTTCCCTACTAATTAAATCTTTGGTCAGTCCTTGAGGAATCCAGAGTTTCCAACTGGGGATATCGGATAGATCATTATCACCCCCGCCCTCAATACATTTTGACTTCCTTTTACGTGCTCGATCTCGAAATCGAACGTCTGTAGTTTTAAGCTCCATCGTGACAGTCGCCCCGTAAGTTCTTTTGAGACATTAGCCACTTCAAACTCTGGTGGGCGGTGATGATTGTAAAGTAGAAGCCTTCGATGTATGCCCTAAACTTCTTTACGCTCAGTACCGCGGGAAAATTTACAATCGCAGACACCTTTTAAGGATCGACCCTCAGACCTCCTTCACCTACCACATAGCCAAGGTATTTAATTTCACGAAGAACGAACTTTCTCTTCTCAACGTTTATGGTCAGTCCTGCCTGACCAAGCAGGGAAGCGACTTCCCTCAGTAAGTCCAAATGTTCATCGAACGTAGTGGAAGTAATGAGTAAGTCATATAGGTAGACGAATACTCGATCGTGGTATTGATGAGGCACTACCCGGTCCATAAGGCGACACATAGTTTGAGGGGCATTGCACAGACCAATCGGCATGACTTTAAATTGATATAAAGGCCTTCCAGGAACTGTGAATGCAGTCTTATCACGAGCGGACTCTGCGAGTGGTATCTGCCAGAATGCGTCTTTCAGATCTAAGCTTGAGATATATCTGGTTGGTAATGGCTAACATTCGGTCCAGTTCCTTATATAACAGCTTTTTAACTGCTGGAGATACCGGATAGTGACGTTGCTTTATTGGTGGAGTATCTCCCACGTCAATGTTGTGTTCCAACAGCTTTGTACGGCCGAGGCCATGCTTCGAAAAGGATGGAAATTGATGTTTGAGGTCTTCCAGTTGGGCATTTTGTTCTAGCGTGAGGGTGTCTTACGGGGGATGGATCTTCGTTGTTTTATCAATATCCGGGGAATCTATTACAGCAGGGGTAATGCCAAAAGCATCCCAAAAATCAATTCCTAAGTAAAGTTCCTGTTGTAAGCTGGGCACTAAGTGAAAATGGATGGTTTCTGTTTTCTCAGCGTAACGGACGGGCAACTTTATGTGACCAATGATAGAATTCCGTGAGCCATCTGCTGTGCAGACATATGAATGACTCTGGTTGTAACTAAGATTATTCTTACGCAGAAATTCTAGAGTGTTTTCCCAATCTGCTAACAGAAGCTCCACTGTCAAGCAGACCAACTATATTTTCTTCAACTATTTTTACTGTGACGTATGGACGATGGTCTTCTCCATCACGCTGAATAGCGGCGGATACTGCTTTACGAAGCAGCTTTTTAGATTTAAAGTACTTCCGAGATCTAAGCTGACGCCGCCGGCCTCGACTCGGAGCGATATATCTAGAGCGAGGGGATTCCTCAGGAGTTGTTTTGGATGTGTCTAAGTCCAATTGGACAGTTTGGGTTGATTGGGTTGATGCTAAGTGGGAAAGGGATGAAGTGGGAAGCAATGTCCATAAAGCATGCCCATTCTCTAACGATGGGTTGCTGGCTGTACCTCGGTATTGGTGGCTGCTTCTACTCTCCTGGCACTGGGGTAACTGGTCGTATGGCCCGAACGCATGACCCCAGCTCTTTCTGCGTTCGGGGTCTTGTTTACCGCTCAGCCTAAACAGGTCCCACAGCTTGTCTTCAGCACGCCAGGACGTCCGCAACCGTAACAGAATATCCCAAGATGACCCTTTGTACAGTCTTGGTATCTGTGGCCTAAGTCTCGGCAGTTCCAACATATTGTAACGTAATTCTATGTTTAAATAAAATTGCCCTGGCCGAGCGGTAGACGGAGCAGCTTTATGACGAGAAACGTAGAATTCCCTTTTCTTTTATATCCCTATCGGTTGCGGCAGGGAGCTTTTATTCGGGCAACCAACCTTCTCACCTCTAATGGGAAATTCAAATATTTTCGACGACCTAAATGCCCAGTCGGGGATAAAGCGCAAAAGCACTCTAACGTAGCGAAGATCCGGTGCGGTACTTATAAAATGAAGCTTCAAGAATCGCTAATCTCTACACGCAGAGAAACAAAAGAAATTCTCGATGAGTAGTGCATCTACTGTCACCTAGGTTGCACGCAAAACAGTTGCCTTCGAACTCAGCTGATTAGCGGCGTGTCATATTACGAATGACCAACCGTGAGGTGTTGAATTTGATTTGTTTATGTTCACGCCGAGTTGGACTTGTGAGGACTGACAACGAGTGTAATTAAATCATTAGCGCTTTATTTTGTGATTTGTTTACTATTTACTGGAAAGTGTTTTTTCGTAGCAGGAATACGCCGTCAATTGGATAATTACTATAATTATCCGTTTATGGCTAAGCTTTTACTTCAAGAGAAAAGCACTGAAGACGATGCTCCGCTCACGTCCTGCGTAGACGAGTGGTGGCGTAATGACCGTGCCAGACTTGGAAGACGTGAAAAGTGAAAAGCTTTTTAGTTTCGTAGGCGGATAATCCTGTTCTGGGAAATTAGGAAGTCTAACTAAATTACCAGTCTTACTCAGCTAAGCACAAAAACAATTGGATTATACTCCGATTTCACTTGTGTCATACGATGGCATGTGCGGTTGAGTTAAAGAAACCAGAGGGGGTTTTGTGAAGACTTCAGTACGGGGGCCTGATGTAACCAATGTGCAGTTTCGTGTTACGATAAAGAACCTTCCGGCAATTGTTTCTTATATCACGTTCTAAGAGAAATAAACCGAGATCTCACAAACACTTATTTTTCATACAGGCTGTAAAGAGGCACTTTAGGTGGTAGTCTCCCAAGCTAGTGTTACCGTAGAACCGGATCGGGAAATTTCTTCTTGTCTTACGCCCGAAAGGAACCAAATGTACCCAAGAAATCCTTTCTCTTTTGTATATCCGCTAAGCCGTGATTCGATATAGCAAACTTTTGACTTTTAACTTTTATAGAGAGTGTCGAGAAATAATTTTTTATTCTATGCCTGAAAGAAAAGTAAAATAAATCTAGAATCTCTTCTCAAGTACAGCCGTTATACGGTCGTTCGGTATAGCGAAATTTCGACTTTTACAGAGAAGTGTCGAGAAATAATTTTTGTATTCAACGCCTGAAAGAAAAGTAAAATAAATCTAGGATCCCTTCTCAAGTACAGCCGTTATACGGTCGTTCGGTATAGCGAAATTTCGACTTTTTACGTTTACGGAGAAGTATCGAGAAATAATTTTTTATGCTAGGTTCTCAAAGAAAATCGAGCTAAAATTTAAAACAAAGAAAGGTCACTTATCTTGTGCCTAAGCCGTTAGATGGCTTCTTTCCACCAATAGCGGGAACCAGGAGAGACCCGTTGGATGCTCCCGTTTGCGAAGTATAATCGTCCGTCTTCCGAACTCCTCTCCCCTGAAATTCCTCTAACTTCGTTGTAGGGCTTTATAGAATTATGATACGTCTTTTTGTTACTGAATTATAATTCACTTTTTATTGACAGCAACACTTCTTAACAACTTTTTCTTTAAGCAAAAAAAAATACTTCAACTTCCAAAAATTTCTATATTACTTCGGTCTGTCGCCTTCAAGAGAGATAGATAATCCAAATCACTTCTTCTTCTACTACTTTTTTTTGTGGCCGTCAAAATTCTATTCTGGTCCCTCGTCCCTGGGGAAAGTGGCCTGCCAGGTTGACTCGTCGTAAATTTGAGGGGGAGTGTGTCGCCATCTCTTGTTATTTTAGGTGGCCCCCTCTCAGACGTGCTGCCCTAATTGTCTTCTTATATTTATCAGAAAATTGGGAGCTCATTTCTTCATCGCGGGGACCTAACTTTGAGATCTTGTAACACTGCCCCCTTCTGTGGACTCGAAGTTCCGTCCGAGTATGTACCTGTAAGATAACAAGATCTATTACTGTATCCGGAATAAAAATCTGATAATAAACGAAAAAGATGAACTTATTGCATCCAGTCTCAGGTTCGCCTAGTTGTGTAAGAGTTTCCTGTCTGAGCATGGTCCGAAAATTGGGATGAGAGGCTCGGGGAGGGATCTTCCAGTTATCCGAATGTGAACCTGCTGGAGAGAAGGTTAGTATTTTGTTCTATTATTTCACAAATATGCCCTAATATCCTAAGTTGAAAATAAATACGGGTTTAGCGAAGGGCCTTACCCTACCGGGATGTACAGGATCTGACGACAGTCCTGTTTCACCGGTGGCCCCTCACCAATCGCAGATGTATATTCAAAGATATAGAGGAATCCCCGGTGGCGAGCAAGGCAGAATTAATTGGGCTTTGTTAAGGGGCGCATTCTTTAAATGAAACTATGTCGGGGCTCGTCTGCTTAGATCCAGTATCATGGTGGAAGCTATTTAAATTTGTTCTCTTAGTGAAGTTATTTAGTTAATTACTCGCTTAACGCACATAAATGTTCATTCCTTTTACTTCTCAAAAATAAAAAAAAAAATATGTTTTTAGTTCATTAGAGTTAATCAACGCGTAACCATAAAATAGTTTATGAGAGTAGTGATCAAAAATGAATTTCTATTACTTAAAAAAAGAACTAATGCTTAAGTTAGTTAAGTTTTGCTTTAAATATTTCGTTGAAATAAGGGCTCGAGTATCATGCTAGAAGCTATTTAACTTTGAAACAATTGAGGAGATACCTATTTGTACGCCTGTAGCAATAGTGACTGTTTTCATAGAGATTAAGATATAGGATATGCAGCACCCTTCACATCACTCTGTCTTAGGTTAGATGTAATGATCGAGATGGGGCAGAGTATTAAAGTTCTCTAACCACATCTCAACTGCAACGATTGGTTTTTTTTTTTATTTTATAAGTTTTGGATAGCCCGAGTCTTGACGCAACCCCAGAAGTGTGGGCTTCAGTTAGTTGCATCCCGGCAATCGTTTGTCAGATATGAATATATCGACTGCCTTCGCCAATTTAGCTTCCGAATTTTCTATTCGGCTGGCTTTACTGACTAGGCCAGTGTCGGAATAGCGCGAGCCTTTGGACACAACCCCAGAAGTGTGGGCTTCAGTTTGTTGCATCCCGGAAATCGTTTGTCAGATATCAATATTTCGACTGCCTTCGCCAATTTAGCTTCCGAATTTTCTATTCGGCTGGCTTTACTGACTAGGCCAGTGTCGGCATAGCGCGAGTCTTTGGACACAACCCCAGAAGTGTGGGCTTCAGTTAGTTGCATCCCGGAAATCGTTTGTCAGATATGAATATATCGACTGCCTTCGCCAATTTAGCTTCCGAATTTTCTATTCGGCTGGCTTTACTGACTAGGCCAGTGTCGGCATAGCGCGAGTCTTTGGACACAACCCCAGAAGTGTGGGCTTCAGTTAGTTGCATCCCGGAAATCGTTTGTCAGATTTCAATATTTCGACTGCCTTCGCCAATTTAGCTTCCGAATTTTCTATTCGGCTGGCTTTACTGACTAGGCCAGTGTCGGCATAGCGCGAGTCTTTGGACACAACCCCAGAAGTGTGGGCTTCAGTTAGTTGCATCCCGGAAATCGTTTGTCAGATTTCAATATTTCGACTGTTATCATTGGAGCCGTTGTGGTGACATTGGCTCTCAAGGAGAACTGGACGTCAGGGGACTTCCAGTGGAGATGTGTAAAGTGCTGAAGTGGGATAAAAACCAAAAAATTTTTTTTTTTATGTTTTGCTAGTTGAGCTTATTTCCAAGCATACAGGCGTACAACCTGTAGGCTATTCTCAATTGTCGCAACACAACTTTTTTGAGTACTGAGGTGTGCAATTTTTTTTTTTTTTTTTAAAAAAACTCTGTTCACCAGAAGGGTGAGCTTTCATGAGCGAAATAAAAATTTTCTTTTATTTGGCAAACTAATACTGTTGAGTACCGATGCATGCGGGGTCTATCAATTTTATTTATTTTTTTTTAATTTCACCTCGCCAGAAGGGTGAACCTTTATGAGCGATATAAGCGATGTACATAATTTTTATTTTGGTTTTTATTATTATTATTGAGTACTGGACCCAAATCCTACGCGCGACGACTGTTGTGGTACTGAAATGGGATTTGCTATACCCTGTAAATTTTTTCCTAAACCTTTTCCGGGTTCGAAGCCACATTTTAGGAGTAGATTTGACGAGATTCTCTTAGAATATTTTGTCCATGGCGCGATTTCAATAATCTCTGTTGGGCTTTTGCTGTTAGCAACGCTAACATGGAAGTTGGTATCTGTTGGACTGTTTGTGCTCCGAAATTTAGCTAATCTATCGACATGTAATACCTTCCTTGTCTTACCACCGGGGAATTCTACTCTGTAAAGAACGTCGTTTAATCGAGACATTATAACACCAGGACCTTCCCAGTCGCGCTGAAGTTTGGGGCTTTTGCCCTTTCGCCGTTTTGGATTGTATATCCATACCTGTTCGCCTTCTGAAAACTTAATAGGGTGTGCCCTAAGATCATATTTGTTTTTCATATTATATGAAGCCAAGTTTAAGTGCTTGCGGGTTAATTGGTGTATTGTTGTCAGGGCTTGTATCAATTTGTCTGCATACTCTCCCTGATTTCGGAATGGAGACTCGGTTACCGGGCCGTATTGAATGTCAAGTGGTAACCTTAATTCCCTGCCTAGAGTTAGCATCGCGGGCGTAAATTTGGTACTATCATGGACAGCTGAGCGGTAGGCCAGAAGTGCTAGGGGGAGAAATCGATCCCAATCTGTTTGGGTGTTGCTTATAAACTTTGATAGGTAGTTTAGAAGTGTTCGATTGAACCGTTCTACCATCCCATCAGACTGGGGGTGGAGAGCAGTTGTTCGGGTCTTCTCTATTCCGAACCGTTGTAGCACACTTTGAAAAATCTCCGCCTCAAAATTTCGACCCTGGTCCGAATGTAGCTGAAAGGGAACACCGAATCGAGAGAGAACATTCTCAATTAAGCCATCAACTATAGTTTCAGTCTTTTGATCTGTAGTTGCAAAGGCTTCTGGCCATTTAGTGAAATAGTCTATTACGATCACGACATATCTATTCCCTTTCTCGGTTCTAGGAAGTGGACCTAGAACGTCGATGGCGATCCTCTCGAATGGATCTCCAACATTAAATACTTGGAGTTCTCCGCGTGTTTTTCGCAAAGGACCTCTTTTGGCATGACAAAGCTCGCACTTTGCACACCATACTTCTACATCCGTTTGCAAAGTTGGCCAAAACCAACGCTCCTTTATTTTCTCGGCTGTTTTCCTGACGCCGAAATGTCCACCTTCCGGCTTATCATGGAAATCGTGAAGAATCTTTTGTACCAGGCTTGGAGGAGCTATCTTAACAAGAGTGTCGTTGTCACCATATCGGATGAGATGCAAAACGCCATCTACCATTCGTAATGAATCATATTTCGCCCAAAAAATTTTTAAATGCGGACTTCCGGATAAGACCTGCTCGCGAGATGGCCTCTGATTTTTTTTTTAACCATGACTTTACACTTTGTAGAATAGGATCCTGATCTTGTTCTATGGCTAAGTCAGACGTGACTCCAGCTGCTAGTAAGTCGACTCTTTCTTCCAACCCCCTCAGCTCTTTCTGATCGCAATGAGCACAATCCTGACAGGGACGCCTCGACAATGCGTCTGCATTAAGGTGTCTCTTTCCAGCTCGATGTTCTATAACGAATTCATACTGCTGGAGTCTCTCCAGCCATCTTGCTAACTGTCCATCAGGTTCCTTAAAATTTAGTAGCCAGCGGAGTGAAGCATGGTCAGTTCGGATACGGAATGACCTCCCGAATAAGTAATGGTGAAAGTGGAAAGTCGCCCTTACCACTGCTAGCAGCTCTCTCCTGGTTACGCAATAGTTTCGTTCAGGCCTACTCAGAGTTTTGCTGTAATATTCTAGCACTTTCTCCTGTCCGTCCTGAATCTGGCTAAGTACTGCGCCGATCCCATCCTGACTGGCATCTGTATCGAGAATGAACTCCCCCTCTATTTGAGGGAAGGCTAGAATGGGAGGAGAAATTAAACGCAATTTCAGCTCTTCGAAAGCATCTTGTTGTCTCTGCTCCCATTGGAACTTCCGCCTTTCCTCAGTCAATTCGGACAGAGGCTTAGCCAAAGTGGAGAAGTCACGAACAAATCTTCTGTAATAAGATGCTAGGCCTAGGAAACTGCGAACATCTTTTTTTGTTTTAGGATTTGGCCAAGTTCTGATGCTCTCCGTTTTGTCCGGATCAGTCTGTAGGCCTCTTCCAGATACTACATGACCTAGATATTTGACTTTTTTACGAAGCAAATGGCATTTTTTGGGACTTAGTTTTAGATTAGACGTGCGTAGGTGCTGGAAAACTTTCCGTAAGTTGTCGAGATGGGTTTCGAGACTAGAGCCATGAACAATTATATCGTCTAGATATATTCGGAAAGAATCAAGAATCGCCAATCTCTACACGCAGAGAAACAAAAGAAATTCTCGATGAGTAGTGCATCTACTGTCACCTAGGTTGCACGCAAAACAGTTGCCTTCGAACTCAGCTGATTAGCGGCGTGTCATATTACGAATGACCAACCGTGAGGTGTTGAATTTGATTTGTTTATGTTCACGCCGAGTTGGACTTGTGAGGACTGACAACGAGTGTAATTAAATCATTAGCGCTTTCTTTTGTGATTTGTTTACTATTTACTGGAAAGTGTTTTTTCGTAGCAGGAATACGCCGTCAATTGGATAATTACTATAATTATCCGTTTATGGCTAAGCTTTTACTTCAAGAGAAAAGCACTGAAGACGATGCTCCGCTCACGTCCTGCGTAGACGACTGGTGGCGTAATGACCGTGCCAGACTTGGAAGACGTGAAAAGTGAAAAGCTTTTTAGTTTCGTAGGCGGATAATCCTGTTCTGGGAAATTAGGAAGTCTAACTAAATTACCAGTCTTACTCAGCTAAGCACAAAAACAATTGGATTATACTCCGATTTCACTTGTGTCATACGATGGCATGTGCGGTTGAGTTAAAGAAACCAGAGGGGGTTTTGTGAAGACTTCAGTACGGGGAACTGATGTAACCAATGTGCAGTTTCGTGTTACGATAAGGAACCTTCCGGCAATTGTTTCTTATATCACGTTCTAAGAGAAATAAACCGAGATCTCACAAACACTTATTTTTCATACAGGCTGTAAAGAGGCACTTTAGGTGGTAGTCTCCCAAGCTAGTGTTACCGTAGAACCGGATCGGGAAATTTCTTCTTGTCTTACGCCCGAAAGGAACCAAATGTACCCAAGAAATCCTTTCTCTTTTGTATATCCGCTAAGCCGTGATTCGATATAGCAAACTTTTGACTTTTAACTTTTATAGAGAAGTGTCGAGAAATAATTTTTTATTCTATGCCTGAAAGAAAAGTAAAATAAATCTAGAATCTCTTCTCAAGTACAGCCGTTATACGGTCGTTCGGTATAGCGAAATTTCGACTTTTACAGAGAAGTGTCGAGAAATAATTTTTGTATTCAACGCCTGAAAGAAAAGTAAAATAAATCTAGGAACCCTTCTCAAGTACAGCCGTTATACGGTCGTTCGGTATAGCGAAATTTCGACTTTTTACGTTTACGGAGAAGTATCGAGAAATAATTTTTTATGCTTGGTTCTCAAAGAAAATCGAGCTAAAATTTAAAACAAAGAAAGGTCACTTATCTTGTGCCTAAGCCGTTAGATGGCTTATTTCCACCAATAGCGTTAACCAGGAGAGACCCGTTGGATGCTCCCGTTTGCGAAGTATAATCGTCCGTCTTCCGAACTCCTCTCCCCTGAAATTCCTCTAACTTCGTTGTAGGGTTTTATAGAATTATGATACGTGTTTTTGTTACTGAATTATAATTCACTTTTTATTGACAGCAACACTTCTTAACAACTTTTTCTTTAAGCAAAAAAAATACTTCAACTTCCAAAAATTTCTATATTACTTCGGTCTGTCGCCTTCAAGAGAGATAGATAATCCAAATCACTTCTTCTTCTACTACTTTTTTTTGTGGCCGTCAAAATTCTATTCTGGTCCCTCGTCCCTGGGGAAAGTGGCCTGCCAGGTTGACTCGTCGTAAATTTGAGGGGGAGTGTGTCGCCATCTCTTGTTATTTTAGGTGGCCCCCTCTCAGACGTGCTGCCCTAATTGTCTTCTTATATTTATCAGAAAATTGGGAGCTCATTTCTTCATCGCGGGGACCTAACTTTGAGATCTTGTAACAATATATCCAACGAAGCGCGGTTAGCAGTGTTTCTCCTTAGCACTGGGGTAAGGGCTGCTACTTGTGGGTCAATGTCATTATCAACGTAGTCTGACAAGGGTATAACCTCCTCTAGCTTTTCGATTTGAGCTCTATTTCGGAAAGTGCGAGCCATAGTCAGCTGACGAGGATCGTGCCCAGATCTAGCCCACAATTTTTCTAGCCTCTGGCAGATAATTCTCACCTCTTCCGTTGATCTGAATATTGTCGTGGTAGTGGCACTCTGCAGAGCCGGGTCCATGTTTTCTCGGACAATTTCGAGTAGCTCTCTGTCAGGAAATGGTCTTCGAAGCCGGCCGTTAAGCCGTTCTACGTCCAGCAGGAAATTATTGAACGTTTCTTTCGGGCCTTGTCTTCTTGTTTCAATGGCCCTGCGCGTTTCTCTTTCTGAGACATAGCTCCCGAATCGCTCGAGTAGGGCTGTCTTCATACCCTGCCAACTCGTATCGGGATATTTCCGCTTGTAAACCCAGAAACAGCTTTCAGCCGTACCTGAGAGTAAATTAGGCAAAATGCCAATTAAACGATCCAGCGGATAGTTATCGTCTTTGGAAAGCATTTCTAGACGGAAGACAAATTCGGTGACGTCAAGTCCGTCTGGGGACCCGTTAAAAGATATCTTCCATTTTGGTAGCCTTGGCTGCAAATGAGGAAAGCCTGAAGTTTCTGGGCGGCCACTGTACTGAAAATGGCCACTGGGTTGATTCCCGCTAGGGTTGCTTCCGCGATTTTGTTCTGTACCGTACTGAAAATTACCACTGGGTTGATTCCCGCTAGGGTTGCTTCCGCGATTGTGTTCAGTAGGGAAAGGAGTTGTTGACAAGGGATCACTCTGATTGCCCAGACGCGGCGTCAGGGTTGTATAGTTTAATGGATTCGTGGTTGTGCTAAAAAACTGATTAGGAGACCTTCCTAGATCCCCAGCTGTATTCCCAATTATCGACAGAGATGGAAGTGTCAAACTTTTAGGAAACTGAATACGTCGACGTGCTGCGCCTGTACCAAAATTAGCGGCCACAGCTCCTTCAACATTTGCCTCAAAGTTAATTGGTGCCGGAGTACTAGTTGCTCCTGCAGGGGCTTGGAGCTTTTGGCTTTCAGAGGTATCCCTACGAGGAGGAATCTTAATTTTCATGAATTCCTTAATAAGCTCGGATAGGGCCGATACTTGTTCAGTGGCCTCTTCTGTATGATCTGTCGATGAGCTAGCTAAGCGTATAGCACGCCCACTTAGGTGACTCAATCGACATCGCACGCGTTGATAGTCGTCATGCGTTTGGACTTTATTCTCTTTAATTAGCTGAGTTAGCAAGGCGAGCTTTTCTTTACAAATCTCAAGCTCACTCCCCGCCTCGGAAGGATCGTGCATAACCGTTGGTGCTCGACCAGGAAACGATGCCTCTAAATCCAATAATTCTCTAAGTTTGGTAGAGGCTTCGGGATCAGTTATATCTAGGCCCCTGACCTTATACTCAACATTGCGTTCGTCCTCTAATAGGAATTTGGGATCCATTATTAGTAAATGCGAAAGGTAAACGAGTTACGGATATAAATATATATATTAAAATATGAGGTGAATATGAGATATTTAGGCTATCAAGGAATACAGTTGAAGATAATGTGAAAAAAAATATATATATATATATATATATATGTATATACTAAAATAAAACCAATAGAAGTAAGATAAAATACAATAATGTATTCGTTGTTTTCTACTGTATTAAGATTGTCTAATCTAATCAAATCTACCATACAGATACGAGGGGACTACAACTATACCGAATAACCAATAAAGGCTAAAGATATACATATAAAACAAACAAAACAGGAGAATATAATGCTTAGATCGAGAGTAAGCTTCGGCCCAACTACTGGTAGGAAAAGAGATATATTAGTGCGTTGAACGAAAGGCAAAGGGAAAAAAAATCAAAACAATCAAATAACTTAGAGACAAAAAAATTAAAGTCCAATAGAAATGCGAATATAAGTACAGTTAATTAGAGATAAAAACGTACCAGGATATTTTAAAATAATAGAATTATGGCAGCAGATTCTGAGCCAATAAAATAGATGTCTTGGCTCTTCAGCTTCCAACAAAACGTGTACTGGTATATTTATATGTATTTATATGTATATAAGGAAAATTCGATAAAAAAAAAATAAATAAATTTCCTGAAGTGAAATAGTGGTTAATATTTCTTCGTTTGGTGACCGCTCATTTGGTTCAGGTTTTAAGGGTTTGATGAGTCAGTGGCGAGTGGTCCAAGGTTTCTCCTATGTAAGTAAAAAAATTCTATAATCGCTATCATCTCCACCAGCGGGACTATTAGAGAATACCAATCTGCTCATTCTAACAGCCCGCCATGCGGAATATGCGATTGGATAATTTTTCCCAGAAATAATTATTTAACAAACGACAACACATATCAAACCTCAAGCAGGGAAACCTTCAAAGGCCACATATCAACTACTTGACGGCAATGTTGTCAACAATAAAAAATAAAAATAAAAACCAAAAGGTGTATAAGTGAAAAATAAGAATAGCCTTCTCTAGCAAGGTTTTTACAAAATCACTAAGAGTCGCTAATACCAATCGAACATAAGGGCGAAACCTGCAGTGGGGCATATCCTAACCACTTAGCGAAAGCATTGACGCGAGCACTTAAGAATGCAAAAGTGTTAAACAAGCCAGAGTTAATCTATAAACGAACAAACCTAATAGATTGACGCTGTGATTATAGCGCACCGTATTCAGTTGATATCTCAACTCGTAAAAATAAACAGCAACAAAAAAAACATTCACTTGTAAGCTGCAGAAAATTATGCTTGCTTGGGCGCCACATTTGTAACCGGCTAGCCAGTCATGTTCCCCTCTGAGCGTGGCCGCTTCCCGACCTTCGAACTCAGCGAGACAGATGACTTGCTATGGCTACCTTTTTGCCCCTTCGTTGGTATTTATGGACAATGAGGGTTGACCTTTAGATGAGCAGGTACAGACTTTTACCGGCTCAAGCTCAGGGCTTGGGTAGGTTCTTTGCTCTCCGATCAACTACCTATTGCTGTACCATTGGAAGGTAGAAAGAAATAGACACAAATGAAATTAAGACCAAAAACAAAAACAAAAAAAAAAAACTTGAAGATAGAAGAGGTGACACCAATTAGAATGATGGGTCACACTGGGCTACCTGCATCACCTACTACTGCCCTCTTCATACTCCTAGGTGAGCCTGCCAGTTACTTTATCCTCCCGGCATCTCGAGCTTCCACAAAACCCTAACCAAACCCGACACCAAACGAAAGTATGAAATTTAGCACATCGCCATGTTTTTATTTATTGCCCATAATATAAAAAAAATATAAAGAAATATTACACTATTATAAGAATACAAGAAAAAAAAATGTTGCACAAAACCTAAAGCTAGAATTTTATGACCAACACATCCCTTCTATAATTGATATAGGTATAACATATGAGTACATATATGTATCTAAAAGCAACAAAAAAAAAAAAAAGGAGGAAAAAAAATGTATACTGAAATCGCTAGGAAGAGAAAAGACCTTACGACACTACATTAATCTATGCATACATATGGTAGATAGAAAAGAAATAAGTGGAAAGAAAAAAAATAACCCTTTCGTTATTTTGCTATTATATGTATCTATCTATAAAGTAAGTGAGGCCACAAAAAAATATCATACTAATTTGCTTGTATATATATATATATATGTAATAGAAATTGATAACCAGGTATCATTACGTTATGATATACTATGTACGAGACAAAAAAAAAGAAAAAAAATATGAATAACTAGAGAGAAGTCAGAAAGTTATTATAATATGAGCTAACCTGTATAAGTATGCACCTATATGTATATAGAGAAATTGCTAAGAATGTCTGTATGTAAAAATAAAAAAACAGTATGCACCTATATGTATATAGAGGAATTGCTAAGAATGTCTAGCTTCCGATTGAACATATGATACGCACAACATGAAAATAAAATTATAATAATCAAAACTCTCTACGAGAACTCCGAGAAAACCAGAAAGAAAAAATTCTCTTATATTACATTATTACACACTGTACTTACATGTCAATCTCCTGTCGACAAAGCGCTTCAGCGACCTGGTGATTAACGCTGTAACAAAAAAAAAAAAAACAAAAACGAAAAGCAATGGAAAGAGAGAATTTCTCCGGATTGTTCTCTTGGTTCTTTAGTTTTTGATTCTTCTTTTCTTCCTATTAGATTATCCACGGCCTCTCTTCGCTTCCGTATTATTTCCTGGTAATGATTTTAGATGTGGTCTCTTTCGTGGCCCCGAGAAAAGCTTTGGGCGATCGAGTGGGCACCTAGTCCGACCTTGGCTACGCTTTGTACTCTTCGCTGATCGATTTTTGCTTCTTTCCACTGGGTTTGTCTCATGCACTGGCCCCCACAGTGGCGGTCCAGGCTCTGTCAGTTGGTGTGTCTACATACAAACAAAAGAAAGAAAAACCTCACTGAGCACTTACTCCGCCGACGAGAAATTAATTTCATCTAACCTTGTATTTAGCCCGAGGGGGTCGAGCACAGAAATGAAAATTACCACTGGAGGCCTCTTAGTTCTCCCGCAAAAAAAAGATTTTGTGAAAAAAAAACAAGAAGATCAAATGCTTTAGAAAGCACACACATATGCGTGTCCGATATTTATAAGGGATGATATATATAGTCTCTCACTTTCTACCTTTTTTATAACTTTTTTAATAACACAATAGCAACCGACACTATGCTGCAGGGCAATGCCTGTTCAATGTCCCAATAAAAGGATAAAAATTACCACAAAATGTCGTATTAGACGACCAAAGTGAACAAAAAAAAAATCAAATCACAATACTCGACGAGCTCCCGCGGAAGTTCTTTCTTCCATCGATTGACTTTACAATGTGAGGGATATCGTTCGTCACATACCTTGATTCCCCCAAAGACGCGAAACGCTGCAAAATTAATTACCTCAGTGCATTGCACTCTATCGATCAGCACCTTTGTTGGGTGATCGGAAATGCTTAGTTTGCATTACTAGTTTTTTTGTTAAAAAAATGTTTAGCATGCGATTTATTTTATTAATTGTCTCGAGCTTAATTTCCGCTTGGTCTCAATTTATTCTCTTTCTCTTGCGAGTAAAGAAAAACAATTTTTCCCATGTGCATTTGAACGAAAAAAGAAGAAATTCATTGAACTTTTAACCAGTCTGGATTTAAAAATGAGCTGCACAATGATGAGTAAATAAGCCCTCGCACCCCAAGAAGAAAATTAGATATTCTTTACTTATAAAGAAAAAGATTATAGCCTACTTTCAACGATATTGGGTTGCAATGCAAATTATTGAAATCTTTTCGATGAACTTGTGATTGTGGGAGATATTGTTTTGCTATGTTAACAGATTGTTGCAATCTGTGTTTTGTCTCTTTGCTGTACAGCTCGTGATTATATATGGAGTCTGGCTGATTAACTGTAAGTTCTGGTAAAGTTATATTCTTGGCGAACACTAGCTCGAACGGTGTATATCCATGTACGATGTTGGGAGTGGTCTTATAGCAAAAGATATAATAACGTATCCAGTTATCCCGGTTGTCTCTGTTATCATTAACGAATGATCGAAGGTATTCGTTGAGGCATTCCTGGTTGCTTTCAAGCCCTCCCATTGTATAAGAATGTACTGCAGTAGCGAACATTTGTTTTATTTTTATAATTTTACATATTTCTGTAAAGATCTGATTTTTATATTCCTTTCCGAGATCTGATTTGATTTTGTACATAGGTCCAAATGTTAATGTGAACCTGTTTACTACTGCTCTTGCTATGGTGTTTACCCCTTTGTCCCTAGTTTGGACAATTGTGATATATTTGCATAGAGCACACTGGAGTTGATCAGGCTGTTGTGTATTGCGATTGGTCTCCCTTTCTGTATCTATATCTCTCTTAGTCGGTTTTGACATTGCTCGTGTTTTCACTTGCAACTCTTTGATCTCTTTTAGATCATTTATACTGATTTGAATGCTAGATAATGCATCTTGTCCAGCATTTAATTTTAACGTGTTGGTTAATTTGATTTATCTGTACTTTTAATTAAATTATTAAGAAGATTATAATTAAGAAAAATTTGAGATTAATATTATCTTATAGCTTATTTTGACATACATAGCTTCTACTAACTTACTTTTATTTCATCTTTATTATTTATTTATTTGTTTCGTTTATGGGATCGTTACCAGGTAGGTGATTTATTCTTATGCGTTCCTCGAGATCTTCTTTGTAGCACATTCCCCATACCCTACCTTTTTGCTTTTTCCTCCTCACCTGTTCTTAATCTAGCCTCTCTACCTTCTCTAGAGAGGTCACCCCATAATTTCCCAGGGTACATAAGAAGGGGATAAAAGTTCATATCTTCGAGAAGTACCATTATGCTACTGTGCTAACGCACAATGTTAACGCACAGCGGAACCGATAAACACACACCCGTACTCAGGCAGCAGTGCAAACGTCTGCCGTTCGTCTAAAATTCCATGGAAGCGAGAGTGCTCGCCTAGCGGTGGTAGCATAAGCACACATAGACGAATTCTTGTCTGAAAGAATGCGCCGGCATATCGGATGATTCCAGTGAAATACAAGAGGATGATTTTTTGGTACATGGACTAGACAGTTTGTATGAAGTGGCGATTAAAGGCGGTTGCGCGAAAGATTGAAAAAAGAGCGGTAAAAAATTCCGGCCGGGTGAGAACATTTTAGTATTGGATACCTGTGAAGGAAATCATGAATACTAGTGAGTGTTTTCGTTCGATATTTACGTACCAACTTACTTGATGATATCGACGTTTATGTCATTTAGTAACGCACAGTGCTAATTAGTTCACTGGATTTTCTTTATATTGGATACCTGTGAAGGAAATCATAAATATTAGTGAGCGTTTTCGTTCGATATTTGCGTACTAACTTATCTGAAGATATGGGTGGATTTTCTCCGTATTGGACACCTGCGAAGGAAATTAGAAATATTAGCGGTTATTCATTTTATCCTTATTTACTAAATTACCAGATGATATTGGTGATAAGCTCATTTAGTGCCATGCCCTGCTGTGTAACTCACTGGATTTTATATTCAATACCTGGAAAGGAAGTTACAGTTATTAGTGATTACTCCTTTTATATTTAGTTACTAACTTACATGATGATATTGGTGTTGAGGTCATTTAGTGACGCACAGTGTTAAGTAATTCACTGGATTTTTCTTTATATTGGACACCTGGAGGGGAAGTTATAACTATTAGTGTTTATTCGTTTGATGTCTATTTACTAAATTACCTGATGATATTTGTGGTAAGGTCATTTAGTGCCACACAGTGTTGCGTATATAGATCACCAGTCTCTCAGTTAGCAAAGTACCTGGTAAGAAAGTTAGTAGTAGTCAAATTAAAAGTTTTCAATGGATTTATTAATGCCCTGCTCAAAAAAGTTTTCAATGGATTTATTAATGCGCTCACAAAAGCTAGAAGTATTAAAGTTAAAATTTTTCAATGGACTCATTAATGTGCTGATCAAAGTTAGTATAAAAGTTAAAAGTTTTCATTGCACTTGTTAATGCGCTGATCAAAGTTAGTAGGATTAAAATTAAAAGTTTTCAATGGAATTATTAATTCGCTGATCAAAGTTAGTAGGATTAAAATTAAAAGTTTTCAATGGACTTATTAATGCGCTGATCAAAGTTAGTAGAACTAAAATTAAAAGTTTTCAATGGACTTGTTAATGCGCTGAAAAAAGTTAGTATTAAAATTAAAAGTTTTCCATGGACTTACCAATGCGCTGATCACAGTCAGTCGTATTAAAGTTATTAGGTTTCGCTGGATGAGAATAAAATCAGACTTTCCAACGGGTTTGGAAGTGAGAGATAGTTAGAGGTTTATGGTTCGAAGTACTATTATTTGATGTCAAAGAACATTCTTAAATTTAGCGAGGGATACTGGTGAATAAAGCTAGGAACCACTAGAATATTTAAAGCATAAGAGCACCGAACAGGTATTGCTGGTATTCCGCCATCCATCATATAACCGTAGTGTATACATATAAGCAAAAACGTAGCAAGTTAAGAGGAGTTAAAAAAAAAACAAAAAACAAAAAAAAAGGTCAATGTACCCAAACCAAAGAGAAATCTAACTTCACGTAATTCATACAAGCCTAACCAGCTGAAGGTCGCAGTGGAGCAGCAGTTAGTGCCAAGGTTGCACCCTCCATCAGTCAACATAGCCAACGAGGGAGTACCCCCAACTTACTACGGGTAGTAAGTGTTTGCAACACAACTCATGTGCCTAAGTAAATTCGAAACAACCTTTTAATGTTTCTATTTTTTTTCTTCTATTTTTCTTATATTACTCTTGTTTGTCCTTTTATGTAAATATGTATATATATATATATCCAAATTTTTTTTGTAATGAACAAAAATAAACAAAAACAAAAAACAAAATTAGCAAGGTAGGACAAATGCTAGTATAACGTTCTCCTAACATTAAGCTTAGTTAGTAGGGCGTACCTTAGTAGTAAGTTAGTTTATAGATATTTGGATGGATTGCGGAATTAACCAATTAAAAAAAATGAATCATTCCAGTATTCCAATTTTCTCTTTTGTTATTCAATTCAAAAATTTTTTTTCTTCTTTCTCCTCCTACTTTGTTTCTTTCATACTCGCTTCCGCCCACTTCTTGATTTTCATACTCATGCCGTCCGAAACAATCAAGAGTGACTAAATTTCCCTGTTGGGAGGGTGAAGGGATGATGGAGCGCTAAGGAGACAACGTAACTTTATTCACAAACATGATGGGGCTGAGCATATCATCAAGGCTTTGGAGGCTTAGCCAGGCTGGATGGAGGCGTCTGGGCCCAATATTACCCAAAGCCGGGGTCTCAACATCATCAAAGACTCGAATTAGCTCTATCTCACTTTCCTCGATTCTGACCCCGGCGTTGAAAACTCTCCGGATGAACTAAATCTTGTTCGGCGTTACTGAGTTCTGTAGTTTTAATAACTAATTTTTAAATTAAATAACTTTTCTTACATCTAGGATTCTAGGTATCACCAGGTGGAGGAAACCACCATAGATTTCTTTTTCTGTCTACCTGTCCGTCTGCATTCATACCTACAACGCTTTTCTTTTTATGTCAGTCGGTCTGTCTGGTCAGTCAGTTATACTTTCTATGTGCACAGCTTTCAAGCATTGAAGGGATGTGGGTGGCAAGGACTCCCCCAAGCCGACTAATCGCTGGCGGCAATTGTTGTGCAGCCACCCACTCATATCCTGGATATGATTTTTGTAACAAGAGGTGTCGGATGCAGTATCTACATATACCCAGATAGAAGTGGATATAAGTAGATCTGTCGACTGACGCGCTTTGCGTTACAGATGGCGCCCGAATTTCTGTTTGCTTTTGGCTTTTAGTTAAGCTTCACTTGAGTGAAGTGCCGGCATTATCTTTTTATATAAGGCCACAGTGTTTTAAACTGACTCAAGCAATTTCGGTTGCGTCGAATTGCTTTGTCTGCGAAACTCATGCTACTTTTGTTGGCGTCAGTATGTGACCGGACGCGGGGTGCCTGGCCGGATACAAGGTGCTGAGTTCAGGCAGAGGTCTCCTTGCTTCTGTAAGGTGCGTTACTTTCATGATAGCTCCTTTTTGGCTCCCGTTAAGCTCAGCCATTTTACTGCAACTGGGTCACTCGGCCATGGTCCCCGCTGTACATTTGATAGCAAACTGCATTCGGTCAAGTCTAAATTAAGTTCATCCCTAAATGTAACAGTTTCTTTTGTCTAAGTGCTGATTTCCTTAGCTGCAAGCGAGCCTTGTGCGCGAGGGGTACCTAGCGGAAGTGTGAGTTATTCAGTTTTCGGAGGTCAATCCGCGTTGTATGCGATGAATACGTTTTTGAAATTAGTTCCCCTTATATGTGCTGGTTCCAGGGAGAAGCCAGTATATTATTAAATTTCTATGTTGTTTCGGGCTTCAAGCCATTTTAGTTTTGGGTTTCGTAAAGTGGTTTTGAGGCCTGTATTGTCACAATTGGTATACATGAGCATTAAGTTTTTTTTCTTCTTTGTAATTACTGTACAGCCTGTAGTCAGCGCGTACATGCAAAGAATGTATAATGTGATGAAAATTGATGCCACTGGTATAAAGTTTGTGGTTGTATTCTTTTGTCTACAAATTTTACACTTCACTGTTAAACTAGAGCTTTAATACTCAATAAATTTTAGATCCAAATAGTTTAATTTATCAATATTCAATAAATGAGAAATATAAGATATATAATAAATGTAGTAATTCTGTTGCAAATAACTTTGTACTCACCTGATCTATGTTTGGCAGTTGATTGAGTTGATTTTAAAAATTTTAACTGAGGTTGGGATTGGGATATTCTTTATTCTGGTCGATACCCAGAATAAAGTGAGGTGAGTAATTCTTACTGCAGTCGAAACCCACAGAAGATCTTTATTGCAGTCGTTCCCCACAATAAAGTGTTGGTTAGTAATTTTCTTGTTATAGTCGTTACCCGCAAGAAGAATCTTTATTGTAGTCGTTACCCACATTAAAGTCTTTATTGTAGTCGTTACCCACAATAAAGTGTTTTATTAGTAATTTTCTTGATACAGTCGTTACCCGTAACAAGAATCTTTATTGTAGTCGTTACCCACAATAAAGTGTTTTATTAGTAATTTTCTTATTACAGCCGTTACCCGTAATAAGCATCTCTATTGTAGTCGTTACCCACAATAAAGTGTTTAGTGTTAGTAATTTTCTTATTACAGTCGTTACCCGTAATAAGAATCTTTATTGCAGTCGTTACCCACAATAAAGTGTTTAGTGTTAGTACATTTCTTATTACAGTCGTTACCCGTAATAAGAATCTTTATTGTAGTCGTTACTCACAATAAAGTCTTTAGTGTTAGTAAATTTCTTACTACAGTCGTTACCCGTAATAAGAATCTTTATTGTAGTCGCTACCCACAATAAAGTGTTTATTGTTAGTAATTTTCTTATTACAGTCGTTACCCGTAATAAGAATCTTTATTGTAGTCGCTACCCACAATAAAGTGTTTATTGTTAGTAATTTTCTTATTACAGTCGTTACCCGTAATAAGAATCTTTATTGTAGTCGTTACCCACAATAAAGTGTTTTATTAGTAAAATTTCTTATTACAGTCGTTACCCGTAATAAGAATCTTTATTTTAGTCGCTATTCAAATAAATATCCTAATCTAGTCGCAACCCAGAATAAGAAAAATTTATTTTAATTGTCAACCAAACAAAGTGTTAGACTGTTAATAAAAATTCACAACACTAGGAAATACCACTAAAAAATTATGAAGTCACTCACTGCACTGCCAAACTGAAAAAGAGAGCGAGTCAAGTTAAATTGCTGTTTATATAGCCATGGTTTGCACACGGCACCAAAGAACGGTAGTCAAAGGCGCATGGCAACAATAATTGGCATAGTAACAATAACCTAGCATAGCAACAATAACACAGCATAGCAACTGCAACTCATCATGTGTGTATGCACTGTTACCATTTTAGTCATTGCTGCTATTAAGCTGTTTTGCTAAATATATTTAAAGTAATTTAAACGAATTTATGTTAATTTCAATCAATATGGTGTACAATGACTTTCGCTTTGTTAAATATAGGTACTTACTTGCAACGAAAACAAATTAATTTGTACAGTATATCGAATAAGATTGCGAATCATATTTACTTCCTCGAACTTGATTCATGGTAATAGGGAAATTTGATTAATCCATGGAATTGTGTTAGATTCGATGTCTCTAATGCAATATAGGTGGCACTATATTGTTCCACTACGTACCTTTCTTCCATTTTGTCTTGAAGTGTGTTTCATTTCTCTAAGTTTGCTCACTGTATAAAAATATTCGCGCGACAGCTGACATATTCAATGTTTGTGTATTTACTGCGTGGGACAACATCATTATTAGGTATTATAACTTTTATAAAATTTGATTTGATTCTTTGTGGTTTTTTTGTTTCTTGCAGAGGTGCTGACTCCGCAAAGAAGTTCTCCAATGTTTATGTTTCGTCACAGAATCTTTTTCCGTTTTGGAACATACTGCCCCCCTTTGAAAGGCTGGACGGCTTTCAGGTATTGTGTGTGAATGCTTGTGAAACACAACCAATATAAAATAAACATTGATTATGTCATGAGAACTTGATGTTTGATTTTTCTTTTAACTAAATATACACCGTGTTTTTCAATCTATATGACTCTTGGTGCCATACTAATGTGCTGGGTTTATTTATTTAATGATTTATGCTTAATTTAAATGTATTAAATATTAGAGCTTTTATCCTTATGTAATTGATATATTGTTTATTTTGCTACATTTTCTGTAAACTGTTTGGCAAATTCTGTAATCTCGTGGAACGCAGCTTTATACGCTGCCTTAAGCAGGGGTTCATTAAATAAGTGCGCTTTGACTTTGCGAAATGACTGAAGTGAGAATCAATAGACAATCTTACTACTTCTGTGTTAAGCGCTCTAAATTTTTTAATTCTGTCGCTGAATGCTATGATTTCGGTTGAACATACCAACATAAATTTAAAGGGATAGATGTAAATATCTGCCATTATAGTCCGAAAGCTTGATTTCTTTGAAATCGTTGCCTACAACAGCCAGGCCTTTGAAATCAGGTGGCGATTGCTGAAAGTTGAGCGCTAAAAGTCGTGTGCTTGTATGAACCATACCATGTGCTGATTTACCGGTTCTTTGCAAATCAATGGAACATTTCTTAAAATCGCCTTGCTAATAAATTACCTCTTTCTTAGATAAATAATGTAACCTTTTTTAAACACAAATCCTGGTTTTGTGGCGTATTACAGTGGTCAAAAACTCCGGCTAGCTCGTGAAGTGATGATCCTAAAATGACAGCTAATTATGAAATAAGAAAGCCCCTATTAACAACGCAGACTAACAAGAAATATGTTTCATGAGAGACAGAAAGAAAACTGGTATTTCATAACATTTTATTTAGCATTCTTTTATTTGCTTAATACTTTAATGGTGCCATCCTTCATTAGGCGTACGTTATACGCTTCTTCGATTTTCGGAGGGCATCCCAAGATACGGTGATGGTTTCACTGGTCCCCGTAGGATTGGTTAGTGTCAGGTACAGATCATTGCTTTGTGCTGTTGCCGGAACTAGTACAAGGTCTTCCAAAATCTTGACCTTAGGATTTGCAGTTTCTGCTGGAGATTCTGCATTCGAAGGTCCTGTCACTTCTTGATATTGATGACTTTGAGATGCTGTTGGGGAACCGTTGGCATTGGGGTCTGAAGGCCATGTTATGGCTCTTGCATTGTATGTTCCTGGCACTTCTTGGTGTCGGTGACTTGGAGAAGATGGTGGCGAATCCAAAATCTCAACTATCTCCGAGTCCTCCAGTTGCAAATGCTTTAATCGTCTGCCGATTTTGTTAATGTTGGATGCTGTTTGTAACCGTTTGAGGTGCCTTTCAAGGTTCCAAATTTCCTTAACCTCCTGCTTTATCGTTCTTCCTGGAGTTGGTGGTGAATTCTTGTTCCCGTCGGAAGATTCCATCTTGCTATGGTGAATTTGAAACTACTCAAAGGAAAATTTTACCTTTAACTACCTTGTGTCACACAGTGCTCGAGGTTTAGAGAAAACTAACTGAGCCCTTGGTTCCTGCGAGATCTGGCATAAAATTTGCTTATCAGATTAACCGTTCAAGAATTGTTTTACAGACAACAATTAGCTATTGTGTTAACAATTCGTTGTAATACGTCATAGCAAGAATGCATTTTGTGCATTTGGTGAGGAATGCGATCGTGTTTTTTTTTTTTTTTACCTAGATATATGAAATTATTGAATATGGAATGTGATCGTGTTTTTTTTTTACATAGATATATGAAATTATTGAATATTGTTTTACCAATTCTAATTATTGCATTGGAATTTTATGCAATTATATGCAGTTGATGAATGTTAATTATTTTTTTTTTTTTTTAATTTTAATGCTATGATTGAATACTTGCTGTATGTACTTTGATGACGAATATGGATGGAGGGTAGATATTCGGGAACAAAATAATAAGTTAGGCGGAAAGTCATTTGAAATGTCCTTTAGGCCAGAGGAAGTATAGCAAACTTTGTAACTGGTCTTTTAAGAACTCCATTCTGAGTTTAATGCTTACAACTCTTACTATTTTATCTGCCCCTGGATGTATGTCGATGATTCGTCCCAATACCCAATGACATGCTGCTAGATTGGGTTCCTTTATGATTACTGAATCTCCTATTTTAGGATTGGATGCTGTTGATTGCCGTTTTGGTCTATTTTGCAAGGAGTTTAGATAGCCTTTGACCATTTGCTCCAAAACTGTTGTTGTTACGATTGTGCATAATTCCATCTGGTTAATGATGGAATGTTTCTCTCTCTTATAAGTAATCAGTGCACTGCCTATTAAAAAATGTCCGGGTGTTAATATATTAAGATGATCTGGATCATCTGAGATGGGACATAATGGTCTTGAATTTAAGCAGGCTTCAATCTGTGCTAAGACGGTTGCGAATTCTTCGCAAGTTAACGATGAATTTCCTAATATGCGCCTAAGATGGTGCTTGATTGACTTAACTCCTGCTTCCCAGAGACCTCCGAAATGCGGGGCTGAAGGCGGGTTGAAATGCCACCGTATTCCGTCCTGTGTTACCTTTAATGCTATTTCTTGATTTGCTTGTTGTATGGCAATCTTTATGACCTTTTGTAAAATCCTATCAGCTCCAACGAAGTTTGTTCCGCAATCGGAGTATATATCCGTACATAGTCCTCGTCGACTAGAAAATCGTCGAAATGCTGCTATAAAGGCTGCTGTGTTGAGATCAGATACGGGTTCTATATGGATGGCTTTGGTGGCCATGCAAATAAAAATACAAATATAGCCCTTGTAGAACCGATTTCCTCTATGCTTGGACATTTTTAGGCTGATGAAGCCAGCATAATCCACCCCAGTTTGTTGAAACGGTCTTGATATGCAAACCCTTGAGGCAGGTAGATTCCCTATGATTTGATTCCTATTTGTGGCGGAATGTTTGAAGCAAATTATGCATTTGTGTAAGACAGCTTTGACTGTTTTTCGTCCTTGTGGAACCCAGAATTCATTTCGCATTGTTTATAGAACCAATTGTAGACCTTCATGCAAAGTTTTCATATGAAAATGGTTGATTATTAATGATGTTAAATTATGTTCTCTCGGTAATATGATTGGGTGTTTTTGATTGAAGGATATATTGGCATTTTGCAGACGACCGCCGACACGCAATAATCCATGATTATCCAGAAATGGGTTAAGAGACAGAATTTTACTTTTAGGGGATAATAAACGCTTTTCTTGTAATTGCTTAATTTCGCTTTTAAATATATCCTTTTGAGCTAGTTTGATCAGCAATTGTTTTGCCTGATTCATCTCAACCTAAGACAGTAAGCAATGACTCGTTGCAATTTAATAAACGTGGAGAATTTACTAAAAAGTTCATGAGTGTTTGACTGAGTAGTAGATAAACAGCTTACTCGCTTTTGTTCAGATTCTATGTTGCTTTTCGTAATAGGTAATGATTGAGGCCACTTCTCTTCAGGACTCATCAGCCACTGAGGTCCATGCCACCACAATTGGTGGGAATTAAGTGAAGTATGTAGGTTCAATTCCCCTGGAGTTGCAGTCGGCAGGATTCTCATTAGAACGCACGTGATGCCATGACTGTATATCATTTAAATTTTGGATTTCTGCAATCCTATTTGCAACAAAAGTTTTGTACTTGTAATGGAAGTTGTACTTGTAATGGAAGTTGTACTTCCCTATGTTCTTCCGGAATACTTGATAGGAGATCCGATGAATTGCTTACCCATTTCCTTAGGTTAAAGCCTGCTGACGACAGAATGTTAATCATCTGCGCTTGTATTTCCAAGGCTTCATTGATGGAGTCTGCTCCAGTGAGCAGATCATCAACATAAAAATCACGCGGTATAATTTTGGCAGCTATAGGATATTTTGCGGCTTCATCAATTGCTAATTGGTGAAGGGCCTTGATGGCTAAATATGGAGCTGGCGTTATGCCAAATGTGACCGTGGTTAACTTATAGTCTCTGATGCTTTCGCTGGGACTATTTCTCCAGACTATTCGTTGAAAATTTTGATCTGGGGGTTGAATGTTGATCATTCGGTACATTTTCTCTATATCGGCTGACATAGCGTATTTATATTTTCGCCATCGAAGTAATGTTGAGAAAAGCTCAGATTGCAGTACTGGACCCGTATGCAACTGTTCGTTTAAACTTTTCCCATTAGTGGATTTAGCCGAGGCATCAAAGACGACTCGACCTTGGTCGTAGTGCTATCCTTGATGACGGCGTGGTTAGGAAGATAATAACATTTATCATGACTGGCTTCTTTATCAGCCAATATCATGTGCCCTAATGATTTATATTCCTTAATGCAAGCCTTATATTCCTGACTAAGCTCAGGATTTTGTTGCAATTTGTGCTCTAGACAATAAAATCTTCGTAGAGCTATGCCACGAGAGTCGCCTAAGCTGGGACTTTCATTAATAAAGGGCAAGCGGACTTCGTTTGATTCCCGTGAAGCGTTTGAATTGATTCCTTGGATGTGGAAGGTGAGTTACAAGGTTGTACTTATACGTGTGGGTTGTCTGATTGCTTAGGCGAACCCTGTGGATTTGTGATATTCGTATGTAGTAAGGAATGATGTTTCCTTCCACATCGCTGGCACGTAAACTTGCTAGCGCAATATTTTGTATTGTGGCTTTTTGAAAGGCAGTTAATGCACAATCGATTTGACGTGACAATTTTGAATTTTGAATCAACGTCCAATTTAATAAATTTGGGGCATTTGAATAATCGATGCTGCTCTTTACACATTATGCATCTGTCGCCAGATGATGTAAAGTGAGTTGATGCTCTTGGTATTTGAGCTGATTTATTGGTTGAATTTGGTTTTGCGTCTGAGATTGCTTCGAGAGTTCTAAATCTTGTTTCTAGAAACGTCTTCAAAGATTCAAGGGTAGGCAATCCATCTGCACTGTTTACCTCTTGTTCCCATAAGCGATGAGTTTCTGCTGGCAAGCACTGCACTAGCATATAAATCAAGATTGTATCCCAGTGTTTAGTGGGGACTTCTAATACTTCGAGTTCGTATATACATTCGGAAGATTTGCCCAGCACTGTTTTTATAACCTTGGCTGACTCTTGTGTTGCTTTAGGTAAATTGAATAGAATTTTTAGCTGAGCATTAATTAACACTCGCTTGTTGTCGTACCTGTTAAGCAATATCTTCCATGCGCTGTCATAACTCGAGTTAGTCATAGGAAGTTGACGCAATAAGTGTTCTTCTTCTCCAACAACACTTGATTTCAAGTTATGAAATTTCTGCACTGGTGATAGTGCAGAATTTGTATGAACCAAGGAATGGAATAGATCGTGAAACGACCTCCATGACTCATATGACCCAGAGAACTTTGGTATTGTGATGCTAGGCAATCTCAGAAACGAAGAGGATTTATTTTCCGTGTTCGGTTTTGAGTCTACTTTTGTTTCGAATGCAACTAATGCATCTCTGAGAATACCTCGAAACGTGTAGTATGTATTTTCCGCGCTTGAGAAGTGATCGTTTGTGAAATAATCATATTTTTGAAGCTCGCTGTCCTCTAAACCCTGAGTGGCTTGGAAAATTGTATAATGTGTATTCTTATAATCGGACCAAATTTCGCTTAGGGCGCTTAACCGCTCAGAAATGAGTCCTTTCGTTCGTTTTTCTACATAAGTCTTGTTGTAGTTGTTGAACGATTTTTCGAATATTTTTGCAGAGGTGGTTTGGTTAGTAAAAAGTTTTTGAAGTGTAGTCATGTTTGAAAAACTTAGAATATATACCAATAAACTTTACATCCAGCTCGAAGGACCATTAAATGTACTGCCCGTAGTCAGAACGTACATGCAAAGAATGTATAATGTGATGAAAATTGATGCCACTGGTATAAAGTTAGTGGTTGTATTCGTTTGTCTACAAATTTTACACTTCACTGTTAAACTAGAGCTTTAATACTCAATAAATTTTAGATCCAAATAGTTTAATTTATCAATATTCAATAAATGAGAAATATAAGATATATAATAAATGTAGTAATTCTGTTGCAAATAACTTTGTACTCAACTGATCTATGTTTGGCAGTTGATTGACTTGATTTTAATAATTTTAACTGAGGTTGGGATTGGGATATTCTTTATTCTGGTCGATACCCAGAATAAAGTGAGGTGAGTAATTCTTACTGCAGTCGAAACCCACAGAGGATCTTTATTGCAGTCGTTCCCCACAATAAAGTGTTGGTTAGTAATATTCTTGTTATGGTTGTTACCCGCAACAAGAATCTTTATTGTAGTCGTTACCCACAATAGAGTCTTTATTGTAGTCGTTACCCACAATAAAGTCTTTATTGTAGTCGTTACCCACAATAAAGTGTTTTATTAGTAATTTTCTTGATACAGTCGTTACCCGTAACAAGAATCTTTATTGTAGTCATTACCCACAATAAAGTGTTTTATTAGTAATTTTCTTATTACAGTCGTTACCCGTAATAAGAATCTTTAGTGTAGTCGTTACCAACAATAAAGTATTTAGTGTTAGTAATTTTCTTATTACAGTCGTTACCCGTAATAAGAATCTTTATTGTAGTCGTTACCCACAATAAAGTGTTTAGTGTTAGTAAATTTCTTATTACAGTCGTTACCCTTAATAAGAATCCTTATTGTAGTCGCTACCTACAATAAAGTCTTTAGTGTTAGTAAATTTCTTATTACAGTCGTTACCCGTAATAAGAATCTTTATTGTAGTCGTTACCCACAATAAAGTGTTTTATTAGTATAATTTCTTATTACAGTCGTTACCCGTAATAAGAATGTTTATTGTAGTTGTTACCCACAATAAAGTGTTTTATTAGTAAAATTTCTTATTACAGTCGTTACCCGTAATAAGAATCTTTATTTTAGTCGCTATTCAAATAATTCTCCTAATCTAGTCGCAACCCAGAATAAAAAAAAATTATTTTAATTGTCAACCAAACAAAGTGTTAGACTGTTAATAAAAATTCACAACACTAGGAAATACCACTAAAAAATTATCAAGTCACTCATTGCACTGCCAAACTGAAAAAGAGAGCGAGTAGAGTTAAATTGCTGTTTATATAGCCATGGTTTGCATATGGCACCAAAGAACGGTAGTCAAAGGCGCATGGCAACAATAATTGGAATAGTAGCAATAACCTAGCATAGCAACAATAACACAGCATAGCAACTGCAACTGATTATGTGTGTATGCAGTGTTACCATTTTAGTCATTGCTGCTATCAAGATGTTTTGCTAAATATATTTAAAGTAATTTAAACGAATTTATGTTAATTTCAATCAATATGGTATACAATGACTTTCGCTTTGTTAAATATAGGAACTTACTTGCAACGAAAACAAATTAATTTGTACAGTATATCGAATAAGATTGCGAATCATATTTACTTCCTCGAACTTGATTCATGGTAATAGGGAAATTTGATTAATCTATGGAATTGTGTTAGATTCGATGTCTCTAGTGCAATATAGATGGCACTATTTTGTTCCACTACGTACCTTCCTTCTATTTTTTCTTGAAGTGTGTTTCATTTCTCTAAGTTGGCTCACTGTATAAAAATATTCGCGTGACGTGCGACAGCTGACATATTCAATGTTTGTATATTTACTGCGTGGGACAACATAATTGTTAGGTATTATAACTTTTGTAAAATTTTAATTAAGAACTCGATTCTTTGTGGTTTTTTTGTTTCTTGCAGAGGTGCTGACTCCGCAAAGAAGTTCTCCAATGTTTATGTTTCGCCACAGAATCTTTTTCCGTTTTTGAACAATTACTTTGAGATATTACTACATAAAATCAGCTACTGCTTCTATCCTGAGTACTGGCAGCCACTGAGTTACTGACAGCTCACATCCGCCTTTGATCTTAACTTCAGTTCCCCGCCAAGTTGATGGACGTTGCCCATCCTTTTCTGATTTTTATCCTTGGTAAAAGACTGATTGTCCTGCTCATCATAATATGGGATGGTAGCCCTTCAGGCTCCTGTCCCACAATTTTAGTTTCTTCGACAATTGTTGGCCCATAGTATAGACTGATCGAAGGTTCTTTGATGCACAATATGTGCCGGCGAAGAGAGAGAGATAGAGTTTTTTTTGTGCAGCAGGGCTCATTTGTCGAAACGGGTGTGCCCTCATAAATGAAAAACATTGTTAGTAGAGATAAATTATTTATTTAGAATACTTAATAATTTTAAAACAGTTTTTTTTTCCCAGGATACCAGTATTAGGGAGAAGTTTTCATTTGAGCGAATTAGTAAGCCCTTTTAAAATAGATTGCAGGCAGATTCGAAAGGGCATTGTTTTCTTTTCATATTTGGTACAATTTCAGTTTGAATTATTGCTGACATTGGTATAGACGCATTTTTTTATATATATATTTGGTTTATTTCCCAATCGTTTTTGGTACAATTTTCTTTTGAAATATTGTTGGAATTAGTATAAACGAATTTCATTTTTACATATATTTGATACACATCGCCGCAAATATGGACTTTTCGTTCTTATCGCCGGACGAGCTTGAGGTCGAGTTCGCTGTTCGAAACCTTAGATCTGGCGACGCTAACGCCCATCGCAAACTCATGGATGTGTATGAGGCCGTGAAATCAAAATCCGGCAGAATATCCTTTAGGTCTCACGATCATAAGAACCCATCGCGTGAATTACACTATATCATCATTCGAGCGGATGCTCTGTACCGTGACTTGAGCTGGGATCCCATCCGAACCAACGAAGATCTCTACGCATTATATCAGTGAGGTGCTTCATGTACTCCATAGAGCCCAGTGGCTGTCCAGTTCTTCACTCCTACCGGAATTTTGCCATCAGGAAACTGACTACGTAATTCGACAGATAGTTTAGTCCAGGTAGCAGGGAATTAACTAATATCATTCAGCGATTAGCGGTCCATGCGTTAGTGGTCAAGATGAGCATACCGATCCCAGAAGCAGAGCTGGTGGAAATATTGCTTCGTAACATGAAACTGGCTTTAAAGGAAGCGTTACTTCTCTATCAGACGGACAATATGCTAGATCTGAGGAATCTAGGCAATCGATACGAAAAATTATGGTCTGATTTAGCATCTCCGCGGGACGTTGCACCGCTACCAGCAGTGCATTAAATTTATTCAGACACGCCGGATGTGGATCACGCTTTGTCTAATCAAATAGATGCCATTGAAGTTCCACCGCGAGATTTTGAGAATAATGTCCCAAGACATATCCACCGACCCGTTAGATCTCGAGTGACATATTCAAACTGTTCAGCTGAGGGCCACATCTATATTAACTGTCCACTAGGCCCACAGAGAGTCTTCAGTTTTGGATGTGGTGCAGTGGGAATAATTAAAACACCATGCAGAACTTGCTTGTCGGGATACTGAGGCAGGAGTCAAAATTTTGTAGGTGGTCAGCGCCGTTTGACTCCAGGTCAGACCTTCAGGCGCACGACAGAAGAAGCGGCTACCAACACAGAGCCCGACAGCTACCGCTAACTCCACGGCGTAAAGCTGTCAGCGGTGTTACGGTATTCCCAAAACTCAAAACCTTTTAACCCAGAACTGATCTTAAACCTGGTACGAGCCTTAAAGTAAACATGTCCAACTCCTTCACTCAGACAGAGAATCCCAATATTCGAAGCACGTCGAATATCACCGCCTACTTGGAACCCTGTCCTTCAGAAATTTGTAGTTGCACCTTCTCGGATGAAAGCATTTCAACCTCCACTTCCGACATAGGTGATGCGTCGTTTTATGTCAGCGAAGTCCCGTCGGCTCCGGGCTCCCTCCTCCCCAGGACTGTCCCACGCACGCATAGGTACCTCAGCCTGCGCAGAGTCATAAAGGCCGCCATTGCCGAAACAGTTTTGTCTGCAGAAGAGGATCCTTGGGATCCTCGGCCTTCTGCCGATGTCTGCATACAGGGACAAAAGATACGAGGTCTATTGAATCGCTGTGCAAATGTGAGCGTGCTCGGGGCTGGCGCGGAGAGCTTCGTGGGTAAGATGAGGATTTCGTTCCACTCGATGCCATCTTCAGTTTCGACCGCTGAAGGGTGGCAGCAAAACGTCCTGGGTCACATACGAATCCTCGTAAAGTATGGAAAAAAGACGCGTATGATGAGACTTCACATTGTTCCCTATTCAGAAACCCTTGTACGTGGGAATCAACTTTTGGAGAACGTTTGGTTTAAGACCTGTCATGGTAAGTGAACTACACAATTTGCCAAGTGCTTCACCTACTTGTTGGCAACACCACGACCTTTAAGAATACGACTCGCAGCGTTTGCAGGCCATGATTACCGCTTTTCCGTCATTTAGCCAGCAAGGCTTGGGTTTTACCACCTTAGTAGAACATGAAATAGACATCGGGCTGGCGAAACCCATTAAGCAGCGCTTTTACTCATTGTCTCCGGCAGTGCAGAAATCTTTATTGCAGTCGTTCCCCACAATAAAGTGTTGGTTAGTAATTTTCTTGTTATAGTTGTTACCCGCAACAATAATCTTTATTGTAGTCGTTACCCACAATAAAGTCTTTATTGTAGTCGTTACCCACAATAAAGTGTTTTATTAGTAATTTTCTTGATACAGTCGTTACCCGTAACAAGAATCTTTATTGTAGTCATTACCCACAATAAAGTGTTTTATTAGTAATTTTCTTATTACAGTCGTTACCCGTAATAAGAATCTTTATTGTAGTCGTTACCCACAATAAAGTGTTTAGTGTTAGTAATTTTCTTATTACAGTCGTTACCCATAATAAGAATCTTTATTGTAGTCGTTACCCACAATAAAGTGTTTAGTGTTAGTAAATTTCTTATTACAGTCGTTACCCTTAATAAGAATCCTTATTGTAGTCGTTACCCACAATAAAGTGTTTAGTGTTAGTAAATTTCTTACTACAGTCGTTACCCGTAATAAGAATCTTTATTGTAGTCGCTACCTACAATAAAGTGTTTAGTGTTAGTAAATTTCTTATTACAGTCGTTACCCGTAATAAGAATCTTTATTGTAGTCGTTACCCACAATAAAGTGTTTTATTAGTAAAATTTCTTATTACAGTCGTTACCCGTAATAAGAATCTTTATTTTAGTCGCTATTCAAGTAATTCTCCTAATCTAGTCGCAACCCAGAATAAAAAAAAATTATTTTAATTGTCAACCAAACAAAGTGTTAGACTGTTAATAAAAACTCACAACACAACACTAGGAAATACCACTAAAAAATTATCAAGTCACTCATTGCACTGCCAAACTGAAAAAGAGAGCGAGTTGAGTTAAATTGCTGTTTATATAGCCATGGTTTGCATATGGCACCAAACAACGGTCGTCAAAGGCGCATGGCAACAATAACTGGCATAGTAGCAATAACCTAGCATAGCAACAATAACACAGCATAGCAACTGCAACTGATTATGTGTGTATGCAGTGTTACCATTTTAGTCATTGCTGCTATCAAGATGTTTTGCTAAATATATTTAAAGTAATTTAAACGAATTTATGTTAATTTCAATCAATATGGTATACAATGACTTTCGCTTTGTTAAATATAGGTACTTACTTGCAACGAAAACAAATTAATTTGTACAGTATATCGAATAAGATTGCGAATCATATTTACTTCCTCGAACTTGATTCATGGTAATAGGGAAATTTGATTAATCCATGGAATTGTGTTAGATTCGATGTCTCTAGTGCAATATAGATGGCACTATTTTGTTCCACTACGTACCTTCCTTCTATTTATGCTTGAAGTGTGTTTCATTTCTCTAAGTTGGCTCACTGTATAAAAATATTCGCGTGACGTGCGACAGCTGACATATTCAATGTTTGTATATTTACTGCGTGGGACAACATAATTGTTAGGTATTATAACTTTTATAAAATTTTAATTAAGAACTCGATTCTTTGTGGTTTTTTTGTTTCTTGCAGAGGTGCTGACTCCGCAAAGAAGTTCTCCAATGTTTATGTTTCGCCACAGAATCTTTTTCCGTTTTTGAACAATTACTTTGAGATATTACTACATAAAATCAGCTACTGCTTCTATCCTGAGTACTGGCAGCCACTGAGTTACTGACAGCTCACATCCGCCTTTGATCTTAACTTCAGTTCCCCGCCAAGTTGATGGACGTTGCCCATCCTTTTCTGATTTTTATCCTTGGTAAAAGACTGATTGTCCTGCTCATCATAATATGGGATGGTAGCCCTTCAGGCTCCGGTCCCACAATTTTAGTTTCTTCGACAATTGTTGGCCCATAGTATAGACTGATCGAAGGTTCTTTGATGCACAATATGTGGCGGCGAAGAGAGAGAGATAGAGTTTTTTTTGTGCAGCAGGGCTCATTTTTCGAAACGGGTGTGCCCTCATAAATGAAAAACATTGTTAGTAGAGATAAATTATTTATTTAGAATACTTAATAATTTTAAAACAGGTCTTTTTCCCAGGATACCAGTATTAGGGAGAAGTTTTCATTTGAGCGAATTAGTAAGCCCTTTTAAAATAGATTGCAGGCAGATTCGAAAGGGCATTGTTTTCTTTTCATATTTGGTACAATTTCAGTTTGAATTATTGCTGACATTGGTATAGACGCATTTTTTTATATATATATTTGGTTTATTTCCCAATCGTTTTTGGTACAATTTTCTTTTGAAATATTGTTGGAATTAGTATAAACGAATTTCATTTTTACATATATTTGATACACATCGCCGCAAATATGGACTTTTCGTTCTTATCGCCGGACGAGCTTGAGGTCGAGTTCGCTGTTCGAAACCTTAGATCTGGCGACGCTAACGCCCATCGCAAACTCATGGATGTGTATGAGGCCGTGAAATCAAAATCCGGCAGAATATCCTTTAGGTCTCACGATCATAAGAACCCATCGCGTGAATTACACTATATCATCATTCGAGCGGATGCTCTGTACCGTGACTTGAGCTGGGATCCCATCCGAACCAACGAAGATCTCTACGCATTATATCAGTGAGGTGCTTCATGTACTCCATAGAGCCCAGTGGCTGTCCAGTTCTTCACTCCTACCGGAATTTTGCCATCAGGAAACTGACTACGTAATTCGACAGATAGTTTAGTCCAGGTAGCAGGGAATTAACTAATATCATTCAGCGATTAGCGGTCCATGCGTTAGTGGTCAAGATGAGCATACCGATCCCAGAAGCAGAGCTGGTGGAAATATTGCTTCGTAACATGAAACTGGCTTTAAAGGAAGCGTTACTTCTCTATCAGACGTACAATATGCTAGATCTGAGGAATCTAGGCAATCGATACGAAAAATTATGGTCTGATATAGCATCTCCGCGGGAAGTCGCACGACTACCAGCAGTGTTAGGTAGGAATTTATCCTACTTAAACTTTGCTGTGGTTTCTTTGTGGGGAAACCGTTTGACTTAATTTTTTGTTCTTGCCTTTGTTTTTCCCAGCAGCGTCTGTCGTAACTCTAATGTGAGAGTAGATGCGTGGAGTAGCTTGTTAAAGCACAACTCCTAGTGTTATTATGGAGTAGCTTGTTTGAAGCACAACTCCTAGTATTATTATGGAGTAGCTTGTTTAAGCACAACTCCTAGTGTTAGTATGGAGTAGCTTGTTTAAAGCACAACTCCTAGTATTATTATGGAGTAGCTTGTTTAAAGCACAACTCCTAATTCAAACGAACTGTTTACTGTACACTTCTTCAAATCGACTGCTCTCGACTTCTTTGTTTTACTCGACTGCTTTCTTTTACAATTTCTTACCTTATTTATACAGAGTAATCTTATTAATACGGAAATAAATGAAATACTTCCGACCAAACATTTTGTATATAACAGTACAAAGTGTTAGGTCATTTGCACTTCATTTATTTCTTTTTATAAATAAATCGCGGCACTCGTCGCTTCCGTACATACATACATATATTTTTCTCTGACTAGAATCGTACTGAGCGTTTCGTCAGTACTTTATCGCATTTGTTTTTACATACGTACATACATAAATCTCGACAAACGCTAATCGCTTGTTGTTTGTTCATCGTGCTATTCATGATTTACATACGTACCTACATAAATATCATTTTTTTCATACACAAATCGTGAACCATCATTTGGTCACCTGGGTTCTACCGCTGGCGCAAGGTTATCGTATTACAACGTGCAAATTCTTGCGCGCAGGGTATTGCGTCACTCAATCTACCTTAGTTATTTCCTCAACTTGTTAAGTAATTGGGGAAGGTCAGTAACGAGTGGAATTATAATTTAATGAAAATGATGTAGGTATGTATGTTCATTGAAAAATGATGAAAATATGTATGCTTGCATTTGCTAGCATTTCTTTGATAATTGTTGTAGGCATGCACGTATGTTACAATGCTCACTTAAAATTGTGGGTGGAGGTATGTATGTAACAAATCTCCCCCTCTTTAAAAAATATGTGTTATTCTTAGAAGAGGAATAACGCATAAGAATATGGTTCAATCGTTCGATAATTTTCGAGAAATTTATTGTTTTTATATGCATGTTTATACATAACGCCGGGTGCCGGTACAATAATTGACTTATCGGTTTACAAATTTATATCCGTTATTTTTCTAGATTATTAGTATTACTGCTATGTTATGTGCATTTTTATTACATGTGCATACTGTATATATATTTCTTTTTTGTAATTCCTACATATATACATTTATACTTATGGCTGTTTGACTCTTTATATATGTGTGTATACATAATTTACTTAATACTTTTAATACTTTTTAAAAAAAAAAAAAAATTTTACATGTGATTATACATATTTTTTCTTTTATATGTGTTTATACATATGTTTTCATTTATTTACTTAAAAATTCTTTATATGTGTTTACGCATATGTTTTCATTTATTTACTTAAAAATTATTTATATGTGTTTATACATATGTTTTCAAATTCTTTATGTGTGTTTATGCATATGTTTTTAGATTCTTTATATGTGTTTATACATACTTTTTATAAAAAAAAATTTTACGTGTGATTATACATATCTCTTCTTTTATATGTGTTTATGCATATTTTTTCTTTTATATGTGTTTATACATATGTTTTTAAATTCATTATATGTGTTTATAATATGTTTTCAAATTCTTAAACAAAAAAAAAAAAATTTTTATATCTGTTTATACCTATTTTTTCTTTCTTATATTTATCTATAAATAGGTATGTTACTTCTAATGCATATATAGTATGTGTTTATAAATACATTTTTTTTTTTTGTGTATTACGTTTTACATCTTCAATCTTGTTTTCAAATTTCTATTATGTTTAAAATAGTTAAACTACCTGTAGATGACGGGTACGTGTAATTGGATTCTGCTCAACATGAATTAATGATTTTGGAAGAGGAGGGGGTGGAGGCGGTTCTCTTTTTGTTAAACTTACTTTGTTACTTGCCTGTGTAGGCTGGGTAGCACGGTGTTTGATTGCATCTTTTAATTCCGAACTATTTATTTGTGAGTTAGTTTTGTTTGTTGTTGTTAGTTCTTGGGTAGGTGCTAGTGAGGAAATTCGAGATTTGTTTGCTCTTACGATTTCCGATTTGAAAGTCAATTAAAAATTCATTTTCTTTTTTTTTATCTTAAATGCAATTGTAATCCCTTCCTGGAAGATTAGCCATTATTCGTGAAATGGTTTCAATCTATTATTATGTACGGTTACTCTTCTTTTACCGATTTGTATGATTGTGTTAACAGGCGTAAAAGCTTGTACCACGAGATATGGTCCTAGCCATATCTGGGAAAGCTTGTGTTTTTTGGCGGGATTTTTTAGCAATACTTTATCTCCTGCTTTGAAAGTTACCGGACGTGAGTTCCTATCATAGTACGCTTTCGACTTTTCCTTGGCTTTCAGCTAATTTTTTCGGGCGATAGCATATGTCTTTTGTATTTTGTACCTAAGAAGGTGATAGTAACTCTCGTGGTTATAAATGGGCTCTGGCTCTCTTTTAAGATTAGAGGGAACATCTGCTGTGAATCCGAACAGACAGTCCATTGGCGTGAGCTTAGTGCCTTCATGTGGGCTGTTATTGTATACAAAAGCCGCGGTTCTCAGGAATCGATCCCAAGCCTTTGGATTTTCGGACACAATAGCTCTTAAATACTCCACTAGAGGTCTGTGGGTTCGTTCAAGTGCGCCATTGGATTGCGGATGATAAGCGGAAGTCTGTAATTTTTTTATTTTTAGAAGTTTACAGACACGTTTGAAAAGATCGCTTAAAAAGTTAGATCCCTGGTCAGTTACTACCTTTTTAGGAATGCGATAACGAGTAATTATCTCATCGAAGAATATTCCTGCTACCGTTTCTGCTTCGCCATTTCTCATGGCATAACAATCTACGAATTTCGTAAGATTGTCTTGGAATGTCAATATATACTTGTTTCCGGAGTGGGTTTCTTCTAGTGGGCCTACTATATCTAAATAGATTTTCTCGAAGGGCATTAGGGCAGTATCTGTGATTATCATCGGCATACGGTATTCCGGGCTATCCTTCATTTTTTGGCATTTAGGGCACTTTCGAATATATTTCCTGATGGATCTGAGCATATTTCTCCACTTATATTTTTTCTTTATTTTTTTATAAGTTTTCATTACTCCTTGGTGACCACCAAACGCGGAGTCATGATAGTCTTTTAAAATTGTCCCGATTTCTTCAGGGTCTGAGATATTTTCCGGTAATGTATGCTGGGAATTTGTTCAGATGCACTGCTTTCGGATCTGCTGCTATCCGTTGAGTCAATTTCGACTAATTCATTTTGGAGGTTCCGTGGATGATTTTGAACTATATTGGGAGTTTTTGGGTTTTGATTTTCTTCTTCAATATCATTTTGTGCCTCCCTTATTTGAGCTCTCGTAACAGCATGACAATGTTTTTGTTTAGGCTTTGAGGGTGTTGGAGAACTAGAATCATTTTCGTCGATGTCGGAATCGGCTCGGTGATGTACCTGAGCTTCCACAATGTACGAATTGGGGTTATATTTTCCAGGCTTATATTCAATTTTATAATCAAACTCTGAGAGGTTATGGTGAAACCTGACTAATCTCGATGTCGGGTCTTTCACATTGAATACGCCTTTCAAGGGCTTGTGGTCTGTGTAAACCGTAAAAGCTCTACCTTGTAAATAACACCTGAAGTTCCTGGCGGCCCACACAATAGCGAGCAACTCTTTTTCTATTGTGGAGTATCTTTGTTTCGCCTTATTTAAACTTCTACTTGCATACGCTATTGGCCTGTCTTTACCTATTGCCCCTTGTGATAAAACAGCTCCCAATGCCTCGTTACTAGCATCTGTTGTTAGATTAAAAGGTTGGGTAAAATCTGGATACTTGAGTAGAGGCGGATTTATAAGGGAATTTTTAATTTCATTGAAAGAGTCTTGGCACTTTTTAGTCCAATTAAATTTGACGTCTTTCCGTAATAGATTTGTTATTGGCCTGACTATCTTTGAGAAATTAGGGATAAACTTGCGATAGTAGTTTGCCAATCCCAGAAACGATTGGGTTTGTCTCACAGTTCGGGGTTGAGGAAAATTTTGAACGCAACTTGTTTTACCGGGATCTGGAAGTGCTCCTTCGTTTGAGCATTTGTGTCCAAGGTAGATCACTTCTCGGCGAAGGAACTGACACTTTTCGGGTTGTAATTTAAGATTATGGGCTCGAAGTCTGTCGAATACCTTAGCCAGTTTCTCGTTATGATCTTGTAAATTTTTTCCATATATTACAATATCATCGAGATAGACAAAGCATTCTAATCCTTGGAGACCCGTTAGAATGTAATTCATCAGGCGTTGAAAAGTCGCAGATGCGCCTTTCAACCCAAATGGCATTCTCTTAAATTCATAATGCCCGTAAGCGGTACTAAATGCAGTTTTTGGTCTATCCCTTGGGTCAACCAGTACTTGATGGTATCCGCTTGCAAGGTCAAGAGTAGTAAAATACCGTGAATGCCCAAGTTGGTCCAGTATATCCTCTATCCTGGGTAGTGGAAAGGCATCCCCTATAGATTTCTCGTTGACTTTACGGAAATCTACTACTACGCGCCAACCTTTATTGCCGTCAGGCCCGGCTTTCTTGGGGACTACAAGTAACGGAGAATTCCATGGGCTTTTGCTTATTTGGATTATGTCATTCTCTAACATATCCTTGATCTGTTCATTTATTACAGCCCGGTGCGTTTCTGGAAGTCTATACATCTTTTGGTTTATTGGTGGCTGATTGTGCAAAATGGGGATGGTATGCTTTATGGTATTAGTGCTTGTTAGTTTATCTCCCTTTAGATAAAAAAGATCGTTATACTTATAGCATAACTCAAGAATTGATTTTTCTTCTTCGTGATTTAAATTTTCATCCAACAGTAATTCTTTACGTAAAGCCACAAGTCTGTCTGGGTTATAGCTTTTAATATGGCTTACGTTTATTGAATATGGATTGGAGTTGAAATTTGTCTTATCACCTTTGAAGTTGTATTCTGTTTTGTTATGTGTTCGAGGGGAAGGTGGATCACCTTCTTTCTGATTACTTTGGGTATTTATGTCGTCCAAAGGTATATTGAGAAGTTTAATATTGTAATGACTACTTGGAACTAGAGTAAGCTTTAGTCTTCTTAGGAATACTGGTTCTATGTTTATGTTTAGAACAGATAATGGTATAAAGCTTTTATTAGGACTAACTAGGCAATTTGCGACAAATGCTCCTTCTTGGATCTCCTGAGACATACAGATCATTTCTTGGTCCAATTGTAATGGTATGATCAGTACAATTTGAGATCGAGGAGGTATTCTATTGGATCGCTGAAGTACTACTTCATATTGCCTACTTTCATCTTTTTTTAAGGTGTTCAGAGTTTCTTCCATTGGAGATAAGGCATTTTTGTTATCTGGTGCCCGTGATTTAAATTGCTCCTCCAATTGATCACTTGGTATTTCCTTTCCATCTTCTAGGGATGTTTCGAGAGGTACCGTGAATTCAATAGGGTTGGTTTCCGTGCGAGGGAACCGGAGTAATTTATTAGGCCCTTCGATATTACAATTTTTTGCAAGAAAGTCATTGCCTAGCAGCCCATCGTGGGAGATTTGGGCAATATTTTCTACTACCTGGAGTTTGCATGGGACACTGCGGCTTAATAAAAAGTTGCCTTGGCAGTTTCCCAATGTTTCGCCTTCTCCAAATGGAGTCTTCAAAGTCACCTTTTGGCTTCGTTCTATATGTTCTGGGTTATCTAATGCTTCCTTTTTTATGATGCTTACTTCAGCTCCAGTGTCTACTATCAGCCGAACGGCTGTGTTTTTGCTTATGTCCAGTGGTAAGTCTACCACTGGTACATTTTCTCTATTTGATTGTTTTTTTTGTTTGATAGGACCCTGAAGTAATTTGCGCAGTTTTATTTAATGTCGAGCCGGGGATTTTTCGGTCGACAGTGTGCCGTTTCCCGATTTTGAAGCTTCCCATCGTTGCTTCTGTTGACAAGTGGGTACTGTATGACCTCTTCTTCCACAAAACTTACACATCTCTTGAACATTAAATCTTTGTTTGTGATTTGGATTGCCCCACTGAGTGTTGTTGTTACTATTTAAGTGATTCCGTGGCGCTTTGACATTTTGCATCATGCCCCTTTGTTCTGCAGTTAATACAGAAGGGAGTATTTTTACGTTTTAAACAATCATTATACGTATGTCCCTTGTATTTGCAATAACTGCAGGTGATCCTACCTAAAAGTAATTTTTGCTCTTCGTACGGTTTCCTGTCTGGATATTGAGAAGAAGAGTTCTGGAATGGAGGTGGACTTCTTAAGGATTCTCTTGCCTTACTGGCTTGAGTAAAGCACCAATTATTTGTTTGATTTTTGTCAGTATTAAAGGATACTGAAGGTACCTTTAATGACTCCAGATTTGGAGGTATACCACACTCAGTTTTTATATTAGGTTTTCCTGTATCAGTTGTGTAGGGATATATAGAGGAGTTTAAATTTTCGTGTATGGGATAACCATAAGCATTAGTAAAAGTAGAGGTATTTGGTCTAAAGAAATGGTCCGTTTGAAAAGAATTTGTATGTTGAGGTAAGTAGTTTATTGGTTGTGGAATGAAAAAGAGACCCCGTTGTAACCTTTCCATATCTAATGCTTTTTGAATGAGAGTCTCTAACGAGCTTTCATTTATTGTCAACAGATAGGCGCTTAGATGGGGGTTATTTGCACCACTCTTTACGGAAGCCATTGCAAAGTCCTCTATCTGTTGCTTTACTACATTAAAATTTTCAGCACCGTATTTGCTTTGTGCTGCCTCGTTACATTGTACTAAAAGTCTTTTTAGTCTAGTAGTAAATGTATTAAACGATTCTTGGGGATATTGTCGGCAAGTGATTAGTTTGTTAATTAACTCATGATATGTTTCACGAGGTAAGTAAGTCCGATAAAGCAACTGCTCAACTTCTTCAAATGTCGTGAGTGTACTGGACGCTATTAATTGATATGCATTTCCTCTCAATCTTGTTGGGAAAATTTGCATGAAGGCTGCCTTTTCCTCCTCCGCTAGACATTGTCGTACTTGTTTACAACAGCCTAGGAACGTTTGCAGTTCTGTGAGGGTTTGAGAATTAATTTCTCCAGAGAACAAAGGCACCATTTGTGCAGTAAGTTTAACTACTTTCTCATAATTCACTGGCATTTTGGCTGGTTGGTTGGGTTGCTTTCTCTGGGGAATATCTGGAGTATCGTTATTAGAAGTAGGCGAGGTTAATGATTTTTCTGTGATTAGGGCGTTTAAGCTATTTCCTCTTACTAGAAAATTAATTAGGCTGTGCCTTCTGAAACGTTTACCTGAGCGATGCTCACGATACCAGTTTACGGAAGGTCGACTTTGGGATGAATTACACTCTACACTTGGGCTATCTGGAGGACTGGTATTGTCAAATGATAATGAATTTATTGCCGTCTCAAAGATAGAGCATGAAGAACTACGGCCAGTTTTAGGCATGAAAGCAAAATCATTCGAGTTAGAGAGAATAGGGGAGAACAGGGAATAAGAACGAATTTATTGTTGCTTCAAAACCTGAGCAAGCAGGGCTTTGATCAGATTTGTGCATAAAAGCAGACTTTTCTCGAAAAGGAGGTAGTCTTGACTAGTTTTGTATATACGTATGTATATGAATAATCTTAAAAAAAAAAAGAACAAGTTTGACGGAATATGTGCAGAATTCTCTCGAAGAAACGATAGTTTAACTAATTTTTATGTACATATATATATATGCTTGAATATATGTTAATAACAGAAGTTTGATTGAAGATGTATTACACTGACATTATTTGATGTGTGTTTTATACTAAGTAGTTTATTTAAAGTATTTTGGGGAGATGGCAGTGAGTAATATTGAAGCTCTGCCAATCGCTGAATTTAGATTGAAACTTACTTAGTGCTTGATGTATGTAGTTTCAGCAATGCTTTGATGTCTGTCCAAAATGTGGATTTTACGATCTGAGCCGATAAATTTCCTTAGAAGTATATTCCCTTTATTTCTTGTAGTAGTTGTTGGAATTAAATCAGGAACAAACAAATTAAGTCAGAAGTGCCCTATCGTCATGCTTTTGACGCTAGTTTTTGTTTCACTTCTATGTGGGTTCGAGGATCTAGGTTTTTCAAGTATATTGAATTAACTTCCTTGATCCTACCGGCTGCGCCAAATTGTTAGGTAGGAATTTATCCTACTTAAACTTTGCTGTGGTTTCTTTGTGGAGAAACCGTTTGACTTAATTTTTTGTTTTTGCCTTTGTTTTTCCCAGCAGCGACTGTCGTAACTCTAATGTGAGAGTAGATGCGTGGAGTAGCTTGTTAAAGCACAACTCCTAGTGTTATTATGGAGTAGCTTGTTTAAAGCACAACTCCTAATATTATTATGGAGTAGCTTGTTTAAGCACAACTCCTAGTGTTAGTATGGAGTAGCTTGTTTAAAGCACAACTCCTAGTATTATTATGGAGTAGCTTGTTTAAAGCACAACTCCTAATTCAAACGAACTGTTTACTGTACACTTCTTCAAATCGACTGCTCTCGACTTCTTTATTTTACTCGACTGCTTTCTTTTACAATTTCTTACCTTATTTATGCAGAGTAATCTTATTAATACGGAAATAAATGAAATACTTCCGACCAAACATTTTGTATATAACAGTACAAAGTGTTAGGTCATTTGCACTTCATTTATTTCTGTTTATAAATAAATCGCGGAACTCGTCGCTTCCGTACATACATACATATATTTTTCTCTGACTAGAATCGTACTGAGCGTTTCGTCAGTACTTAATCGCATTTGTTTTTACATACGTACATACATAAATCTCGACAAACGCTAATCGCTTGTTGTTTGTTCATCGTGATATTCATGATTTACATACATACCTACATAAATATCATTTTTTTCATACACAAATCGTGAACCATCATTTGGTCACCTGGGTTCTACCGCTCGCGCAAGGTTATCGTATTACAACGTGCGAATTCTTGAGCGCAGGGTATTGCGTCACTCAATCTACCTTAGTTATTTCCTCAACTTGTTAAGTAATTGGGGAAGGTCAGTAACGAGTGGAATTATAATTTAATGAAAATGATGTAGGTATGTATGTTCATTGAAAAGTGATGAAAATATGTATGCTTGCATTTGCTAGCATTTCTTTGATAATTGTTGTAGGCATGCACGTATGTTACAATGCTCACTTAAAATTGTGGGTGGAGGTATGTATGTAACAGCAGTGCATTAAATTTATTCAGACACGCCGGATGTGGATCACGCTTTGTCTAATCAAATAGATGCCATTGAAGTTCCACCGCGAGATTTTGAGAATAATGTCCCAAGACATATCCACCGACCCGTTAGATCTCGAGTGATATATTCAAACTGTTCAGCTGAGGGCCACATCTATATTAACTGTCCACTAGGCCCACAGAGAGTCTTCAGTTTTGGATGTGGTGCAGTGAGAGTAATTAAAACACCATGCAGAACTTGCTTGTCGGGATACTGAGGCAGGAGTCAAAATTTTGTAGGTGGTCAGCGCCGTTTGACTCCAGGTCAGACCTTCAGGCGCACGACAGAAGAAGCGGCTACCAACACAGAGCCCGACAGCTACCGCTAACTCCACGGCGTAAAGCTGTCAGCGGTGTTACGGTATTCCCAAAACTCAAAACCTTTTAACCCAGAACTGATCTTAAACCGGGTACGAGCTTTAAAGTAAACATGTCCAACTCCTTCACTCAGACAGAGAATCCCAATATTCGAAGCACGTCGAATATCACCGCCTACTTGGAACCCTGTCCTTCAGAAATTTGTAGTTGCACCTTCTCGGATGCAAGCATTTCAACCTCCACGTCCGACATAGGTGATGCGTCGTTTTGTGTGAGCGAAGTCCCGTCGGCTCCGGGCTCCCTCCTCCCCAGGACTGTCCCACGCACGCATAGGTACCTCAGCCTGCGCAGAGTCATAAAGGCCGCCATTGCCGAAACAGTTTTGTCTGCAGAAGAGGATCCTTGGGATCCTCGGCCTTCTGCCGATGTCTGCATACAGGGACAAAAGATACGAGGTCTATTGAATCGCGGTGCAAATGTGAGCGTGCTCGGGGCTGGCGCGGAGAGCTTCGTGAGTAAGATGAGGATTTCGTTCAACTCGATGCCATCTTCAGTTTCTACCGCTAAAGGGTGGCAGCAAAACGTCCTGGGTCACATACGAATCCTCGTAAAGTATGGAAAAAAAGACGCGTATGATGAGACTACACATAGTTCCCTATTCAGAAACCCTTGTACGTGGGAATCAACTTTTGGAGAACGTTTGGTTTAAGACCTGTCATGGTAAGTGAACTACACAATTTGCCAAGTGCTTCACCTACTTGTTGGCAACACCACTACCTTTAAGAATACGACTCGCAGCGTTTGCAGGCCATGATTACCGCTTTTCCGTCATTTAGCCAGCAAGGCTTGGATCTTACCACCTTAGTAGAACATGAAATAGACATCGGGCTGTTTCGCCAGCGGTTTTACTCATTGTCTCCGGCAGTGCAGAAATCTTTATATGACGAGCTCGACGGAATGCTGTCGCTAGGAGTCATTGAGAAGAGCCAAAGCTCATGGCCGTCACCCGTGACTTTAGTTAAGAAGGCTAACGGTAAAGGGCGCCTCTGCCTGAACGCCCGAATATTAAACTCCGTAACAGTCCCAGATGCCTTTCCGTTACCTCTTACAGATGGACTCCTCAGTAGACTCCAGCAAAAGAAGTTTATCTCTGTCATAGATCTGAGGTATGTATTCTGGCAAATCCCTCTCGCTGTGGGATCGAGAGATAAAGCTGCCTTGGCAGTGCCGGGAAGACTCCTATACCAATTCAACGTGCTTCCGTTTGGACCTTGCAATGCTCCTCAAACAATGTGCAAGCTGACGTGCAAAGTCAACCCTCACCAACTACATGACCGAGTGTCTGTGTATCTTGTCGACTTACTCATTACTTCCTCCAAGTTCGACGAACCCCTAAGGCTTCTAGCGGAAGTCGCGGCATTGTTTCGCGCTGCCTGCCTGACGGTCAACGTGAAGAAAAGCATGCTTTGTATGAGAGAAGTCAGATATCGGCTTTGTAGTTGGGGCCGGGTGCTTGCGAACTGATCCCGAAAAGGCCACTGCTATTCAGAGCTTGCAAAGGCCAACCACTGTCAAGAAAATTCGAAGTTTCCTCGGAGTGTGAGGCTGCTATAAGAGGTTCATCCCACAGTTCGCTACCATTGCTAGTCCTTGGACAGATTTAAAAAAAAAATATCAAGTTTGAGTGGAACGAACAAGCTGAACTGGCATTCCAACAGCTAAAGCAGTGTCTGATGACCGCACCAGTTCTCGTGAACCCCGACTTCTCCAAGGATTTCTTCATTCAGTGCGACGCCAGCACTACATGAGTTGGAAGCGTCTTGTTTCAGCGATCTGTGGATGGGGATGATCATCCCACAACTTACATGTCACAGAAGCTGAATGCTGCTCAACGCAACTACAGCATAACTGAGTTGGGGTGTCTGGCTGCCGTATTAAGCATGAAAAGGTTTAGGCTAGAATCAAATGGCTCATGCACCAACGGGATCTATGTGGCAAGCTGGCTCGTTGGAGCCTCAAACTCCAGGCCTTCAAATTTCACATCTAATATCGTAAAGGCAAAGACAATGTTGTGCCCGATGTTCTTTCGAGGTCGTTTGCTAACGAGGCAGTAGAACACCACACTGATGAACTAGTTTACCCGGCTGAAGTCAGCTCGCTTGATCTGAAATCACCCGCATTCCAAGAAAAATTGTACGTTGAGAAAATCCCGCGCATGACTGCTAATCCAAACGGTTTTCGGAACATGAGAATTAGTGGAGTCTTTTCCAAATAACAACCTCTCACGGGAGCGGGTTCAGTGGAAGCTATGGGTTCCTGAGAGTCTCACAGGAGATGTAATTAATCAGAGCATAGTCCTCCTGTGGAAGCAAACTTCGGTTTCGGAAAAACTTTAGTAAAGCTACGCCGTCAGTACTACTGGCCGAGCATGGCATTACAGGTACGTCAGTTAATAAACGCCTGCGAAACTTGTAAGCTGATCAAGCCGACCAATGTGTCTTCAACGCCTCCTCTGGGCATGTCACGGTCTGCCGATCTGCCTTAGCAATGCATCTTCTGTGACTTTCTATGTCCCCACCCGCGTAGTTGAGGTGTTAATAGGTACATCTTCATTGTGCTCGACCACTTATCTAAGTTTGTGCTGTTGGAAGCAATGCTAGAAGCCACAGCCGCACGGGTCGTCAAATTCCTGGAGCAAAAGGTCTTCTTAATGTTTGGAGTTCCGGAATTGGCACATTCAGATAATGGTAGTCAGTTCATTGTTAAAATATTCGCTCAAATGTTAGACCGTTTCGGGGAGAAACACACATTCTCACCAGCTTATTCCCCTCAATCAAACGCCTCCGAGCGTGTTAATCAGTCGGTACTGGTAGTGATCCGCGCCTATATAGGTACAAAGCATCGAGATTGGGACGAACATCTGAGCGAGATGGGCTTCGCCATCCGCAACGTCGTGCATGAGCCATCCAAGTGCTCGCCATATTTCCTGTTCTTCGGTCGACATCCAATAACAACTGGGGGCTCATATCAACTTCTACGAGAGCTAAATTCAGATTCCGACGGGGCCATTGAATGTATACCTGTCAACCAAATGCTTTAGCTGTTGCGCGATGAACTGAGTTTCGTCTCACGGAGGCGAATCGAAAGTACGCCGCTGGCTACTACTTGCGAACTCGGGAAAGAGCCTTTGTACCTACACAGACTGTGTACGTCCGAAACTTTGTGCAAAGTAGCGCAGTTGATCACTTTGCAGTCAAATTGGCACCTCAGTTCGTAAAAGCGACTATTGCAAAACGAATCTGGCGAGTTTGATACTGTCTGAAAAATGATCAGTTTCTCCCGATTTTTCATGCCCAGGATATAAAGTCTTGACCACAGTTGATTAGATCTCGGTAGCCCTAAGAAGGCATCCGGCAAGCTTCACTTGTGAACCACAGGTTACCGCAAACCCTCCTAAGACTTCCTCAGTGGTGGGTGATAAACCTCTTTCATTGTTTTACTAACACCTTCTGTGTAAGCCTTCATTTGAAGGATTTTGCTTTCCTATCTTTTCTTCATTCTTCTCCCTAGTGGGGGGTTACCGAGCGGCATTTTGTGCGGATTAAATTTCAGCGGAGCATAGTTTGCATATAATTTATTATCTCTAAACTACCAGTTTAGTTGGTCTCAGTTTTGTTACTAACCCCGTCTGGGTTAGCCTCCATTTGAAGGATTTTACTTTCCTGTCCCCTCTTCAATTTCCCTGCTGCTGGAACCCGCTTGCTGCACCCCGCGGGATTTCCTCCGTCCTGAGTGAGTTAATATCTGAGTTCTATCTCTTTGCGAAGCGATTTCCTCGCTGGGCACTGGCACTGGGGGGTTTCCGAGGTGTTGTAGCCTCTCTACCTTCTGTAGAGAGGCCCCTACCATCATTTCCCAGGGTACTTAAGAAGGGGACAATATTTTCTACATGTAGCCCTATGCTACTTCCCCATATTATAAAAATCCTTAAAAAGAAAAGTTAGATACTTTCGAGAAGTAGCTCTATGCTACTTCTCCATATTATAACAAAAATACTGAAAAGAAAAGAAAAAGAAAACATATCCATACATAGCCACATATAATTCCAGATCTAAAACAACGAAAAAGAAAAAGTAGAAACATTCAAAAGTGATAGAACTCCAAATTATTGAAAACACGCACAGAATTACATTTTTTTATTACATTAAACTTACCACTAGCCACCAACATCACAGGAACGTAAAACTTTAATTCGCCTAGCTGTAATACATGGTACGATATCGCCATACAATGCATTACAGCAAGCACTTCGAAAATTCCAAGGAAAATTTGTACTCACCGCACATATTATGCTGCTGCCAACGTACAAGGGAACGAGAGTGCTCGCCTAGCGGCGGTAGCATAAGCACACATACACGAATTCTTGTCTGAAAGCATGCGCATCAGGTCGGATGATTCCAGTGCGATACAAGACGATGATTTCTTGGTGCGTGGACTAGACAGTTGGTATGAAGTGGCAATTAAAGGCGGTTGCGCGAAAGATTGAAAAAAGAGCGGTAAAAAATTCCGGCTAGGTGAGAACATTTTAGTAACGCACAGTGTTAATTAATTCACTGGACTTTCTTTATATTGGATACCTGTGAAGGAAATCATAAATATTAGTGAAGGTTTTCGGTCGATATTTACGTACCAACTTACCTGATGATTTCGGTGTTGATGTCATTTATTAACCCACAGTGTTATTTAATTCACTGGATTTTCTTTATTTTGGATACCTGTGAAGGAAATCATAAATATTAGTGAGTGCTTTCTTTCGATATTTACGTACCAACTTACCTGAGGATATGGGTGGATTTTCTTCGTATTGGATACCTGCGAAGGAAATTATAATTATTAGTTGTAATTCGTCTTATCCTTATTAACTAAATTACCAGATGACAATTTTGATAAGCTCATTTAGTGCCATGCAGTGCTGTGTAATTCGCTGGATTTTATATTCAATACCTGGAAATGAAGTTATAATTATTAGTGATTATTCGCTTTATATATTTGGTTACTAACTTACCAGATGATATTGGTGTGTTGAGTTCATTTAACGATGCACAGTGTTAAGTAATTTACTGGATTTTTCTTTATATTGAATTATTGGAGGGGAAGTTATAAATATTAGTGTTTATTCGTTTGATGTCTATTTAATAAATTACATGATGACATTTGAGGTAAGGTTATTAAGTGCTACATAGTTTGGCGTATTTAGATCACCTGTCTCTCAATTAGCAAAATACCTAGTAAGAAAGTTAGTAGTAGTCAAATTAAAAGTTTTCAATGGATTTATTAATGCGCTGATCAAAGTTAGTAGTATTAAAGTTAACAGTTTTCAATGGACTCGTTAATGCACTGAGCAAAGTTAGTAGGATTAAAATTAAAAGTTTTCAATGGGTTTATTAATGCGCTCACCAAAGTTAACAGTATTAAAGTTAAGAATTTTCAATAGACTCATTAATGCGCTGATCAACGTTAGTATAAAAATTAAAAGTTTTCAATGGACTTTTTAATGCGCTGATCAAATTTAGTAGGATTAAAATTAAAAGTTTTCAATGGACTTATTAATACGCTGATCAAAGTTAGTAGGATTAAAATTAAAAGTTTTCACTGGACTTAGTAATGCGCTGATCAAAGTTAGTAGGATTAAAATTAAAAGTTTTCAATGGACTTATTAATGCGCTGAACAAAGTTAGTATTAAAATTAAAAGTTTTCCATGGACGTACCAATGCGCTGATCACAGTGAGTCGTATTAAAGTTATTAGGTTTCGGTGGATGACCTTCCAACGGATTTTGATTAGGATTGGCGACGCCGCACGATGAATCCGTGAGCCAAAAGGCCTTCAGATATGTGAACAAATCCCGCTGTGAGATCTGTGCTCAAGCTAAAGGGGGGTGCCGGTTTTAAAAGGATAACTCAGTTTTTGTTAAATTCAAATATAAAATTTTATTTCAATATATCACTTAAAACTAATATCACAAATTCATTTTCACGCGATCTTAGCCTATGTAAAATAATTCAATACTTAAGATTAACCTAGCCTAATACGATAATTCAGTATAATTCAGTGAGTTTAAATATTTATACAAAAATTCAATAAAATAAAACAAATTCTGCTACAGAGGTTGGCTCCCTTTATTTCTGAAAGAAAGAGAAGAAAATGCACTGTTAATTTAAAGAAGTAGCTCGACAATAGAAGTTTTTTGCTGCACGTCTAAGCACGAGAGCAATGCTAAAATAATTATGCTAAGGCAGAAGTAGGTTTCTGCAGCAAGAGTAGATTCCTGCTTAGACGTGGGATAAATTAAAGCAGAAGTAGATTTCTGCAGTAGGAGTAGATTCCTACACAGGTGGGAGACGCAAAAATAAGCAGAATTAGATTTCTGCAGTAGGAGTAAATTCCTACTCAGGTGGGAGATGAAAAATAAGCAGAATTAAATTTCTGCAGTATAAGTAAATTCCTACTTAGGTGTGGGATGGAATTAGCAGAATTAAATTTCTGCAGTAGGAGTAAATTCCTACTTAGGTTTGGGATGGATTTAGTGGAATTAAATTTATGCAGTAGGAGTAAATTCCTACTTAGATGGAAACAAAATTTGGTTTAGATGTTTAGGAAAATCAGAGTAAATTCTGATGTTTTCAGATCAAATTCTGAATTGGGAATGGGTGATTCTGATGCAGCTCGTCGCCTTTTTATAGCCGCCGCGAACCGCTACGTTTCGGCTTCATGATAGGTTGCCTTGGCAACGGTCGTTCTAAAAGTTGTTCAACTTTGTTGGCGGCTTCCCGCAGTGACGTCATATGAGACCATTGAGTTGCACTGAACTCTTACTGCGGTGAAGGCGAGAACATATGGTGGGATGTGTTGACATTTTGACGTGTTAACGTAAATAATCGGAGGGAAGTTCGAGAAATGGTAAGCTTGTAATATTTATTAATTTTATTAGTTATTTATGAGAGTTTTTTGTTTATTACCAGGTAAAATATAATGGAGGAAGCCCCAGGACGGCGTTGGACCAAAGGGAGGAAGTTCCCTTATATTAGATAAGTGCCTTTATTTTTAAATAATGTTAAGATAATATTCTTTGTGTTCCCTTTTTTATATCTTTTTAGGAACATATATTGGGGAAGGAGAAACCGGCGAGGCACATTTTGTTTAGTGCAATTAATTGTCCCAGTCATGGGAAGCGTTCGAAGTGAGAGAGTTAGAGGTTTATGGTTCGAAGTACCATTATTTGACGTCTTTATGCGCAAGGAACATTCTTAAATTTACCTAGGGATACTGGTGAATAAAGCTAGGAACCACTAGAATGTTTGCGGACACCCAAGGGTGAAATCAGATGAAGTGAATTGTTAAAGCATAACAGCATCGACTAGGAATTGCTGGAATTCCGCCATCCATCATATAACAGCAGTGTATACATGTAAGAAAACGTAGCAAGTTATGGATAGTTTAAAAAAAAAAACAAAAACAAAAAAAAAGAGGTCACGTAATTCATACAAGCCTAACCAACTGAAGGTCACAGTGGAGCAGCAGTTAGTTTCAAGGGTGCACCCTCCATCAGTCAACATAGCCAACGAGGGAGTACCCCCCCCATACTACGTGTAGTAAGTGTTTGCAACACAACTCATGTGCCTAAGTAAATTCGAAACAACCTTTTAATGTTTCAATTTTTTTTTCTATTTTTTTTTATATTACTCTTGTTTGTGCTTTTATGTAAATATTAATTACATATATATATATCCAATTTTCTTTTGGTAATGACCAAAAAAAAAAAAAAAAAAAAAAAAAAGCAAAAAATGAACAAGGTAGGACAAATGCTAGTATAAGCTTCTCCAAGCGTTAAGATCAGTTAGTAGAGAGGGTGAACGGATGATGGAGCGCTAAGGAGACACCGTAACTTCTATCACGAATACGATGGGGTTGAGCATATCATCTAGGCTTTGGAGGCTTAGCCAGGGCGGATATTGTAGTCTGGGCCCAATATTACCTAAAAGCGGGGTTTTAACATCAACACAGACTCTCACTCCCTCTCTCTCTCTCTCCTCGCTTCCTAATCCGGCGTTGAAAACTCTCTGGGTCAACTAAAACTTGTTCGGCGTTGCTGAGGTCTTTCGTTTTAATAAATAACTTATTAGTTAAATAAATTTTCTTCCATCTAGGATTCTAGGTATCACCAGTAGGAGGAAACCACCATAGAGTTTTTTTCCTTTCTGTCTGTCTGTCCGTCTGCAGTCATACCTACAATGCTTTTCTTTTCATGTCCGCTTGTCTGTCTGGTCAGTCAGTTACTATATCTACGGGCATATCTTATAAGCATTGAAGGGATGTGGGTGGCCAGGACTCCCCCTAGCCGACTCAGCACTGGCGGCAATTGCTGTGCAGCCACCCACGCATATCCTGGAGATGATTTTTGTAACCAGAGTTGTTGCATGCAGTATCTACATATACCCAGGTAGAAGTGGATATAAGTAAATCTGTCGACTGACACGCTTTGCTTTACACTTTATTATCAGAGACACTTCTACATCTGGTACATCTATGAAACAGATTTTCTGTTACCGCTTTGATTTTGGAACTTTCTGTCTTAGTGGTGTCCGAGGTGGGCTTTACCCTTTCTTCATGACTTATCTCCCAATGCCAATTCTGCGATTCTATTGAATCTGCTACGAATTGACAATTAAGGCAAAAAAACATGTTTTCATTTAACTTAACTCTCTTCACGCTTCTATTCTTAGTACTATTCTAAGATTCGGCCTTTTCATTTGAGCGTGAATTTTCCGAATTATCTATCATTTTCTGCGATAAAATTTCCTTTATATACTGAATATCTTTTTCGTGTAATCACCAAGAGATAAAATGGGGAGCAGCTCCACAGCAGAACTCCCAGTTATGAATAAGACGTGTTATGTTTTGAACTGTTATGACCGTAGCTTACTGCATCCAGCAGTATGCTAGACAGAAGTTAGCAGCAGTATGCTGCGCCGTGTGATACACGCCAGATGTTCTGCCACTTTCGGATGCTATGCGATTAGACGACTGACAGCGGGTGTTCCATGAGAAAAAAAGGAAGAAGAACCGTTTTGGCGGACAATAAGGAAGGCGACATTCTGAGATTTCTTCACATTTTCTGTTCTCTGTGTTCGAGAGGCGGGCATAGATCTGTAGACATTCATTTAATCATAAAGTAGACCGCAGTATAGTAGTGTTTTGAAAATAATCTTCCACCAGCTTACAAACCATTTGAATTATAAAAAAAATTATCAAACCGGGGATAAGAATACAATGATCAACTGGATTCAATTAGGAATGCTACGGATGCGTACACGTGAACAAAAAGTGTTTCAACAAATTTCTAGAATATTCGGGCAGACTTGTTAAGTGTGCAAATCTGAGTGTTAGCATCGAATGCGTGTCGAAGAGATGGCTAGCACTCTAGCGGTCATTTAAAATACCCAGTAGCCCCCCCCCCCACGTAATGCCCCTCAACTCATCAGATGAATCTCACCAAAATGAATAGGCTAAAAGTAGGATAGCTATTGTCAATGAAAAATATTTTTTGGCTAATAAGTGTATATCTCGGCCAAGTCAGGTGTTGAAACGATCGCTAGATATTCCATTAACACCTTCTATTACCAGTGGCCTCTTCGGTGGATTCCCAGCACGAATAAGTAAGTTGTTGTCCTCTTAAATTATAAATATCTGTATTGCTTAAAAACAAATATATATATCATACTTGCAGTGGCCTTAAATAGAAGCCCAACAGAGAAAGAATTTTTTTAATTTTAAGATAAACTTAGCAAGATTATTATTCTTATTCATACTGATACTCGTAATTTTTTTTTTTTTAAGAAATGAATATAAAGTTTGCCGCGATACCAAATAATGGTGACTTGGCAGTACATTAGGGTAGAATAACTAGGAAACACTTTAATTTTACAAAATTTGTTCAAGAACGATTTTATTTGTGTTCTCCGGTATAACAAAACTATTTTTTTTGTTATTTGTTATTTCATCACACAACCCATTTTATTTTTGGTGACAAGTTTCAAGTCTTGGTTTTGACTCGTCAGCAGGTCCCAAATAGCGAAATAAATTGACTTGAAAAACAAATGAAAAAATAGAACAAAGAAAAATAAATGAAAAAATGAAAAAAACGAAAAAAAAAATTTCCATTTTCACCCACTGCGGGCGTACACAGCTTCGATTCGTTTCGAATGAATCTGGTTTTTTAAATTTTTTTCTAATAACATTTTTTTTCTACTTTTCTCAATTTTTTTGGTGTTTTTTTTTTCATTTTTCCATTTCTTCTTCTTTTTTCCATTTTTTTATTTGTTTCTCAAGACACTCAATTTCGCTATTTGGGACCTGTTGACGATTCAAAACCAGGACTTGAAACTTGTCACCAAAAATAAAATGGTGTGATGAAATAACAAAAAAAAAAAACAAATTTTTTTAGCTTTTGCTATATACCGGAGAAACGAAAAAAGTTCTTTCTTGAACAAATATAGGTTCGCCTCAGTAAAAAATCCTAAAGAGTAATCTCTAATTTTATTTTTTTATTTTTTTTAGAGTAAAGCATGAAATATCCATACATATTTTTAATGCGTACTGATGCGAAATTATGTCAGTTAGATTTTATATTTGTAACAACAGAGAATTTTTGTAGCTTTAATCAGGCTGTGAAGAGATCTATTAATTCTTGTGTATTTAGTTAGACCATACGATGTATAACAAAATTTGTGTGAATTTGAGACAACCTTTGTCATGTAAGATAGAAAAGAATAGTAGTGCTAGCTAGATGCTTATTCCCGCGAAAGTCTGTAGGTACCATGCTATGAGCAAAACTTAGTAGGCATTAGACTGTTCCTCCGAACGCAATATAACTTAATGGATATGTTACTGTTTCTTTGTGAGGAAACTTGTTTGAGTTTTTGAAGTGCTTGTTATCAAATTATAACCAAGTACTCTCATACAAGCACCTACTTTGTTGATTTGATTATCAGAAATGTCGCCCTTTTTTGTAACGGTATATATCGGAGTAGCTAATGTAGCTTTGCTACTATGTGTAGTATAGTGGAGTAGCTAATTTAGCTTTGCTCCTATATGTAGTGTAGTGGAGTAGCTAATTTAGCTTTGCTCCTATGTGTAGTGTAGTGGAGTAGCTAATATAGAGTTGCTCCCAAGGTGTGGAATGATTAGTGTAATGGAGTAGCTAATTTAGCTTTGCTCCTAGTATGGTGTAGTGGAGTAGCTGAACAGCTTTGCTCCAAATGATAACAACTGAATGTGTCTTGTGTTGAGTTACGATTGCAACTAGTCTTTTAATAAAATCGTTATAATATTTATACTAAAAATATAACCTTAACTGCTACGGAAGTAAAGCTAAAACTCTTAATTAATTTCCTCACAGCGCTCGCCGTATACATATATGTATAAATTACACTTTGCTCAATATCTACAGCTGGCCATTATCATCCGTAAATACTATTTTTGTTAAACGTTTGTATTTTGTTTATAGACGTACATACATAAATATAAATTTCGTTAAATGCTTGCAGCTGGTCAATGCTACTTCACGTCATTCGTCGTGAACCATTAATTTGGTCGCCTACATACATACATTTGTTTTACCTCCGGCGCAAGGTCGTCATATTACAATGTGGGATTTCTTGCGAGCCGGGGTATTACCTCAATTTCTTTTTCCACTTGTTTTATAAGCGGAAATAATTGCTGTAGGTCAGTAATAATATGTATGTACGCGCCATTCTTTAGGTAAAATGGTATAATGTACCGTATGTATGTACATGCATGCAATGATTTGTTTCACTTGCTATGCAATGTAGGTATGTACATATGTATGTACATATTTTCTTTTAAAGTAGGTCTGATAGGCAATATAAGTATGTATGTACGTAATTTGGACAAACGTATTCCTGATATGCAAAGTACGTATGTATGTACGTAATTTCTTTTTTGCAAGGGCTGTATGTAACAGCTAGAAATAATTTTTTTGTTTAAGATTAATTAGATACAGAAAGAAGAAATCTTTCTCTTATGTTTTTTTTTTTGTATTAATATATCTGTATATCAAATTACAACTTAATCTTTTATGGCTTTACAATACCATATACGTACACATTTTTTTTTTTATTCTTAGTTTTTTATTTTTACAATTTTAATTCTTTATGCTTTTATATTAATATATGTGTAACATATGTTCTCATTCCAATTTTAATTTGTTGCCGCATATGTCTGTATATACGTATGTTCGCATTATAATTTTAATTTTTTGATGCATTTACTGTAATATATGTGTATGTACATATGTTTTCATTACCTTTTAATTTTTTATGCACCTACAATAAGATATGTATGTGTACATATGTTTTACTTATAATTTTAATTTTTAAATGCATTTATTGTAATATATATGTATGTACATATGTTTTCATTACAATTTTTTTTTTATGCATTTATTGCAATATATATGTGTGTACATAAGTTTTCATTATAATTTAAAATTTGTATGCGTTTACTGTACAATATATGTGTATATACATTTTCCATTATATGTCTTTATGATCTATTGGTGTATATCTAATATTTCTTTTTGTTACAATTTATTTATTTACCTTAATCTATATATATATACTTTTGACACCATGCATACATATTTCTCTCCCGTTAATTTTATTATTTATATTTTAAACAAGACAGATATTTTCCATTAATTTTGGTTAACTTGGATTTGAGAAGTTACTAAACTACTTGCAAATTGCGGGGGCGTGTACATGAATTGGGATGGGTTATAGATGGTGGTAGTGGTGGTGGTGGAGGTATTGATAAATGTTGCCTCTTATTTTCCTGGGGTTGCGGGTTAGTTTGTGGCTTACTTGAATCTTTTGATTCTGAATGAACAGTCTGAGATGCCGCTTCTGGTGAGTTGGTTAGGGGTTTTACTCTCGCTTCGTGAGCTTTGGTGATCTCTGATTGGAAGTTTTGGGAAATTTGTTTGACTTTGTTCATCGATATCTTTTCCTTGTTTGGAATATGAAGATTAGATTTGACATCTTCTTTGCATTTGGTATTTAAGTTACCCGGAATTTCTACTTTACGTTGTAGAGGTGTCTCAGCATCTAACTGAGATTTTGGATTACTTACGATTACCACATTGGGCATTTCCACTATGCTTTTCTTTTTCTTGTTCTTTATAATTTTACATAACTTCAGTATACCAATTATGCTGAGTAATAAAATTACCAATGAACTCAGAGATAGGGAGCTTATTTGAACCATTTGTGATTCAGTTCGCTCTTTTCTCTGCTTTTCCAGTGTTTTTATTTGTTCTTCCAATTGATCTAAAGAGTAAGAATTCTCATTCAGAATATGATTGGCATCTTCTGCTCTTATCATAACTATATGTTTTTTTACGGTGTTGTTAACATGTTGAATGAAGTTCTGAATGGTTTCAGTTAGATTTGAATTTATGGGATGAGGGTATTCTGGTTGCGTGATTTTAATATCCTGATGATCTTCATCTTCGAAATATATAGTTTGATCATCTATTTGGAAATGGCAAGGCTCATTTAATATTAGTATTCCATTGCCAAAGAGATTGGAGCTATGAAGAGTTTTCCCGCGGCAATCGTGATTTTTTGTGTTGTTTGAAATGAAAAGAGCCAGGAATTTCTTCTGGTTAATTTTATTAACAATTGTGGAACTTGTGTTTGTGCTAGGTATTCGCAGTTACCTGTTTCGTTGTACGGATTGAATAGAAAATTTATTGGACATTCGTTCACATAATGCCCTTGAAGAATTGGGTTTAATAGTGGTCCAATGTAAGTGCTTTCATTAAGGCTATTCGAAAGTTTTTTGTACACTCGAAACTCGGATTGCTTGAACATTACGAATTTTTGTGTTGGTATATGACTTGCAATGTAAGTGTGTCTTATATCCAGAACTAGATGGTGATTATTGGGAGTTTGGAAGGGGAGTAAGTGGATCTGTTGAAGTTTAAAAGGTGGCATATTAAGAATTGGGAATGTAATTCTAATTACTAAAAGCTCATTTATCATTCGAGATTTTACCTCCAGCGTTTGAGTTAGGAGAGCCAGATCTTGGAATCTGTTGATTTCTTTCGGATGAGCTTTGTAATAGGTTTTTAATAAAGTAGATGGGGGTATTAATAGGGGATGCACTTGGTTGTTTTTTAGGGAGGTTAATATTTGTATAAACGTCTGTTGTCTTAATTCTATGTCTAACACCTGTAAACCAATTGTAGCTATCACCTCTTGGATACGTTGTCGCGTGCTTACTTCTCCATTGACCATGTCAAGCAGATCGTTCACGGTTTTCGTTAATTCCTTTTGATTGGTCTCTAGTTGGTTAATAGGTTTCCTCATTTTCTCGAATGAGGATTTGAACAGGGTTATTTGATTTTTTTCTAGCTCTAGGAGTGTTTGTGTATCTGTTTCCAAACTTGCAATCTTGCTATATATTTGTTTTTCATTCTTTGCATCCATTGTTCCAAAAAGATAGTGTAGGCCACTACCTATTCCATCGAACAAGGACCTTCGCTGTCGCATGTTAACCATTTCTTTGATGGTTGTAGTTCTCTTTTTTATGTTCCCTATCAGACTACGTATGTATGCGTTTTGTTCTGTACATGCGCTAGTGGTGGCGTTATGTACCTCGCATAGTCGATTTATGAGAAACCCGGTATGTTCTATCAATGTGGTTTCTGCTTCTAAATCGGTAATATTTATTTGTGTGAACAGATTCCACGTATCGTGAAATAACAACAGCTTTCCAAGTTCCTCGAACATTATTCCCGTGTTGTTCAGGTTCTGGATCTCGTAGGCGTCCGCCGCGGTGCTTGGTATTAATATTAGCATGGATAAGAAGGTACTCATGAAGATTAATGCCATATCTGGGGAGAGGAGAGTTGGTAAAAATAGTTAATAAGCGGTTTACTAAATAATAAATATCGGGTAACATGATTCAGTGTCGTGCATTATTATCGTGTAATTTCTACGAGTGTTGTTTTTCTTTTACCATGTCGCAAAAAATCAGTGAGGCGTTTGATAAATTAATGGCTAAGGCCCTATCGGTTACCTGTCCTGAGAGGGATGTAGAAAATTTAACATTATATCCGGTGGACAGGCCGATTGAGCCCTACGTCCCAAAAGCTTTACCGGGGATTTCAAAAACCGCACCGGATTATATTCCTGGTCCGAGAAGGCTGACTCTCGAGGAGTACCGGTTAAGAGTGGGATCGAAAGGCGATAACCAGCGTGAAGAAGAACCAAAACCCAAAGCGACTAGAGGAGGCAAGCGTGTCCGGTTAGACCGGGACCTGCATTACTTCAGACTGAAAGCTAGTCTAGTCATAACATCGGAGGAGCGCTCGAAATATGATCGTCTGGCCAAGGAGAAACTAAAAGAGATTAACGCCTTGAAGAGGAAGAAAATTGTAAAAAAAAATAAATAAATAAATAAATAAAAAAAAATTTATTACATAAAACTTCTTGTTATTCTTTGCTGGGTTGTTTTTTTGTTTGTTTGTTTTTTTTTTTTTTATTTCAGGGGAATCGATTAAAGACGAAAGGTGATGGTGTAACCGTTTGTGTTGGTTATTAGTATCATTTTAGGAGTAATGCTGATTTAATAGTCGTGCCATGTCTGGGGAGTTATCTATATATATATATGTTATATTTCCAGACTTTTTTTCATAGAAGGTTTTTCATTTATTGGATTATTATTGGATTTCAGTATTCACTGAATTGTGAGCTTTAAACACCTGCTATGGTTCCAGCCATATTTGGAATAGTTTTTTTTTTTTTTTTTTTAAAAATGAAGTGTTACAAAAAAAAAATTCTTACTTGGTTTCTTGTTAGATTTGGCAATAAAAATAAAAATAATTAACTAATTATTGTCTTTCTTTAATCAAAACAAAAAAGATTTTACCTCTGATTTGGTATGTTGAGGTTGAATGTATTCTTTATCTTTCTTTTAAAAGGTTAACTATTATTCGTGGAATGGTTTTAACCTGTTGTTGTGCACTGTTACTCTCCGTCTGCCGATTTGAATAATAGTATTTACAGGATTGAAAGCTTTTATTACTAGATATGGACCTAGCCATATCTGGGACAACTTGTGTTTCTTAGCTTGATTCTTCAATAATACTTTATCACCTGGTTGGAAAGTTACTGGTCTTGAATGTTTATCGTAGTGTAATTTTGACTTTTCCTTAGCGTTAAGTAAATTTTTTCGGGCAATAGCGTAGGTTTTCTGTAATTTGTACCTAAGAATATGGTAGTAACTTTCGTGATTGTACATTGGCTCTGGCTCTCTTCTTAGATTTGAAGGTACATCCGCTGTAAATCCAAACAGACAGTCCATTGGAGTGAGCTTAGTGCCTTCATGTGGACTATTATTATACACAAAAGCCGCAGTTCTCAGGAATCGATCCCAAGCCTTTGGATTTTCGGATACAATAGTTCTTAAATACTCTACTAGTGGTCTGTGAGTTCGTTCAAGTGCACCGTTGGATTGTGGGTGATAAGCGGATGTTTGCAGTTTTTTAATCTTTAAGAGCTTACAAACTCGTTTGAAGAGATCGCTTAAGAAGTTGGAGCCTTGATCAGTTACTACCTTTTTAGGAATGCGGTAACGAGTAATTATCTCGTCGAAAAATATTCCTGCTACCGTTTCTGCTTCGCCATTCGGCATGGCGTAGCAGTCTACGAATTTCGTAAGATTGTCTTGAAAAGTCAAAATATATTTGTTTCCTGAGTGCGTTTCCTCAAGAGGTCCTACGATGTCCAGATATACTTTTTCGAATGGCATTAGGGCAGTATCCATTATGACCATTGGCATACGATACTCTGGGCTAGCCTTCATTTTTTGGCATTTAGTACATTTGCGGACATATTTTCTAACCGAGCTGAGCATGTTTTTCCACTTGTACTTCCTTTTTATTCTTTTATCGGTTTTGACTACACCTTGGTGACCACCGAATGCAGAATCGTGGTAGTCCTTTAAAATTATTTCGATTTCCTCCGGGTCCGTGATAGCTTTCGGCAATTTAACTTGGGAGTCTATAAGATTATTTTTTATAGGAGATTTGCTGTGTTCAGATGCAACGTTTCCAAATAGGCTCTTCTCAGTTGAGCCAATCTCAACTGAGTCTTTTATGAAGTTCTGAGAATTCTTTTGAGCTTTATGGGGAGTTTTCTGAACTACGTCTTCCTGTGCATGGGGGGAAGGTGGATAATATACTGTTTCTTTGTGAGGAAACTTGTTTGAGTTTTTGAAGTACTTGTTATCAAATTATAACCAAGTACTCTCATACAAGCACCTACTTTGTTGATTTGATTATCAGAAATGTCGCCCTTTTTTGTAACGGTATATAACGGAGTAGCTAATGTAGCTTTGCTCCTATGTGTAGTATAGTGGAGTAGCTAATTTAGCTTTGCTCCTATATGTAGTGTAGTGGAGTAGCTAATTTAGCTTTGCTCCTATGTGTAGTGTAGTGGAGTAGCTAATATAGCTTTGCTCCCAAGGTGTGGAATGATTAGTGTAATAGAGTAGCTAATTTAGCTTTGCTCCTAGTATGGTGTAGTGGAGTAGCTGAACAGCTTTGCTCCAAATGATAACAACTGAATGTGTCTTGTGTTGAGTTACGATTGCAACTAGTCTTTTAATAAAAACGTTATAATATTTATACTAAAAATATAACCTTAACTGCTACGGAAGTAAAGCTAAAACTCTTAATTTATTTGAACAGTAACAAAATTGGCGCAGCCGGTAGGATCAAGGAAGTTAGTTCAACCTACAAATTCTTGAAAAACCTTGATCGTCGAACCTACGAGTGCATACGAACATCTAACTGTTGAATCTGATATCAGAAATACCACGATAAGGCGCTTCTAACCTAGCCAACACACGGAAGAAGCCGCAATCTGCAGTACGAATTCAATAGATAACTAAATTGAAGAAAGAAAAAATACGGCTTAGCAAAACACTTCGATAGAGCAGAAACAACAAAAGTTTTAAGTAAGTCTTTATAAAAATTGTTAAAAAAAGAGGCAACAATTATTAGCGAATTCAATTTAGACAGTGTTAAAGTATATCTAACACATTCTTGAAAAAGTAATTCCAATCTAAGTAGCCATTATTAACTATAAGGGCAAATCTCACACATTCATGCAAATTTCTTTGTTTTTTTTTTTTTATACAAAAGTAACTAAACTACTTATTCCCTTTTCTTCACTACTTCTCTCTCTCGCAATTACTCGTGGAAACTCGAAGTTTTGGCTTTCATGCCTAAAACTAACCGAAGCTTTTCATGCTCCGATTTTGAGACGGCAATAAGTTCATTGTCGTTTGATAACACTAGCCCTCCAGGAAGCCCTTCAGATAGCCCTATAGTAGAGCAAAATTCCCCCCAAAGCAGACCATCCATAAACTGGTATCGCGAACATCGTTCAGGCAAACGTTTCAGAAGGCACAGTTTGATTAACTTCCTCATAAGAAACCATAGTTTAAACGATCTAATAACAGAAAAATCGTTAATCACGCCTAACTCAGATAAAGGAACGCCAGATATAATCCAGACTGAACAAATAAACAAAACAAACAAAATGCCAGTGAATTATGAAAAGGTGGTTAAACTAACGGCACAAATGGTGCCCTTATTCCCTGCGGAATTCAGCTCCCACATCCTCACAGAGTTACAAACTTTTTTAGGCTGTTGTAAACAAGTACAGCAATGTTTAGAAGCGGAAGAAAAAGTAGCTTTTATGCAAATTTTCCCCACTAGGTTGAGAGGTAATGCATACCAGCTAATCGCTTCAAGCTCGCTCACAACATTTGAAGAGGTTGAAAAATTGCTTTATCGTAATTATTTACCTCGTGAGACATACCATGAGCTGATAAACAGATTAATTACTTGTCGACAATATCCACACGAGTCTTTTAACTCATTCACCACTAGGCTAAAAGGCCTATTGTTACAATGTACCGAAGCAGCACATAACAAATACGGTGCTGAAAATTTTAACGAGGTGAAACGACAAATAGAGGATTTCGCTATGGCTTCAGTAAAGAGTGGTGCAACTAATCCGCATCTAAGTGCATATCTACTTACCTTGAATGAAGATTCAGTAGACCAGCTCATTCAAAGGGCACTAGATATGGAAAAATTGCAACAAGGACTCTTTCATATCCCACAACCCACTCATTACATTCCTAATACCACAAGCAATTTCCCAATGGAGAACTTTTTAAAACATAATCCTACAAATTATGCTAATAATTATAATCTCCCTATTCACGAGCATGTTGCTCCATACCCTTACACCAATGAGATGAGCAAACCCAATATAAAAACGGAATTCAATATACCTCCCATAGGTTAGCCTCTAAAGGTGCCATCAGTGTCTTTTAATACTGATGGGAACCCTACAAATAATTGGCATTCCACTCAAACCAGTTTCACACGAAAACCTTTAGGAAGCCCACCTCTTTGCCAAAATTCTTCGTCTCGACATACAGGAGAAAAAATATTCGACAAACAAAAATTGCTATTGAATAAAATCACCTGCAGCTACTGCAACTACAAGGGCCACACATATGACGAATGTCTGAAACGGAAAAATACTCCTTTCTGTGTAAACTGCAGAATAAAAGGCCATGATGCCCAACGTTGCAAGCAAAATGCCAAGGCACCACCCGAACATGCAAACAGTAACAATCATGCTCGGTGGGGCTCTGCAAATCGGGAGCAAAGAATAAACCACGTACAAAATATGTGCGATTTTTGTGGCCGAAGAAGCCATACGGTGTCCACATGCCAGCAGAAACAACGATGGGAGGCCACACATTCGGGAAACGGCACACTGTCGACCGAAAAATCCCCGGCTCGACATTAAATAGAACAGTGCAACTTACTTCCGGGTCTACTCAAACAACAAAGAAACAAACTAGAGAAAATGTTCCAGTGGTAAAATTACCATTGGACATAAGTAAAAACACAGCCGTTCGGCTGATAGTAGACACTGGAGCCGAAGTAAGCCTAATAAAACAGGAAGCATTAAATATACAAAAGCGGATAGAAACAGGACAAAAGGTCACTTTGAAAACTCCATTTGGAGAAGGAAGAACATTGGGTAACTGCCAAGGCACCTTTTTATTAAGCAGCAGTATCCCGTGCAATCTACAGGTTGTAGAAGATAACGCCCAAATCTCGCACGATGGGCTATTAGGTAACGATTTTCTTGCAAAAAATTGCAATATAGAAGGGCCTAATAGATTACTACGGTTTCCTCGCACGGAAACCAGCCCTATTGAATTCACGGTACCTCTCGAAACATCCATAGAAGATGGAGAGGATATACCAAAGGATCAAATAGTGGAGGGATCTGAATCTTCTTCCTTACTTCCAATTGAAGAAATTTCAAACACTTTGAATGAAGATGAAGGTAGGCAATATGAAGTAGAACTTCAGCGATCTCATAGAATACCCCCTCGATCTCAAATCATACTGAGCATACCGGTACAATTGGACCAGGAAATGCTCCGTTTGTCTCAGGAGTTTCAAGAAGGAGTATTTGTCGCAAATTGCCTAGTTAGTCCTCATAAAAATTTCATACCGTTATCTGTTCTGAACGTAAACACAGAACCTGCATTCCTAAGAAATTTAAAACTTACTCTAGTTCCAGTTAATTATTATAACATTAGCTCTCTACAGTTACCTTTGGATGAAATAAATTCCCAAAGTTCCCAGAAAGAAGGCGATCCTTTTTTCCCACGTGCACAAGACAAAAACAGATACAACATAAAATCTCTCTATTCATTTTTGGACGAAATTAATGCCCAAAATTCTCAGAAAGAAGAGAAAGAAGCTGATCCTCCTTTCTCACGTGCACAAGACAAAAACATATACAACATAAAATCTCTCTATTCATCTTTGGACGAAATAAATTCCCAAAGTTCTCAGAAAGAAGGTGACCCACCTTCCCCCCATGCACATTGCAAAAATTCCAATAACTTCGTAAAAGATACGAAAAATTTTAACTCCAATCCATATTCAATAAACGTAAACCACATTTCAAAGTACAGTCCAGACAGACTTGTGGCTTTACGTGAAGAATTACTGTTGGATAAAAACTTATATCAAGAAGAGAAAAAATCAATTCTAGAACTATGTTATGACTATAATGACCTTTTTCATCTAAAGGGGGACAAGTTAACATACACTAACAGTATAAAACACACCATTCCCACATTACATAATCAACCACCAATAAATCAGAAAATGTATAGACTCCCAGAAACACATCGGGCAGTCATAAATGAGCAAATTAAGGAAATGTTGGACAACGACATAATCCAATTAAGTAAAAGCCCGTGGAATTTTCCATTGCTGGTAGTTCCCAAGAAAGCTGGGCCTGACGGCAATAAACGCTGGCGAGTAGTAGTAGATTTCCGTAAAATTAACGAGAAATCTATAGGAGATGCTTTTCCATTACCCAGGATAGAAGATATACTGGATCAACTTGGACACTCCAGATATTTTACTACACTCGATCTAGCAAGCGGGCATCACCAAGTACTTGTTGATCCGAAGGATAGACCCAAAACTGCGTTCAGTACCGCATATGGGCACTATGAATTTAAGAGAATGCCATTTGGGCTGAAAGGCGCGCCTGCGACCTTCCATCGATTAATGAATTACATTCTAACGGGTCTCCAAGGCTTAGAATGCTTTGTCTATCTCGATGATATTGTAATATATGGAACAAATTTGCAAGATCACAACGAGAAATTGACTAAGGTATTCGACAGACTTCGAGCTCATAACCTTAAATTACAGCCCGAAAAGTGCCAGTTCCTTCGCAGGGAAGTGATTTACCTCGGACACAAATGTTCAAACGAAGGAGCCCTTCCTGATCCCAGCAAAACAAGTTGTGTCCAAAATTTTCCTCAACCCCGAACCGTTAGACAAACCCAATCGTTCCTTGGGTTGGCTAACTACTACCGCAAGTTCATTCCGAACTTTTCAAAAATAGTCAGACCCCTAACAAATCTTTTACGCAAAGACGTTAAATTTACTTGGACGCAAAAGTGCCAAAACTCTTTCGAGGAAATTAAAAGATCACTTGTAAATCCTCCCCTTCTCTCATATCCTGATTTTACTGAACCCTTTAACTTGACAACAGATGCTAGCAACGAGGCATTGGGAGCTGTCTTATCTCAAGGGAAAATAGGCGAAGACAAGCCTATAGCCTATGCAAGTAGAAGTTTAAATAAGGCGGAACAAAAATACTCCACAATAGAAAAAGAGTTACTCGCTATTGTATGGGCCGCCAGGAACTTCAGGTGTTATTTGCAAGGCAGAAATTTCACGGTCTACACCGACAACAAGCCCCTTAAAGGCGTATTCAACGTGAAAGACCCAACATCGAGATTAATCAGGTTTCATCATAAACTCTCGGAGTTTGACTACAAAATTGAATATAAGCCTGGAAAATATAATACTAATGCAGATGCGCTTAGTCGAATACCTGCCCAGCTAAACCAGACAAACTCCAATTCATTCATTGTGGAAGCTCAGATACATCACCGAGCCGATTCCGATATAGAAGAAAATGAGTTTAGTTCGCCACCACCCCCAAAACCTACACACGCACATTGTCACGTAGTTACAAGAGCTCAAGCAAAGGAGACAGAAATGGAAGACGTAGTTCAGAAAACTCCCCATAGTGTTCAAAAGAATTCTCAGAACTTCATAAAAAACTCAGTTGAGATTGGCTCAACTGAGAACAGCCTATTTGAAAACGTGGCATCTGAACACAGCAAATCTCCTATAAAAAATAATCTTACAGATTCCCAAGTTAAATTGCCGGAAATTATCACGGACCCGGAGGAAATCGAAACAATTTTAAAGGACTACCACGATTCTGCATTCGGTGGTCACCAAGGTGTAGTCAAAACCTATAAAAGAATAAAAAGGAAGTACAAGTGGAAAAACATGCTCAGCTCGGTTAGAAAATATGTCCGCAAATGTACTAAATGCCAAAAAATGAAGGCTAGCCCAGAGTATCGTATGCCAATGGTCATAACGGATACTGCCCTAATGCCATTCGAAAAAGTATATCTGGACATCGTAGGTCCTCTTGAGGAAACGCACTCAGGAAACAAATATATTTTGACTTTTCAAGACAATCTTACGAAATTCGTAGACTGCTACGCCATGCCGAATGGCGAAGCAGAAACGGTAGCAGGAATATTTTTCGACGAGATAATTACTCGTTACCGCATTCCTAAAAAGGTAGTAACTGATCAAGGCTCCAACTTCTTAAGCGATCTCTTCAAACGAGTTTGTAAGCTCTTAAAGATTAAAAAACTGCAAACATCCGCTTATCACCCACAATCCAACGGTGCACTTGAACGAACCCACAGACCACTAGTAGAGTTTTAAGAGCTATTGTATCCGAAAATCCAAAGGCTTGGGATCGATTCCTGAGAACTGCGGCTTTTGTGTATAATAATAGTCCACATGAAGGCACTAAGCTCACTCCAATGGACTGTCTGTTTGGATTTACAGCGGATGTACCTTCAAATCTAAGAAGAGAGCCAGAGCCAATGTACAATCACGAAAGTTACTACCATATTCTTAGGTACAAGTTACAGAAAACCTACCCTATTGCCCGAAAAAATTTACTTAACGCTAAGGAAAAGTCAAAATTACACTACGATAAACATTCAAGACCAGTAACTTTCCAACCAGGTGATAAAGTATTATTGAAGAATCAAGCTAAGAAACACAAGTTGTCCCAGATATGGCTAGGTCCATATCTAGTAATAAAAGCTTTCAATCCTGCAAATACTATTATTCAAATCGGCAGACGAAGAGTAACCGTGCACAACAACAGGTTAAAACCATACCACGAATAATAGTTAACCTTTTAAAAGAAAGATAAAGAATACATTCAACTTCAACATACCAAATCAGAGGTAAAATCTTTTTTGTTTTGATTAAAGAAAGACAATAATTAGTTAATTACTTTTATTTTTATTGCATAATCTAACAAGAAACCAAGTAAGAATCCTACCGGCTGCGCCAATTTTGTTACTGTTTCTCTGTGAGGAAACTTGTTTGAGTTTTTGAAGTACTTGTTATCAAATTATAACCAAGTACTCTCATACAAGCACCTACTTTGTTGATTTGATTATCAGAAATGTCGCCCTTTTTTGTAACGGTATATATCGGAGTAGCTAATGTAGCTTTGCTCCTATGTGTAGTATAGTGGAGTAGCTAATTTAGCTTTGCTCCTATATGTAGTGTAGTGGAGTAGCTAATTTAGCTTTGCTCCTATGTGTAGTGTAGTGGAGTAGCTAATATAGCTTTGCTCCCAAGGTGTGGAATGATTAGTGTAATGGAGTAGCTAATTTAGCTTTGCTCCTAGTATGGTGTAGTGGAGTAGCTGAACAGCTTTGCTCCAAATGATAACAACTGAATGTGTCTTGTGTTGCAACTAGTCTTTTAATAAAATCGTTATAATATTTATACTAAAAATATAACCTTAACTGCTACGAAAGTAAAGCTAAAACTCTTAATTAATTTCCTCACAGCGCTCGCCGTATACATATATGTATAAATTACACTTTGCTCAATATCTACAGCTGGCCATTATCATCCGTAAATACTATTTTTGTTAAACGTTTGTATTTTGTTTATAGACGTACAGACATAAATATAAATTTCGTTAAATGCTTGCAGCTGGTCAATGCTACTTCACGTCATTCGTCGTGAACCATTAATTTGGTCGCCTACATACATACATTTGTTTTACCTCCGGCGCAAGGTCGTCATATTACAATGTGGGATTTCTTGCGTGCCAGGGTATTACCTCACTTTCTTTTTCCACTTATTTTATAAGCGGAAATAATTGCTGTAGGTCAGTAATAATATGTATGTACGCGCCATTCTTTAGGTAAAATGGTATAATGTACCGTATGTATGTACATGCATGCAATGATTTGTTTCACTTGCTATGCAATGTAGGTATGTACATATGTATGTACATATTTTCTTTTAAAGTAGGTCTGATAGGCAATATAAGTATGTATGTACGTAATTTGGACAAACGTATTCCTGATATGCAAAGTACGTATGTATGTACGTAATTTCTTTTTTGTAAGGGCTGTATGTAACAGATAGTAGACATATCGTGTGTTCCAGCATTGAACTCATTATATCCAAAAAATTGTTAGTTTATCCCTGAGGCCGGGCCGATCTCTTAGCAGTAGGCAGTTGGATAAATCCCTACTTACATGAATACATTGTTTTCAATTATAACGTAATGATGACATAAAATTTTTACACTCTCTTATCCATCTCCCGGAGAACTATTCGATATCATGGTTGACTGAATTCCGCTCCTTTAAAACACTTCTTATAGGTCATCTAAAGGATACTGAATAAAACAACTGCTGCCCAAAGTGTCGTTGGGTGGATATGGGGGAATGCAACTGAAGGATTATCATGTGCGCCTTCACGAAGGTAATGATAAGTGGTGTAAATGTTCCTTCAGGACCGGACGTGTGTTTAGTCCCTTGGTATGAATCGGCACGATATCTTTCTGTATATGGCAGGTGGCAGCGGCAGGTTTTCGTGGAATCCCCCCCCCCCCACTCTCCGCCAATAACCGAGATTAGCTAGCGTACTACCTTACGCTTCAACGCTGTCCACCCGAGTTACCTGTTGGGTCATGTTGGCAGTCGGGACTTTACGTCCAAACGAATCCCTCAGCATATTTCCATAACAGAATTGCGCCCAACGTGCGGCCTCGCCGGTCACAATTTGGTGGTCTAAGTGTAGATATCACTAGGGACTGAGATCTGTTATCAGATGATCTTTTGGCATTTGCTAGTTGATTGAGCTCAGCTCGCATATCCAGTGGGTTTTGCTTGCGAATTTGTGTCTCACTGGTTTTCATCATCTTAAAGTGTTCAGTAAATCAACAGTTTTTGCAAGGTTTGAAGTTCTAAGTAATCAAGTTTTGATATAGTTTTTGATTAAAGTCAATGTTTTGAGATTTTGTAATGAAAAAAGTTTATAGTTTTGCTATTGCTGATTTGATTTGAAGTTCGACTTTAGGTTTGACTTTGGTCAAGCCTCAAGTCTGAGCAGCTTGTAGACTTTTCTTGAATTGTTTAAATGTTAAGATCTTTCCCGCTGGCCTTCTGCTATGGAAATGGTAGGTGTCCTCACAGTGTTGGGTCACCGTTCACTCGTGCTTTTTGGTACGTCCAGAAAGAAGCGAACGGAAGAGAAATCTGGGCCAACCCACAAGATTACCAGTTTTAGTTCCTAATTTTATGATTTCTAATAGGTTTTGGCAGTTCTGGGTTGAGATTAAAAACGGACAAAACTCCTACGTCTCTCACAATATTTATTCGGACTCTACTATATAACTAAATTTTGACTTGGATCTTTTTAATCGCAAGTCTAGTTGTTCAGGATAGGAAAGTGCTTAATTAGCATTCCTATCCTGAGAAAATTATTTACCGCTGGGCATGTTTAAACATGCCCAGAATTATCGCGACGAACGATGGTTGGAATTGAAATTTGATATTTTCATAAATATCCAACCATCGTCGTGCTATCGTGCATACATTGTTGCGATCACAATGTATGCAGCTCGCGACAATTTGCTGATAGGAGCTTTTTTCGGTGAAGACTTCATCGTTTCAGTCTTCACCGACGTAAAATTTTCATGCGCCCGATATGTATGTATGTATATATGTACATACATATGGTATATACGACAAATCTTACTGAAGGTAAAATTTATCGTGGGGCTTTTCTTTTTTATTTTTTTATCGAAACGACTTGGGTTGAAATTTAAAACTTTTATTTTTCCCAAGTCGTTTTGTGGGAAAATATGTTGAAGGAATGTTGCGCGTAGTTGAAGAAATTGCTGATGCAACTTTCTTCGTATGCACAAGAGAAAAGCCAACCGTGTCTTTAGGCATGATTGGCTTATGAAAATTGTGATTTGTTTCTTGATGCCTTATGTATACATTTTGTATACATTTTGTATATATAACATGCCGTCCCCCTACAAAAAAGAGAGTTATTCTTGAAAGAGGAATAACTCTCGGGGTAAGGTGATGATAAAAAGAATGTGTGGACATCTTAGATTTTGAATTTTCTTATCTGCAGCTCATTAAATTTCGTTGATTAAGGGTTAGATGCTTTTACTGATGGGGATCTTTATCGGGCAAATTCTTGTAGAATTCATTGACGTATCGGTCTTCCGTGTGAAAACAGTCGAGATTCTTTTGTTATTTTGAGCCTATTCACCGAGATAGAGGAAAGATGTTGTTTTCTACAAAGTTAGAAAAGGAGCCCTGGAGAAGTCCCGCGTGGTTGACCTCCACGTTCTATTCCCTGTACGTGTTGCGTGTTTCCCCCGGGTGGCAGGGTCCACTTCGTTTGGTGTTGTTGGAGGATGGGGAGCGTCCCAGTACCGTATGGGGTGCCCCGGCCGTAGCTGGGACCTATCATCGGCTGCTGATAGCCTTGTTCCCTCAACGGGGGCCGTCTTTAATGGCCGCAGGTAAAAAAATTTGTTTTTGTTCTTTAAGCCAGTCCTAATTAGTTTTTTTTTTTTTTGTATTTCAGTCGGAGTTTCTCTCTCGTCGCTTTGCGTGGACTTTGTATGTGCTGCCACGATGTTTTTGATTCCCCGGCGACGAGGTTGGCGAGGGAGTTCACCGCCACCCCTTCCCTTCCCGGGGCCGGAGTAGTTAATTGGGACGACTCTGACAGCGATTAGGTCCAGCACGACTCGTCCAGCCGATATCACTGCACCGATCGCTCAGTGTGGCTATTCTATGTTTTTACTACAAATTTGTATCTTTCCTGTCTTCTTTTTCTTTTCGTTATTTTGAAAATAAAATAATAAAAATAAAAAAAATAAACTACAGAGTTATATTTTTGATGTCAGTGGGTTGTTTTTCCTCTTGTCGGTTTGTGGTTTGTGTTTTGCATCGAGATTTTCTGTCTTAGCGTTGATCGGTCTAGCATGAACTTTTGGTTTTACTTAAAATTTTCTATTCTCCTTACTTGATTATTTTCTTATTTTCTAAAATTGTTTCTAATTATCTATTCTATTCTATTCGTAATTCCTTTTTTACAATTCTTATTTTTCCTAATTTCTACTGTTTTTTTTTCTTTTGTATGTTATGTATGTATATTTTTTTTTGTTACACTTGTATAACAGTACTTTCTATTGGTTATTTAGTTTCTATTTTAGTTTAGACTTATTGTTCTATATTTATTACCGTTATTTGTAATTCTATGTTATATATTTTTTTTTGTTTATTATTATTATTATTTAATACTACCGGGGGAAGATATCTTTTACTGGGCTTTTTGGTTTGTGCATATACCTACATGTATATATGTTTTAATACACTATTTTCTCTTAAATCTAGGCTTTAGTAATTATTTATGTATGTCCTCTCCCCTTTTGTTTTTATTAGTACTACCCCTTTTTTTTGGGGTTTGTAGAAACCACTTACATTTGTTTTGTCTGTATTTTAGTACCAGTGATAGTGCTTCGTTATTGTGACCGTTTGAAGTGGTGACACTATACCACTTGTACTGACCTAGTAGGTGGCAAGGTGCGGGTCCTTTTGAGAGGAGTAGGGTCGATTATGTCGATTTGTTTGATTTGTTCCTCCGCCTCTAGGGTTTTTTCAGTTTTACGTAGACGATAATTTTTAATGAATGGGACTTGCCATTTGGCGACCGGGTACAGCACCATACATGTGATGACAACACCAGTTAAGGATACTGATGTTGCAGCTAGGACATATGTACGGTGGTGACTGATATGAGGAACTATTTTTTCTAATTTTTCATCCAGTTCTTTTAATGACTGGGTGTCTTCTAGGATGATGCTATTAGTGTCATCTCCTGAGTATAGTTCTGTCTGTATGTTTTCAGACTGTACCTTGTTTTTAGTTTCATTAAGATATTTATCCACTATTTGTTCTAATGGAGTTATATCTGGGAAATAAGTGGGTTGTTTGAGACTCAATTGCTGGATATTCTCTGCCTCATAAGGTAGGATTTGTGATCCTACTTGTAATTGACAGGGATGGTTGATAGTAATTATTCCTTGGCCTTCTATTTTTGAAGTTAGGAATTGTTGGGTACACTGAAGGTGTACAATTGTTGGTTCTATCAACGAGAATATCCAAGAATTTGGTTTACTTAGTTTAATAAGTAGGTCTCTGGGTGGTATTTGTGCTCTGAATTGACACTCTGGCTCTTCCTTTAGTGGATTATAGAGCAGCTTCACTACGCATTCTTTGGACAGAGTTGCCTTTGTTACAGGAATGCCTAGCTTAGCGATGTAAGTGTCCTCTTGGGAATTTTGCGTGATATTTTTGAAGATTTTAAAATGTTATGTTTTTAATAATAATATGTCCTGTGTCTGTACCTGGTGCGCTACTTGCGAGTACTGTATGTCGGGTACCAATGATTGTTTTTTGTTAATGTGTATAGGAAAACTGTGCACTCTATACAATTTCATTTGTGGTCGATTGAAAATTGGAAGTTGTATTCTAATAACTAATTTGTCTTGGACTATACGAGCCTTTGTTTCCGCTGTCTGATATAGCAGGGAGAGACAATTTTGTACATCTGGGCAAGTAGCGTGGGACTTGTGGTATATCTCTAATAGACTTTTGGGAGACACCACTAGCGGATGCAACTGGTGATTTTTACTGGAGATTATTATGTCGAGTAAGGCTTGTTGCCTGTACTCAATCTCGACAATTTGTAAGGTCAGGCTTGAAATTATCTCCTGCCTTAATTGTCTCATTAGTAAATCATCAGTGATATTTTGCATTCTATTTACCTGGAGATTTATTTGACGTTGTCTTTCCTGCAGAGATGTCAATGGCTTTTGGATTTGTTGTAGTGTAGTTTTGACTACACTGATCTGCTGTCTTTCCAGGTCGGCTAGTGCTTTTGTATTTGTTTCGAGCTCCTCGAGTCGACTGTATACCTCTTGTTCATTAGTGCTGTCCATGGTCCCGAATAGGTAGTGCATTGCATTGCCTATTCCATCGAAGATAGATCTTGTTGATCTTGATTTGGGGACCACTTCTCGAATGACACTTGTTCTTCTCTTGATATTTTCTAAGAGAGAATGAACGTGTTTTTTCTGTACCAGGCATAGCTCATCGATTTGAGAGTGATTCGAACATAGTCGGCGAACTAAGTGCTCCGCCTGTTCTGCCATAAGCGTTTGGTTGTCCAGTTCCCTTAGGTTGATCTCCGTTAGTATATTCCATGTACTGTGGTATACTTGTAATTTTCCTAAGTCCTCATATAGTATTCCTGTATTGTTCAGGGGACTTATTGTGTAGGGTTCCGTTTGTATCTGTCCCATTCCCAGATGGAAACAACATATTAACACTAACATGTGCTTCATGTTCTGTATAAAATGAAGGATAGGCTTCAATAGTCAATTGGTCTTACTACATAGCATATACTATTTAAATGTAGTATTGCTTAATTGAATTGTAGATAGTTTGTATAATGGGGGCTTAGTTGCTAAAAGAAAGACGAGATAGAATAGGATAGGAGGACTCTGAGTCGGTTCCTGCTAAATCTCGTCAACGTATGAGCATTGTACTCATTCAAAAATTGAATTGGGAAGTTGTTTAATTTACTACAATGAGTAAAAAGTAAATCATGAAGAGGAATACAAAACTCTCAAGGCAAGGTATGAAGGATGCAAGTCAAGGCAAGCAAGAAAATTGTTATTGGTAGAGTATTTAATTTACTCAGAGAGTAAGGGTTTTTTTGTTATATGTTCAGTTTTGTTTACTTAGCGTATTTTTTATTGATTTAAATAAAATTTAGGTAAGGGTTGACTTCGTGAGTCATAGTAAATAATTCCGAGTGCGAAACTTTTAAGTAGGTAGTGGCTAGTTTAATGGGCGGGGTTTTGTTTCAGTGGAACTTATTTTCTAAAGGTGTATGTACTAGTGTACTACTCGTAATAGGGCTTTAAACGGTTGTTGTGTACTACAACCTGCCGCTTGCCTATTTTTATGGTAGTGTTTGTTGGACTGGGTACATTGATTACCAGATATGGGCCAACCCAGATTTGAGACAGTTTGTGTTTTCGGCTTTCACTTTTGAGGAGGACTTTGTCTCCTAGGTGGAAAGTGAGAGGTCTGACTGTTTTGTCGTAATATGCCTTTGAGCGTTGTTTGCTGGCTAAGAGATTTTTACGAGCCGTGGCATATGATTTTTGTAATCTGTATTTGAGCATATGGTAATAACTTTCGTGGTTATATACGGGCTCAGGGTTCCGTTTTAAATTAGATGGGACATCCGCTGTGAAGCCGTAAAGGCAATCCATCGGGGTTAGTTTAGTACCCTCGTGTACACTGTTATTGTACACGAATGCAGCGGTTCGTAGGAATTGATCCCATGTTTTGGGATTTTCGTGTACGATTGTACGCAGATATTCGATTAATGGTCTATGGGCACGTTCTAGTGCTCATTAGACTGTGGATGGTATGCGGAAGTTTGTAACTTCTTTACCTTTAGCAGTTTGCAGACATTCTTGAATAGCTCACTCAGGAAATTAGTTCCCTGATCGGTGACTATTCTCTTTAGAATGCGATAACGCGTGACAATCTCATTGAAAAAGATTTGCGCCACCGTTACTGCTTCTCCATTTGGTATAGCATACCAATCGACAAATTTGGTGAGATTATCTTGAAAAGTTAGGATATATTTATTACCTGATACGGTCTCTTCTAGTCGACCTACTCTATCGAGGTAAACTTTGTCGAATGGTTGTTCTGCGATGTCCGTTATTACCATGGGCATCTTAAATTGGGGAGATGCTTTCATTATTTGGCACTTGGGGCATTTTTTTACGTATTTCTTTATATCGCTAAGCATGTGTCTCCACCAGTACTTGCGTCTAATTCTTTTATAAGTCTTAATGACACCCTGATGGCCGCCGAAAGGAGAGTTGTTATAATCCTTTAGGATTGTTTGAACTTCCTTGGGGCTCGTGATTATCTCAGGTGCCTTGACTGGACTTATTTCTTGTTCATGCGTAGCAGGGGCTTGTATTTCTGCCTCTGGGGGTTTAATTTCTTTCTCCTCCGCTGCCGTGGGCTGTGTTTCAGCGCTGGCGCTAGTATTGGCCTCTTGGGATTTTTGTTTTTGAGCTCTGGTCACGGCGAAGCAATGAGCGAGTTTCTTTGTTTTCTTTTTATTTGGGGAAATGTTTTCCTCCACATCTGAGTCCATAGTGTGGTGGACTTGGGCTTGTACCGTTAAAGTGTTGCCTGTATAGTCTTCGATTAATACTTGTGGAATGCGACTTAATGCATCCGCATTGGTATTATACTTCCCTGGTTTATATTCGATGGTATAATCGAATTCTGATAATTTGTGGTGAAATCTCACCAAACGGGAAGTCGGGTCTTTAACGTTAAAGACACCTTTGAGAGGCATGTGGTCAGTATAGACCGTGATTTTCCTGCCTTGAAGATAGCATCGGAAATTCCTAGTGGCTCAGACTATAGCCAGTAACTCCTTTTCAATAGTGGAGTAATTTCTCTCGGCTGTGTTCAGCGTTCGGCTTGCATAGGCGATAGGCTGGTCTTTGCCCACTTCTCCTTGGGAAAGCACAGCGCCTAATGCTTCGTTGCTGGCGTCCGTTGAAAGATTGAAGGGTTTAGAGAAATCTGGATAGATCAAAAGTGGTGGGGAAATTAGAGCATTTTTAATGCTTTGAAATGCTTCTTGGCATTTCTTGGTCCAAGTGAATTTTACATCCTTTCGGAGTAAATTCGTAATTGGACGAACTATTTTAGAGAAGTCCGGAATGAACTTCCTGTAGTAATTGGCAAGTCCTAAAAAGGACTGAACTTGCCTTACTGTTCAAGGAACAGGGAATGTTTGGACGCAGGACGTTTTGCTGGGGTCTGGTAATGCACCTTCGCTAGAGCATTTGTGCCCTAGGTAAACAACTTCTCGTCTCAAGAACTGGCACTTCTCTGGCTGCAGTTTGAGGTTGTTCTCTCTCAGTTTGTCGAAACGTTTGCGAAGTTTATCATTGTGGTCATTTAGGTTCTTACCATAAATGACGATGTCGTCAAGATAAACGAAACATTCGAGGCCTTGTAGGCCTGTCAGAACGAAGTTCATGAGGCGTTGGAATGTAGCGGGAGCTCCTTTGAGTCCGAATGGCATATGCTTAAATTCGTAGTGCCCGTAATTAGTGCTAAAAGCGGTCTTATGTCGATCTTTTTTGTCGACTAAGACTTGATGATAGCCGTTGGCCAAATCGAGAGTGGTAAATTACCTGGCATGACCTAGTTGGTCAAGAATATCCTCGATTCGCGGTAGCGGAAATGCATCGCCAATTGTCTTTTCATTCAATTTGCGAAAATCGACAACGACGCGCCACCTTTTTCACCATCGGGTCCCGCCTTTTTGGGGACAACTGATAAGGGTGAATTCCATGGGCTCTTGCTAGTTTGGACTATCCCGTTGTCCAGCATTTCTCTTAATTGCTCGTTGAATACTTGTCTCTGGGTCTCTGGTAATCTGTAGGCCTTTCGGTTTATGGGCGCTTGATCTTGAATTAAAGGGATATTGTGGGTAATAGCATTTGTGTATGTGAGCTTATCACCTTTTAGAAAGAAGATATCGTTGTACTCGTAGCAGAGTTCGGATATCGAAGCTTTTTCTTCCGCATTTAGATTTGGGTCTAGGCTGAGCTCTTGGTCTAACCTGTTGACTCGCGGAGTATGTGTGGGATCTTCATGATCCGGAAATAAGTATCTTACGTGTTGTAAGATAGCTGTGTTTTCCGAAAAGCTTGCGTCTCTTTCCTCATTTGGTGTAGTTGTGTACTTACTATCAGTTTTACTTACATTACTAGATGGCAGGGAATGGGCTTCCTGCAGTTTTAATGGCGGAGTACCATGTTTTATGGGTACTTTTGATTGGTCCGAGTACTCGCACGCATTCGTATTTTGGCTTATGGGTCTTGAAAAATTGGTTTTCTTAATACTATTTGACGGTGGAGCCAACTTTGCCTTCAATGAGGTCTTACCGATCTCGCACGCGTCTTTTGCAGGGCTCATAGGGCACTTTGTATTCTTAATACTAATTTTATTAAGTGGTGGAGTCGACTTTGCCTTTAAATAAGTCTTACTGAGCTCGCACGCACTGCTGGTGGGCCACTGTTGTTTCTTAACTCCAACTTTGTTGGGTGGTGGAGTCGTCTTTGCCTGAGAATAGGTCTTACTGAGCTCACACGCACCTGTTGTTGGGCATCTTGTCCGTGTGGTTATCTTACATTTAGGTATATTGGATGGAGGAGTCAACTGCATGTTGCTTGTCGGCTTCTGGATCTCGCTCGCATCTCTGATTTGGCTCTGGGGCCATACAAAATTTTTGTAACTTATTCTATTGGACGGTGGAGTCGTTGTTGCCTCTATTCGGGTCTTACTGAGCTCGCACGCGTCTTGTATGGGGCTCTTGGGCCGCGTTAGTAACTTATATCTAGGTATTCTGGAGAAAGAAGTTTTACTTGACTTCTGTTCTGCCTTGGGAAGCTCACTGATGTTAGTGTTACTCGCTTGCGATTTATTCGGCTTGAGAACGTGTTGTGTATCAGTGGCTTCTCCTATTGGGATGACGGCATAGTCATGTATAGGGAGCAGTTGTAATAATAAACTGTTGATGACTACTTGGAAATTGTTAATGTTGAGTATGGCAACTAGCACTGTTTCTTTTCCAGTAGCGAGTAAACTGTTGGCCAGGAAGACTCCGTCGCCTATCTCTTTAGATAGACAGAGCATTTCTTCCTTCACTCGCAACGGGACTGTGGTGATAATTTGTGACCTAGCAGGTATGCATATTGGATCTCGTAAGGTATCCAGATGCTGCCTCATTTCGCTGGTCTTTTGATCACCCAGATAGCTCTTTTCGCACTCCGTCGGCTCTTCTCCAACCTGGCAGCCAGCATTACTCTCTTGCGATGACTTGGAGACACTGCATGTAGATAGCTTAACCTGTTTAGGTTCCATCCTTTCAGCTAGTGACCTCACTTCGACTGCTTTACTGGAATACAGCTTGTCCGTTTTGCATGCCAAGGGCACAGTAAACTCTTCAGGATTTGTTTCCGTACAAGGAAACCTGAGTGCTTTATTTTGGCCTTCAACATTACAATTATTTGATAGGAAAGCGTTTCCTAATAGGCCGTCATCGGAAAGACCTGGCAGGTTATGTACCACCTGAAACATGCAGGGAATTTTATTTTTAAAATTGAAGTTACCCTTGCAATTTCCCAATGTCTTTCCGGTTCCAAAAGGGGTCTGTAAAGTGCATGCCTCATTGGAATTAATTATTTTGAGGTCTTTAATTGCTCTTTTCTTAATAATACTAACCTCAGCGCCAGTGTCCAGTGGAAGTTTCACTGTAGGGACACCGGATTCGGGCGCTTGAGGTGACTCTTTTAATTTTTTTGTTGGGTTTATAGTCGAGCCGGGGAGTTTTGGGTCGACTGCATATCGTTTCCCTGACTCCGGGCTTCCAATTTTTTCTTCTGGCGGCAGTCTTCGTCTGCATGTCCTCGGCGACCACAAAAGGTGCATTTGAGTCTTATGTTGAAGACTTGAGGACTCTTTGTGTTGTGTTGATCCTGTGTAGATCTATTGGAGAGGCGTGGAGGAACAATCTGTTGCGTTTGTTGACTTTTTCTGCAATCACGGACGTCATGTCCATAGATTTTGCAGTTTGAGCAGAAAGGGGTGTTTTTGCGCTTAAGGCAATCTGAATAAGTATGACCCTTTCGCTGGCAGAAGTTACACGTGATATTACGGACCAGTGCATCTGTATCCGAGTTTCTGGCATCAGTGTTCGTAAATGGTCTTTGCCGTGCCTGTGATGAACCTGGGTTATTCACATTGCGTGAAAACTGGTTTGGATTTGGAGCTCGAGGTGATGCGAACATAGGTGTTGATGTCATTTGATAATAAGGAGCTCTATAATAGGCTCGCACTCGTACATCCGGGTCTACTGGCGCCACTGGAGGAGCTTGGACCAGAGGAGTCTGGCCGAATGTAGCACTTTGTTGTAATTTATCCATGTCCAGGGCTTTTTGAATTAATGCTTCTAAATCTCCTTCTCCCTGCGTGAGCAAATATTGACACAGGTGTGGGTTGGTTACTCCACTTTTCAAAGCGTTTTTGGCAAAATCCATCAGCTGTGTTTTCACAGCAGGGACTGCCTCAGCTCCATACTTCTGTGTCGCTGCCTCGTTGCAAATCGTCAACAACTGTTTCAATCTTGTAATGAACACAGTGAGAGATTCTAACGGGTTTTGTCTGGTGGTAATTAATTTGTTCACCAGCTCCTGATATGTCTCACGGGGAAGATATGTTCTGTTTAAACGTTCCTCTACTTCAGTAAATGAAGCAGGGACGTCTGAAGCGAATAATTGGTATGCGTCACCTCTGAGTCTTGTAGGAAGATCCTGAATGAAAGCCGCTTTTTCTTCATCATTTAGGCACTGCATAGTTTGTTTGCAGCAGCCGATGAAGGTTTGTAACTCTCGTCCCAATTGTGGGGTACTTTCACCCGAAAATAAGGAAACGAGTTGAGCTGTGAGCTTAGCTACTTTAGCGTAATCCACCATTGTGTGTAGTCTATTGACTGGAAATTTAAATTTGGGTGGACTAGCTGGGCTTGTTTCTGGGCTGATTTCCGTTAAGGATTCTTCGAGCGAATCGATCAGCAAGTCTTCGGGAGTTGATTCAGCTACTTCACCGTCACTTCGCTATCACTATCACTGTCACTTAACCTAACACTCTTATTCTTTTCTAGATCTAAACTGAGTGAGCGCCGAGATTCGGAAAACTGTTCTAGTTCCTTTCGGAACTGTATTGTTTTTTCTTTTAAGGTCTTTAACTTGACGAGTCTGGTCTCACGCTCTGTTTTTAATTTGTGATGTAAGGCGTCACAATTGGCAATCGTCAGTTTATCCGATTCCCGCGCTCTCTCGTATAATTTATTTAAAAACTTAGCTAAACTTACTTGATTATTCGGACCTGGCAGAACGGTTCCGCTTCGAAGTCGAGGTCCTGTTGGGGGTAACTCTGGAGGTTTTTCTCCTGCAGCGGATGATGTACCTTCACCGGGGTGCTGTGTATTGGCACCTGGGGTTGATCCCGCGTCGGCTAAAGATGGAGAGTTTTCCCTCGCTGCTGTTTCTGGTTCCTGCTGAGGTAGAGCAGGATTGTCGGCTGACATATGATGCGCAGTTCAGTGAAAGGGGGGCTCCTTGCCTGCTTAGGTCCCTTTGCTGTAATTGAGAGGGGGGTTTCTTTAACCGCCTTCGAGTTCCCTCTCAATCCTTTTTCGGTTGATTTCGGCTTACTTTTGCAGCTGGGGGGGCCCTGGGCCGCCTTAACTTCCCCCGGATCTAATTGAGAAGGGGGCTTATGAGCCGTCTTCGATGTCCTCTTCAACTCCGGATCGTTGACTGCTAGCGTTTGGTCGTCTGCTTGGCTGAAACTTCAGGCTGTTTATAGAGCTGTGTCCTGGCTGATCTGTACTCGTCCTTCTGGGGGAGTTTGGAATGGTTCTCCTCTTCCTTCTTTGGACTGTTCGCTTGTATCCCTCGGTGGTGCCTGTGCACAATTGGGGTGAACGCTTGCCCGCCTGTAGCAGAGGCGCCTAGAGATGGTATCTACCCGACTGTTGGGGGTGACTTGGCATGAGTGGCTTCGTCAAGGGAACCCCTTAGATTCGCAGGATAGCGGATTTTAAAGCTCTTATGCCTTTCTATTTTGACTTTTAGAAAGCAGGCTTCCACTATCCTACCGGCTGCGCCAATTTTGTGAAGTACCTTTGTTCGGGTTTATTCCAGGGGTATCCGCAGACACTCTGTGTACTCCTCACCTCTCTTTCTTTTAATTCGTTGATATATTCCCTGGGACTGTGTAAATGACACTCAATTGCTTTTTTTTTGTTTACACTTTTTTTTTTTTAATACACTATCTTCCTTTTTTTTATACAATATCTTAACTATTAAAGTTACAAAAAAATTATAACATTAGAACTTGTCACTTATACTTAATAGAACAAACAACAACAAAAACAATTGCTGCTTTTTATGGCTATATAAATGCTTACAACGCACGACGCAAACTACATAACGTTCTGGCCGACAATCTCAAATCACAACTTTTCGTTTTTGAAAACCAAGATGCACCGCTACCAAAGTCACAAAATAAACCTTTTCCTTTTTAAAAACCCTCGGGACTATTTCAAATCGACCGCTTAAAACTGACTGCCTAAAACTGGCTGCACTTGACTTGGATCTTTTTAATCGCAAGTCTAGTTGTTCAGGATAGGAAAGTGTTTCATTAGCATTCCTATCCTGAGAAAATTATTTACCGCTGGGCATGTTTAAACATGCCCAGAATTATCGCGACGAACGATGGTTGGAATTGAAATTTGATATTTTCATAAATATCCAACCATCGTCTTGCTATCGTGCATACATTGTTGCGATCACAATGTATGCAGCTCGCGACAATTTGCTGATAGGAGCTTTTTTCGGTGAAGACTTGATCGTTTCAGTCTTCACCGACGTAAAATTTTCATGCGCCCGATATGTATGTATGTATATATGTACATACATATCGTATATACGACAAATCTTACTGAAGGTAAAATTTGTCGTGGGGCTTTTCTTTTTTATTTTTTTATCGAAACGACTTGGGTTGAAATTTAAAACTTTTATTTTTCCCAAGTCGTTTTGTGGGAAAATATGTTGAAGGAATGTTGCACGTAGTTGAAGAAATTGCTGATGCAACTTTCTTCGTATGCACAAGAGATAAGCCAACCGTGTCTTTAGGCATGATTGGCTTATGAAAATTGTGATTTGTTTCTTGATGCCTTATGTATACATTTTGTATACATTTTGTATATGTAACATATGCATGTTCGTGCAAGTAAGTAAACATACCGTGAGAACGGACTATGAGGCTGATAAAAAATGCGATTTATGCAAAATTGCAGTTTTTTGCAGTATGGGAATGCATTTATAAGTGCATTTGAAGTAAAAATGAATTTTTAAAATAAAATAGATTTTACATTTCAGGGTCAACTTTGTATCACATCGATATATTGCATAGGGCGATATATCGATATGTTTAATCTAATGGTTGTGATTCGGGTCATAGGTACCTGGGTCACAACATCCCTCCCCCTGGGGAAAAAAAAAGTTTTATTGTTTTTAAGAGGAAAATTTTCTTTCCAGTAACAAAATTTCATATTCAGATTCTAAAATAAAATAATATGTATCGTTAACTATAAATAATTATAAAATTATAAAGCTATAATATATCAGAAATTAATTAAAATATTCTGTTAAAATGGTTTGCATCACTAATTAATGTAATTACTAAATATATATAATATGTATAATTTAATTACTAGATATATTTTTTTTTCTTTATTTATTGCTATATATAATATGGTTAGGTTATTTTTAACAAACAATTTTTTTTATATGTATATTACTACATTATTAATTATTTTAACCTTGATTAATTTCTAGTAGAAATAACAACATTAATCCTTATTATAAGACTTTTTTTCCACAAAAAGAATTTTTAATGCGTTTTTTTCCTTTTAATTTTATTTTTACTTGGAAAATTTTTTTTATTACTAGTTATTTTAATTTTTATTCATTGACTAATTTCTACCAGGAGCGAACAGTATTAATATTTATTTGTAAAATAAGGAACTTTCACAAAAAAAAAAGAGTTTTGTCATTTTTTTTCGCTTTTTATTCTTATTTTCTCCGTCTCTTCAACCCTACGCATGAGCAAGTAAAAAAACATTTTTAAATTTCTTCAGGGAACGGGAATGGGTTAATAAGTTGGTTCCAATTTTAAGGGAAAGGGAGGTTGAATGAGAAAGAAACTGTGTAATTTTAGTGTCGTGTAGATTAAGTGATTATTAAAGCATTTGGATAGGATTCCTTTGCTTTTTTTTTTTTTTTTTTTATTATATTGATGTCGATGCTCGGTTTCTGTTTACGTTTGCATAGTTTAGCGTGCCTCTAGTTTTTGTTACCGTTATGCTTGAGATTTGGACTTATGTTTGTTATCTTGATGAGTGTTTTGTTTAAATCTGTGGTACATGTTTTATTATTTTATATGTTTTTCGTTTTTGTATGTATGGTTGCTGTTGTATCACAATTTATGATCGGGCTGATCGTTCATCACGATCTTGTTAATTGCGGTTGGAGGAGGGATTTATCGTACGCCACCACCCTATGCTAAAGGGTTTTCCAATAAGAGGTGTTATTTTAATTAGCCCGCTATTTCGGTAGATGTCACCTTCAGTGCTGTCATTTTCTGACATTTGACAAGCAGAAATTACGCGATTGATAAAAATGGAACGATACACGATTCAACAATGCATTGAAATTATTAAAATTCACTATAAAAATGGTGAAAATGTGGCAGAGACGGTTCGTAAAACTCGAACATTTTTGGGTCATCGTGAAGCACTTTGTCGGATCGCAATACAGAAATTGGTAGAAAAATTCGAGCTGTCGGGACAAGTTAGTGATGTGAAGAATAAAACCCGTGCACGTCGCTCAAGAACAGCCGATAATATTGCTGCTGTAGCCGAAAGTGTTGAAGAAAACCAAGGTTTGTCCACTCCTCGTCGTTCTTTGGAATTAGGCATTCCACAAACGTCCTTACACCGTATTTTGCATAAAGATTTAGGTCTTAAGGCCGATCATCAACAACGTCGAGTCTTTGCTGATTGGGTCCTTGAAATGCATGAAAATGATCCGGAATTTCAACGAAAATTCATCTTGAGTGATGAGGCCCATTTCCACCTCGATGGCTTCGTCAACAAGCAAAATTGTCGCATCTTGGGCTCGGAAAACCCAAGGGTTATTGTTGAAAACCTCTCTATCCTCAACGTGGTACTGTTTGGTGCGGTTTATGGTCCCGCGGGGTCATTGGACCTTACTTTTTCGAAAATGAGGCTGGAGCAACAGTTACGGTGAATGGATTGCGCTATCGATGGTTAATGATTTTCTATGGCCGGAATTGGATGGTATTGATCTGGACAACGTTAACTTTCAACAAGACGGCGCTACGCGCCATACAAGCAACGAAACCATTGATGTTTTACGGGAAAAGTTTCCGGACCGTGTTATCTCTCGAAGAGGTGATCACAATCGGCCACCGAGATCTTGTGACTTAACACCTTGCGACTTCTTCCTTTGGGGCCATGTGAAACGCCAACAGCCCAGCGTCGATTCAAGACCTCAAGGACCAAGACCTCAGGATATAGTCCTGTAGGCGTGGTATTGGTGGTCATTTGGCTGATGTTATTTTCCGTTATTAATGGCATACCAACCTCTTTATAATGAAATAAAGATCCGATCATTTATCTAAAAAAATGGCATTTCTCTTTGAATATCAAAATAACACCCCTTATTGGAAAGCCCTGTATTTGGGTGACTGGCGTATATGTCTTACTCATTTATCCTCACTGGGATGGTCCTGTGCGCTTGATGTTCCACGCCCCCGGACGTTATAGTCTTCCCTCGTGGGGCGTCCCAGCCGTAGCGGACCGGCAGTATCTTGTCGTTTTTGTGCTGCGGTCCGATTATGACATGGGAGTTTCGGTTATCAGAAAGGTGTCATTTTATGAATCATTTTGTATATATTTTAATTTTTCTCTTTTTATACCCTAGATAAAATCATAGGGGTATACTGTGTTTGTCATTCCGTTTCTAACACCTCGAAATAATGATGGTAGAGCAAAATAGATTGGACACCCATTCATAATATTAAAAGTTATTTCGATTTTTGCATGTCCGTCCGTCGGTCCGTCTGTCCGTCTGTGCGCACGATAACTCGAGAACGTGTATACTTAAAGAGCTGAAATTTTGTACACGGACTTTAAAAAAAAAAGTAAAATTAGGTTCGAAAATGAGACAAATCGGGCAACTCCTTCGTGGGGTTGCCATATAAAAATTTCGTTTTCCACTATATATTTGGACATTGCATGAGAACGCATCGACGTAGAGAGCTGAAATTTCGTACATGATGTTTTTACTACATTAGCAAATAAAATGTCAAAAATGGACTAAATCGGGCAACTCCTTCTTGGTGTTGCCATATAAAAATTTCGGTTTTTTACGTATACTTTGAAAACGATCAGTCCAAGACATTTTTATTGTACTAAGAACTTCTGCAGAATACGAAATCCTATAAAATTGGTTATTACCATTTTTTTCTGTGCGACAAACTGTTCAAGAAATATATGCGAAAAACAACTTCAAAATCAATACTTGAATAGTTCGGTGACCATACGAAATTTAATACGGGCATTCATCTAGGGTATCATAAGAATTGGTCTTAGACCAATTCTAGCTTTTTTGCTTGTTTTTCCACAAGGTGGGGTCGCTATACTTATCGGGGAGTATTTTGTTGACTAGCTCCAGGTTCAGGGTGGTTACGAGGCGCCGGCGGATGACTCCTTCTAAATTTGTTTTATTTTCTATTTTATAGTTTGTGTATCTACTAATCTTAGTATGGGATTATGTATTACTAACCCTTTTTAATGTACTTTTAAGAATAACATACTTGGGTTTATTTCTTTTTTTTATTTTTGTTTTGCCCACTTTAATTTTGGCTGTCTTGTTTACACAGGAATGCACTGCTGAATTTATTAGGGTTTCAAATCAACGTTTCTCTGCCATTCTTTGGTTTAATTGTTTGGATTGAGCTGTAGTTTTTGAATTATTATTTGTCATCTTTTTTTGTGGTTTGTGAGGTCATCGATGATGTTTTGTTAGGGTTTCTTCCTTTTTTGTTTTGTTTTTTTTTTGCTATTTTACGTTCGGTTTGTCGGGGTTATTGGTTCGGCGTATATGTAGTAGATATGTGGTAGTAAAATATATTGTAATATTAACTGGAGAATTTTCCAGCAGTTATTCTTAATAGTTTGTTGCTGTTCTTTTCATAGTTTGTATTTTTAGATGTAGTTACTTGCTAGAACTATATGTCGACTTTGAAATCATGAGTCTATAGAATATATGCTAATATAGAGTATATATATAAAATATATTATACAATTAATTGGAGAAACTCTCTGCAGTTTTTCTCTTAGTAACAGGGGTAGGCACATCTTCCAGTTTATTGTTATTATTATCTTTGATTTATGGACTTTTGGCTTGCATTTAATATACAGATAAGCGAAGACTATAGAGATGATAGCAGCTACTGTTATAAATGACAGTGCATAATGTTGGATATGGTGGTTCTTTATGGGGTTGAGAAGAATAAATTCCTGCAGTTTTTGGGAAAGGATGGGTTTTAGAAATTTCTTTAGGTCTATGTTGTTTGTAATATTTACGTGAGTTGTTCCTATATGCGTTTTCATAGGAGAAAACATTGTTTTCCAGAATATGTCAGAAATGTTTATTGTCGGGATAAAATGGGAATTTAATTTGGATATTTTTACGTTATTCCAATGCAGGATGAATTCCTTGCTTCGTACAGAATAACCATGATAGATATGAATTGTTCCTGTTCCTTGGAGGGTTTTTGAACTAATGGAATCTTCACAAATATTATCTATATGGAGGGATCCTTTTAGGGAGAAAAGCCAAGCATTCTGCTGCGATAATTGTGACCAATAATAATCTTGCTCTAATATTAGGATTTTACATTTCGAAGTGATTGGTTCCTGTCTTATCAAATTTAATTCACATTGGTTTCCTTTTGCATTTGCATTTATGCTCGGAAATGAGATTTCGCAGTAAAAATTTGTTTGATCCAGCGTTGCGCAATATGGATATTCTGTATCGTTAATTCAATAAAATGTTCGCGATTATAGACTATTAATATGTATTTCATTGATGGATAGATATATACGAACGATCCGTTAAGGGATGTCGGTAATGGTATTGCATTAAATATTTGATATGGCTTATTTCTGAGTTCAATAATTATTTTATTATTGAAAATATTTGCTGAAATTGTACTTAATTTGTAAATATTTGATAATATGTTTTCCTTAGAGTTTATTGGAAGCACCATTGAACTTGGCAGTTTTTGCCGGATGTTCAATAAAAGTTATATTTTATTTGCTAATGTGATCTAAGTGTAGGATGAAATTTTCCATGCCTAGAATCTGTTAGAATATTAACTAATTATGCCTGGGTATTCTGGTATCTGGATGCCATTAATGAGACTAACGAAATGAGGGATCGAAATTCGATAGATATCTTGTTTTCAAGTGTTCTATTTTCCATTAATGATGTAGCTATCTGTATTTAAATTAGTTTTTTAAGCATAGCTAGGAATTCCTTTTCAATTGCAGCTTTTCTTTTATTGAAAATTTTTACGGTTGCTTCTCCTATCGCAGTTTGGCTTTTCATAAGTTAAAGGAGTGAGTCTTGGTTTAAGGTAAGCTTATGAATTTGCTCATCATATAGTTTGGCATCGTCTTCATCTAGTGTACCCAAAAGAGCTTTAGAGATCAAGCCTATTGCATTGAAAAGTGCTCTTTGCTTCCTATTCTGAGTTGTTAGCAACATATTCTTATATTCTATATTTGCGGCAATAAGACTTACTTGTAGCAACGTACCGTTACAGGTGTGGGCCACTGATGAATTTGCATTGAGTCTTTGGCAAGTTGTTGTTGTTTTCTGTGGGATGAATTTCATATTCCTGAACTCGGACTTGAAGTTTTCCAGGTCGTAAAATGTTCCTATCTTCCACTCGTTGGTCTAGAAAGTGGTTTTGCGAATTTCTTCAAAATAGATGCCTGCCGTGGCATTTTGCTGATCGACTTCCATCTCTGAGCCGTAGACGACAGTAATCCAAATTAGAATGAATAATATATGCATCATTTTGATTACTTGGAAGACGAAACTGAGTTAATCGCTTGCAATAAAGTTTTGTGAAGAGAATGAAGCTTTTTGTAAATGTAGTTGAATTAAACTTCCTGGTCATTAAACAGAAAGTGAGAGTTTTTTGTATCGTGCACAAGTTATTAGTGAGTTTTTTTCTTGTAATTAAAATTTTAGTGAAAAACTTTTCACTTTCGTTGAGTGGTCACCAAGGTGTAGTCAAAACCTATAAAAGAATAAAAAGGAAGTACAAGTGGAAAAACATGCTCAGATCGGTTAGAAAATATGTCCGCAAATGTACTAAATGCCAAAAAATGAAGGCTAGCCCAGAGTATCGTATGCCAATGGTCATAACGGATACTGCCCTAATGCCATTCGAAAAAGTATATCTGGACATCGTAGGTCCTCTTGAGGAAACGCACTCAGGAAACAAATATATTTTGACTTTTCAAGACAATCTTACGAAATTCGTAGACTGCTACGCCATGCCGAATGGCGAAGCAGAAACGGTAGCAGGAATATTTTTCGACGAGATAATTACTCGTTACCGCATTCCTAAAAAGGTAGTAACTGATCAAGGCTCCAACTTCTTAAGCGATCTCTTCAAACGAGTTTGTAAGCTCTTAAAGATTAAAAAACTGCAAACATCCGCTTATCACCCACAATCCAACGGTGCACTTGAACGAACCCACAGACCACTAGTAGAGTATTTAAGAGCTATTGTATCCGAAAATCCAAAGGCTTGGGATCGATTCCTGAGAACTGCGGCTTTTGTGTATAATAATAGTCCACATGAAGGCACTAAGCTCACTCCAATGGACTGTCTGTTTGGATTTACAGCGGATGTACCTTCAAATCTAAGAAGAGAGCCAGAGCCAATGTACAATCACGAAAGTTACTGCCATATTCTTAGTTACAAATTACAGAAAACCTACCCTATTGCCCGAAAAAATTTACTTAACGCTAAGGAAAAGTCAAAATTACACTACGATAAACATTCAAGACCAGTAACTTTCCAACCAGGTGATAAAGTATTATTGAAGAATCAAGCTAAGAAACACAAGTTGTCCCAGATATGGCTAGGTCCATATCTAGTAATAAAAGCTTTCAATCCTGTAAATACTATTATTCAAATCGGCAGACGAAGAGTAACCGTGCACAACAACAGGTTAAAACCATACCACGAATAATAGTTAACCTTTTAAAAGAAAGATAAAGAATACATTCAACCTCAACATACCAAATCAGAGGTAAAATCTTTTTTGTTTTGATTAAAGAAAGACAATAATTAGTTAATTACTTTTATTTTTATTGCCAAACCTAACAAGAAACCAAGTAAGAATCCTACCGGCTGCGCCAATTTTGTTACTGTTTCTTTGTGAGGAAACTTGTTTGAGTTTTTGAAGTACTTGTTATCAAATTATAACCAAGTACTCTCATACAAGCACCTACTTTGTTGATTTGATTATCAGAAATGTCGCCCTTTTTTGTAACGGTATATATCGGAGTAGCTAATGTAGCTTTGCTCCTATGTGTAGTATAGTGGAGTAGCTAATTTAGCTTTGCTCCTATATGTAGTGTAGTGGAGTAGCTAATTTAGCTTTGCTCCTATGTGTAGTGTAGTGGAGTAGCTAATATAGCTTTGCTCCCAAGGTGTGGAATGATTAGTGTAATGGAGTAGCTAATTTAGCTTTGCTCCTAGTATGGTGTAGTGGAGTAGCTGAACAGCTTTGCTCCAAATGATAACAACTGAATGTGTCTTGTGTTGAGTTACAATTGCAACTAGTCTTTTAATAAAATCGTTATAATATTTATAATAAAAATATAACCTTAACTGCTACGAAAGTAAAGCTAAAACTCTTAATTAATTTCCTCACAGCGCTCGCCGTATACATATATGTATAAATTACACTTTGCTCAATATCTACAGCTGGCCATTATCATCCGTAAATACTATTTTTGTTAAACGTTTGTATTTTGTTTATAGACGTACAGACATAAATATAAATTTCGTTAAATGCTTGCAGCTGGTCAATGCTACTTCACGTCATTCGTCGTGAACCATTAATTTAGTCGCCTACATACATACATTTGTTTTACCTCCGGCGCAAGGTCGTCATATTACAATGTGGGATTTCTTGCGTGCCAGGGTATTACCTCACTTTCTTTTTCCACTTATTTTATAGGCGGAAATAATTGCTGTAGGTCAGTAATAATATGTATGTACGCGCCATTCTTTAGGTAAAATGGTATAATGTACCGTATGTATGTACATGCATGCAATGATTTGTTTCACTTGCTATGCAATGTAGGTATGTACATATGTATGTACATATTTTCTTTTAAAGTAGGTCTGATAGGCAATATAAGTATGTATGTACGTAATTTGGACAAACGTATTCCTGATATGCAAAGTACGTATGTATGTACGTAATTTCTTTTTTGTAAGGGCTGTATGTAACAGATAGTAGACATATCGTGTGTTCCAGCATTGAACTCATTATATCCAAAAAATTGTTAGTTTATCCCTGAGGCCGGGCCGATCTCTTAGCAGTAGGCAGTTGGATAAATCCCTACTTACATGAATACATTGTTTTCAATTATAACGTAATGATGACATAAAATTTTTACACTCTCTTATCCATCTCCCGGAGAACTATTCGATATCATGGTTGACTGAAATTCCGCTCCTTTAAAACACTTCTTATAGGTCATCTAAAGGATACTGAATAAAACAACTGCTGCCCAAAGTGTCGTTGGGTGGATATGGGGGAATGCAACTGAAGGCTTATCATGTGCGCCTTCACGAAGGTAATGATAAGTGGTGTAAATGTTCCTTCAGGACCGGGCGTGTGTTTAGTTCCTTGGTATGAGTCGGCACGATATCTTTCTGTATATGGCAGGTGGCAGCGGCAGGTTTTCGTGGAATCCCCCCCCACTCTCCGCCAATAACCGAGATTAGCTAGCGTACTACCTTACGCTTCAACGCTGTCCACCCGAGTTACCTGTTGGGTCATGTTGGCAGTCGGGACTTTACGTCCAAACGAATCCCTCAGCATATTTCCATAACAGAATTGCGCCCAACGTGCGGCCTCGCCGGTCACAATTTGGTGGTCTAAGTGTAGATTTCACTAGGGACTGAGATCTGTTGTCAGATGATCTTTTGGCATTTGCTAGTTGATTGAGCTCAGGTCGCATATCCAGTGGGTTTTGCTTGCGAATTTGTGTCTCACTGGTTTTCATCATCTTAAAGTGTTCAGTAAATCAACAGTTTTTGCAAGGTTTGAAGTTCTAAGTAATCAAGTTTTGATATAGTTTTTGATTAAAGTCAATGTTTTGAGATTTTGTAATGAAAAAAGTTTATAGTTTTGCTATTGCTGATTTGATTTGAAGTTCGACTTTAGGTTTGACTTTGGTCAAGCCTCAAGTCTGAGCAGCTTGTAGACTTTTCTTGAATTGTTTAAATGTTAAGATCTTTCCCGCTGGCCTTCTGCTATGGAAATGGTAGGTGTCCTCACAGTGTTGGGTCACCGTTCACTCGTGCTTTTTGGTACGTCCAGAAAGAAGCGAACGGAAGAGAAATCTGGGCCAACCCACAAGATTACCAGTTTTAGTTCCTAATTTTATGATTTCTAATAGGTTTTGGCAGTCCTGGGTTGAGATTAAAAACGGACAAAACTCCTACGTCTCTCACAATATTTATTCGGACTCTACTATATAACTAAATTTTAACAAATTCAGACTTATTATACATAGAAATATCATAATTCTCACACAATAATTTATTATTAGTTTTTTTATTTCCTAGTATTTCACAGTGGTTTTGGGGATATTCCGTTTTAGTCTTTACAATTGTCACTTTATATGTTTATCGCTATCTTTTCTCTTCACGACAAGATTCGAAAACAAAATCCCCGAGGTTAGGGCTCGCTGCCCCAGGTACCCACGAAAAAACTTTTATAAGCTTTTTTTTCTTGTTACTTTCTCACGACAACGTTGAAAATCGTATGTTACAAAGAACAGAAAAATGTTCGAGTGCATGGCATATGCATTAATGCAAAAACGTAATCTGATATGCACTTGTGTATGGTCGAAGTAATTATTTTAAGTGCACCGACGGAATGTTTGTATGTTTGGATTTATGTAAGTATGTACATACGATTAAGTTTTGTGAATTTAAAAGACCGTATGTGTTAAGTACTTTTGTTCGGGTTTATTCCAGGGGTATCCGCAGACATCCTGTGTACTCCTCACCTATCTTTCTGTTAATTCGTTGATATATTCCCTGGGACTGTGTAAATGACACTCAATTGTTTTTTTTTTTGTTTACATTTTTTTTTAATACACTATCTTCCTTTTTTTATACACTATCTTAACCATTAAAGTTACAAAAAAATTATAACATTAGAACTTGTCACTTATACTTAATATAACATAACAAACAACAACAAAAACAATTGCTGCTTTTTATGGCTATATAAATGCTTACAACGCGCGACGCAAACTACATAACGTTCTGGCCGACAATCTCAAATCACAACTTTTCGTTTTTGAAAACCAAGATGCACCGCTACCAAAGTCACAAAATAAACCTTTTCCTTTTTAAAAACCGACCCTCGGGACTATTTCAAATCGACCGCTTAAAACTGACTGCCTAAAACTGACTGCACTTGACTTGGATCTTTTTAATCGCAAGTCTAGTTGTTCAGGATAGGAAAGTGCTTAATTAGCATTCCTATCCTGAGAAAATTATTTACCGCTGGGCATGTTTAAACATGCCCAGAATTATCGCGACGAACGATGGTTGGAATTGAAATTTGATATTTTCATAAATATCCAACCATCGTCGTGCTATCGTGCATACATTGTTGCGATCACAATGTATGCAGCTCGCGACAATTTGCTGATAGGAGCTTTTTTCGGTGAAGACTTCATCGTTTCAGTCTTCACCGACGTAAAATTTTCATGCGCCCGATATGTATGTATGTATATATGTACATACATATGGTATATACGACAAATCTTACTGAAGGTAAAATTTATCGTGGGGCTTTTCTTTTTTATTTTTTTATCGAAACGACTTGGGTTGAAATTTAAAACTTTTATTTTTCCCAAGTCGTTTTGTGGGAAAATATGTTGAAGGAATGTTGCGCGTAGTTGAAGAAATTGCTGATGCAACTTTCTTCGTATGCACAAGAGAAAAGCCAACCGTGTCTTTAGGCATGATTGGCTTATGAAAATTGTGATTTGTTTCTTGATGCCTTATGTATACATTTTGTATACATTTTGTATATGTAACATGCCGTCCCCCTACAAAAAAGAGAGTTATTCTTGAAAGAGGAATAACTCTCGGGGTAAGGTGATGATAAAAAGAATGTGTGGACATCTTAGATTTTGAATTTTCTTATCTGCAGCTCATTAAATTTCGTTGATTAAGGGTTAGATGCTTTTACTGATGGGGATCTTTATCGGGCAAATTCTTGTAGAATTCATTGACGTATCGGTCTTCCGTGTGAAAACAGTCGAGATTCTTTTGTTATTTTGAGCCTATTCACCGAGATAGAGGAAAGATGTTGTTTTCTACAAAGTTAGAAAAGGAGCCCTGGAGAAGTCCCGCGTGGTTGACCTCCACGTTCTATTCCCTGTACGTGTTGCGTGTTTCCCCCGGGTGGCAGGGTCCACTTCGTTTGGTGTTGTTGGAGGATGGGGAGCGTCCCAGTACCGTATGGGGTGCCCCGGCCGTAGCTGGGACCTATCATCGGCTGCTGATAGCCTTGTTCCCTCAACGGGGGCCGTCTTTAATGGCCGCAGGTAAAAAAATTTGTTTTTGTTCTTTAAGCCAGTCCTAATTAGTTTTTTTTTTTTTTGTATTTCAGTCGGAGTTTCTCTCTCGTCGCTTTGCGTGGACTTTGTATGTGCTGCCACGATGTTTTTGATTCCCCGGCGACGAGGTTGGCGAGGGAGTTCACCGCCACCCCTTCCCTTCCCGGGGCCGGAGTAGTTAATTGGGACGACTCTGACAGCGATTAGGTCCAGCACGACTCGTCCAGCCGATATCACTGCACCGATCGCTCAGTGTGGCTATTCTATGTTTTTACTACAAATTTGTATCTTTCCTGTCTTCTTTTTCTTTTCGTTATTTTGAAAATAAAATAATAAAAATAAAAAAAATAAACTACAGAGTTATATTTTTGATGTCAGTGGGTTGTTTTTCCTCTTGTCGGTTTGTGGTTTGTGTTTTGCATCGAGATTTTCTGGCTTAGCGTTGATCGGTCTAGCATGAACTTTTGGTTTTACTTAAAATTTTCTATTCTCCTTACTTGATTATTTTCTTATTTTCTAAAATTGTTTCTAATTATCTATTCTATTCTATTCGTAATTCCTTTTTTACAATTCTTATTTTTCCTAATTTCTACTGTTTTTTTTTCTTTTGTATGTTATGTATGTATATTTTTTTTTGTTACACTTGTATAACAGTACTTTCTATTGGTTATTTAGTTTCTATTTTAGTTTAGACTTATTGTTCTATATTTATTACCGTTATTTGTAATTCTATGTTATATATTTTTTTTTGTTTATTATTATTATTATTTAATACTACCGGGGGAAGATATCTTTTACTGGGCTTTTTGGTTTGTGCATATACCTACATGTATATATGTTTTAATACATTATTTTCTCTTAAATCTAGGCTTTAGTAATTATTTATGTATGTCCTCTCCCCTTTTGTTTTTATTAGTACTACCCCTTTTTTTTTGGGGTTTGTAGAAACCACTTACATTTGTTTTGTCTGTATTTTAGTACCAGTGATAGTGCTTCGTTATTGTGACCGTTTGAAGTGGTGACACTATACCACTTGTACTGACCTAGTAGGTGGCAAGGTGCGGGTCCTTTTGAGAGGAGTAGGGTCGATTATGTCGATTTGTTTGATTTGTTCCTCCGCCTCTAGGGTTTTTTCAGTTTTACGTAGACGATAATTTTTAATGAATGGGACTTGCCATTTGGCGACCGGGTACAGCACCATACATGTGATGACAACACCAGTTAAGGATACTGATGTTGCAGCTAGGACATATGTACGGTGGTGGATATGATATGAGGAACTATTTTTTCTAATTTTTCATCCAGTTCTTTTAATGACTGGGTGTCTTCTAGGATGATGCTATTAGTGTCATCTCCTGAGTATAGTTCTGTCTGTATGTTTTCAGACTGTACCTTGTTTTTAGTTTCATTAAGATATTTATCCACTATTTGTTCTAATGGAGTTATATCTGGGAAATAAGTGGGTTGTTTGAGACTCAATTGCTGGATATTCTCTGCCTCATAAGGTAGGATTTGTGATCCTACTTGTAATTGACAGGGATGGTTGATAGTAATTATTCCTTGGCCTTCTATTTTTGAAGTTAGGAATTGTTGGGTACACTGAAGGTGTACAATTGTTGGTTCTATCAACGAGAATATCCAAGAATTTGGTTTACTTAGTTTAATAAGTAGGTCTCTGGGTGGTATTTGTGCTCTGAATTGACACTCTGGCTCTTCCTTTAGTGGATTAAAGAGCAGCTTCACTACGCATTCTTTGGACAGAGTTGCCTTTGTTACAGGAATGCCTAGCTTAGCGATGTAAGTGTCCTCTTGGGAATTTTGCGTGATATTTTTGAAGATTTTAAAATGTTATGTTTTTAATAATAATATGTCCTGTGTCTGTACCTGGTGCGCTACTTGCGAGTACTGTATGTCGGGTACCAATGATTGTTTTTTGTTAATGTGTATAGGAAAACTGTGCACTCTATACAATTTCATTTGTGGTCGATTGAAAATTGGAAGTTGTATTCTAATAACTAATTTGTCTTGGACTATACGAGCCTTTGTTTCCGCTGTCTGATATAGCAAGGAGAGACAATTTTGTACATCTGGGCAAGTAGCGTGGGACTTGTGGTATATCTCTGATAGACTTTTGGGAGACACCACTAGCGAATGCAACTGGTGATTTTTACTGGAGATTATTATGTCGAGTAAGGCTTGTTGCCTGTACTCAATCTCGACAATTTGTAAGGTCAGGCTTGAAATTATCTCCTGCCTTAATTGTCTCATTAGTAAATCATCAGTGATATTTTGCATTCTATTTACCTGGAGATTTATTTGACGTTGTCTTTCCTGCAGAGATGTCAATGGCTTTTGGATTTGTTGTAGTGTAGTTTTGACTACACTGATCTGCTGTCTTTCCAGGTCGGCTAGTGCTTTTGTATTTGTTTCGAGCTCCTCGAGTCGACTGTATACCTCTTGTTCATTAGTGCTGTCCATGGTCCCGAATAGGTAGTGCATTGCATTGCCTATTCCATCGAAGATAGATCTTGTTGATCTTGATTTGGGGACCACTTCTCGAATGACACTTGTTCTTCTCTTGATATTTTCTAAGAGAGAATGAACGTGTTTTTGCTGTACCAGGCATAGCTCATCGATTTGAGAGTGATTCGAACATAGTCGGCGAACTAAGTGCTCCGCCTGTTCTGCCATAAGCGTTTGGTTGTCCAGTTCCCTTAGGTTGATCTCCGTTAGTATATTCCATGTACTGTGGTATACTTGTAATTTTCCTAAGTCCTCATATAGTATTCCTGTATTGTTCAGGGGACTTATTGTGTAGGGTTCCGTTTGTATCTGTCCCATTCCCAGATGGAAACAACATATTAACACTAACATGTGCTTCATGTTCTGTATAAAAGGAAGGATAGGCTTCATTAGTCAATTGGTCTTACTACATAGCATATAATATTTAAATATAGTATTGCTTAATTGAATTGTAGATAGTTTGTATAATGGGGGCTTAGTTGCTAAAAGAAAGACGAGATAGAATAGGATAGGAGGACTCTGAGTCGGTTCCTGCTAAATCTCGTCAACGTATGAGCATTGTACTCATTCAAAAATTGAATTGGGAAGTTGTTTAATTTACTACAATGAGTAAAAAGTAAATCATGAAGAGGAATACAAAACTCTCAAGGCAAGGTATGAAGGATGCAAGTCAAGGCAAGCAAGAAAATTGTTATTGGTAGAGTATTTAATTTACTCAGAGAGTAAGGGTTTTTTTGTTATATGTTCAGTTTTGTTTACTTAGCGTATTTTTTATTGATTTAAATAAAATTTAGGTAAGGGTTGACTTCGTGAGTCATAGTAAATAATTCCGAGTGCGAAACTTTTAAGTAGGTAGTGGCTAGTTTAATGGGCGGGGTTTTGTTTAGGTGGAACTTATTTTCTAAAGGTGTATGTACTAGTGTACTACTCGTAATAGGGCTTTAAACGGTTGTTGTGTACTACAACCTGCCGCTTGCCTATTTTTATGGTAGTGTTTGTTGGGCTGGGTACATTGATTACCAGATATGGGCCAACCCAGATTTGAGACAGTTTGTGTTTTCGGCTTTCACTTTTGAGGAGGACTTTGTCTCCTAGGTGGAAAGTGAGAGGTCTGACTGTTTTGTCGTAATATGCCTTTGAGCGTTGTTTGCTGGCTAAGAGATTTTTACGAGCCGTGGCATATGATTTTTGTAATCTGTATTTGAGCATATGGTAATAACTTTCGTGGTTATATACGGGCTCAGGGTTCCGTTTTAAATTAGATGGGACATCCGCTGTGAAGCCGTAAAGGCAATCCATCGGGGTTAGTTTAGTACCCTCGTGTACACTGTTATTGTACACGAATGCAGCGGTTCGTAGGAATTGATCCCATGTTTTGGGATTTTCGTGTACGATTGTACGCAGATATTCGATTAATGGTCTATGGGCACGTTCTAGTGCTCATTAGACTGTGGATGGTATGCGGAAGTTTGTAACTTCTTTACCTTTAGCAGTTTGCAGACATTCTTGAATAGCTCACTCAGGAAATTAGTTCCCTGATCGGTGACTATTCTCTTTAGAATGCGATAACGCGTGACAATCTCATTGAAAAAGATTTGCGCCACCGTTACTGCTTCTCCATTTGGTATAGCATACCAATCGACAAATTTGGTGAGATTATCTTGAAAAGTTAGGATATATTTATTACCTGATACGGTCTCTTCTAGTCGACCTACTCTATCGAGGTAAACTTTGTCGAAAGGTTGTTCTGCGATGTCCGTTATTACCATGGGCATCCTAAATTGGGGAGATGCTTTCATTATTTGGCACTTGGGGCATTTTTTTACGTATTTCTTTATATCGCTAAGCATGTGTCTCCACCAGTACTTGCGTCTAATTCTTTTATAAGTCTTAAAGACACCCTGATGGCCGCCGAAAGGAGAGTTGTTATAATCCTTTAGGATTGTTTGAACTTCCTTGGGGCTCGTGATTATCTCAGGTGCCTTGACTGGACTTATTTCTTGTTCATGCGTAGCAGGGGCTTGTATTTCTGCCTCTGGGGGTTTAATTTCTTTCTCCTCCGCTGCCGTGGGCTGTGTTTCAGCGCTGGCGCTAGTATTGGCCTCTTGGGATTTTTGTTTTTGAGCTCTGGTCACGGCGAAGCAATGAGCGAGATTCTTTGTTTTCTTTTTATTTGGGGAAATGTTTTCCTCCACATCTGAGTCCATAGTGTGGTGGACTTGGGCTTGTACCGTTAAAGTGTTGCCTGTATAGTCTTCGATTAATACTTGTGGAATGCGACTTAATGCATCCGCATTGGTATTATACTTCCCTGGTTTATATTCGATAGTATAATCGAATTCTGATAATTTGTGGTGAAATCTCACCAAACGGGAAGTCGGGTCTTTAACGTTAAAGACACCTTTGAGAGGCATGTGGTCAGTATAGACCGTGATTTTCCTGCCTTGAAGATAGCATCGGAAATTCCTAGTGGCTCAGACTATAGCCAGTAACTCCTTTTCAATAGTGGAGTAATTTCTCTCGGCTGTGTTCAGCGTTCGGCTTGCATAGGCGATAGGCTGGTCTTTGCCCACTTCTCCTTGGGAAAGCACAGCGCCTAATGCTTCGTTGCTGGCGTCCGTTGAAAGATTGAAGGGTTTAGAGAAATCTGGATAGATCAAAAGTGGTGGGGAAATTAGAGCATTTTTAATGCTTTGAAATGCTTCTTGGCATTTCTTGGTCCAAGTGAATTTTACATCCTTTCGGAGTAAATTCGTAATTGGACGAACTATTTTAGAGAAGTCCGGAATGAACTTCCTGTAGTAATTGGCAAGTCCTAAAAAGGACTGAACTTGCCTTACTGTTCAAGGAACAGGGAATGTTTGGACGCAGGACGTTTTGCTGGGGTCTGGTAATGCACCTTCGCTAGAGCATTTGTGCCCTAGGTAAACAACTTCTCGTCTCAAGAACTGGCACTTCTCTGGCTGCAGTTTGAGGTTGTTCTCTCTCAGTTTGTCGAAACGTTTGCGAAGTTTATCATTGTGGTCATTTAGGTTCTTACCATAAATGACGATGTCGTCAAGATAAACGAAACATTCGAGGCCTTGTAGGCCTGTCAGAACGAAGTTCATGAGGCGTTGGAATGTAGCGGGAGCTCCTTTGAGTCCGAATGGCATACGCTTAAATTCGTAGTGCCCGTAATTAGTGCTAAAAGCGGTCTTATGTCGATCTTTTTTGTCGACTAAGACTTGATGATAGCCGTTGGCCAAATCGAGAGTGGTAAATTACCTGGCATGCCCTAGTTGGTCAAGAATATCCTCGATTCGCGGTAGCAGAAATGCATCGCCAATTGTCTTTTCATTCAATTTGCGAAAATCGACAATGACGCGCCACCTTTTTTCACCATCGGGTCCCGCCTTTTTGGGGACAACTGATAAGGGTGAATTCCATGGGCTCTTGCTAGTTTGGACTATCCCGTTGTCCAGCATTTCTCTTAATTGCTCGTTGAATACTTGTCTCTGGGTCTCTGGTAATCTGTAGGCCTTTCGGTTTATGGGCGCTTGATCTTGAATTAAAGGGATATTGTGGGTAATAGCATTTGTGTATGTGAGCTTATCACCTTTTAGAAAGAAGATATCGTTGTACTCGTAGCAGAGTTCGGATATCGAAGCTTTTTCTTCCGCATTTAGATTTGGGTCTAGGCTGAGCTCTTGGTCTAACCTGTTGACTCGCGGAGTATGTGTGGGATCTTCATGATCCGGAAATAAGTATCTTACGTGTTGTAAGATAGCTGTGTTTTCCGAAAAGCTTGCGTCTCTTTCCTCATTTGGTGTAGTTGTGTACTTACTATCAGTTTTACTTACATTACTAGATGGCAGAGAATGGGCTTCCTGCAGTTTTAATGGCGGAAGTAGCATGTTTTATGGGTACTTTTGATTGGTCCGAGTACTCGCACGCATTCGTATTTTGGCTTATGGGTCTTGAAAAATTGGTTTTCTTAATACTATTTGACGGTGGAGCCAACTTTGCCTTCAATGAGGTCTTACCGATCTCGCACGCGTCTTTTGCAGGGCTCATAGGGCACTTTGTATTCTTAATACTAATTTTATTAAGTGGTGGAGTCGACTTTGCCTTTAAATAAGTCTTACTGAGCTCGCACGCACTGCTGGTGGGCCACTGTTGTTTCTTAACTCCAACTTTGTTGGGTGGTGGAGTCGTCTTTGCCTGAGAATAGGTCTTACTGAGCTCACACGCACCTGTTGTTGGGCATCTTGTCCGTGTGGTTATCTTACATTTAGGTATATTGGATGGAGGAGTCAACTGCATGTTGCTTGTCGGCTTCTGGATCTCGCTCGCATCTCTGATTTGGCTCTGGGGCCATACAAAATTTTTGTAACTTATTCTATTGGACGGTGGAGTCGTTGTTGCCTCTATTCGGGTCTTACTGAGCTCGCACGCGTCTTGTATGGGGCTCTTGGGCCGCGTTAGTAACTTATATCTAGGTATTCTGGAGAAAGAAGTTTTACTTGACTTCTGTTCTGCCTTGGGAAGCTCACTGATGTTAGTGTTACTCGCTTGCGATTTATTCGGCTTGAGAACGTGTTGTGTATCAGTGGCTTCTCCTATTGGGATGACGGCGTAGTCATGTATAGGGAGCAGTTGTAATAATAAACTGTTGATGACTACTTGGAAATTGTTAATGTTGAGTATGGCAACTAGCACTGTTTCTTTTCCAGTAGGGAGTAAACTGTTGGCCAGGAAGACTCCGTCGCCTATCTCTTTAGATAGACAGAGCATTTCTTCCTTCACTCGCAACGGGACTGTGGTGATAAGTTGTGACCTAGCAGGTATGCATATTGGATCTCGTAAGGTAACCAGATGCTGCCTCATTTCGCTGGTCTTTTGATCACCCAGATAGCTCTTTTCGCACTCCGTCGGCTCTTCTCCAACCTGGCAGCCAGCATTACTCTCTTGCGATGACTTGGAGACACTGCATGTAGATAGCTTAACCTGTTTAGGTTCCATCCTTTCAGCTAGTGACCTCACTTCGACTGCCTTACTGGAATACAGCTTGTCCGTTTTGCATGCCAAGGGCACAGTAAACTCTTCAGTATTTGTTTCCGTACAAGGAAACCTGAGTGCTTTATTTTGGCCTTCAACATTACAATTATTTGATAGGAAAGCGTTTCCTAATAGGCCGTCATCGGAAAGACCTGGCAGGTTATGTACCACCTGAAACATGCAGGGAATTTTATTTTTAAAATTGAAGTTACCCTTGCAATTTCCCAATGTCTTTCCGGTTCCAAAAGGGGTCTGTAAAGTGCATGCCTCATTGGAATTAATTATTTTGAGGTCTTTAATTGCTCTTTTCTTAATAATACTAACCTCAGCGCCAGTGTCCAGTGGAAGTTTCACTGTAGGGACACCGGATTCGGGCGCTTGAGGTGACTCTTTTAATTTTTTTGTTGGGTTTATAGTCGAGCCGGGGAGTTTTGGGTCGACTACATATCGTTTCCCTGACTCCGGGCTTCCCATTTTTTCTTCTGGCGGCAGTCTTCGTCTGCATGTCCTCGGCGACCACAAAAGGTGCATTTGAGTCTTATGTTGAAGACTTGAGGACTCTTTGTGTTGTGTTGATCCTGTGTAGATCTATTGGAGAGGCGTGGAGGAACAATCTGTTGCGTTTGTTGACCTTTTCTGCAATCACGGACGTCATGTCCATAGATTTTGCAGTTTGAGCAGAAAGGGGTGTTTTTGCGCTTAAGGCAATCTGAATAAGTATGACCCTTTCGCTGGCAGAAGTTACACGTGATATTACGGACCAGTGCATCTGTATCCGAGTTTCTGGTATCAGTGTTCGTAAATGGTCTTTGCCGTGCCTGTGATGAACCTGGGTTATTCACATTGCGTGAAAACTGGTTTGGATTTGGAGCTCGAGGTGATGCGAACATAGGTGTTGATGTCATTTGATAATAAGGAGCTCTATAATAGGCTCGCACTCGTACATCCGGGTCTACTGGCGCCACTGGAGGAGCTTGGACCAGAGGAGTCTGGCCGAATGTAGCACTTTGTTGTAATTTATCCATGTCCAGGGCTTTTTGAATTAATGCTTCTAAATCTCCTTCTCCCTGCGTGAGCAAATATTGACACAGGTGTGGGTTGGTTACTCCACTTTTCAAAGCGTTTTTGGCAAAATCCATCAGCTGTGTTTTCACAGCAGGGACTGCCTCAGCTCCATATTTCTGTGTCGCTGCCTCGTTGCAAATCGTCAACAACTGTTTCAATCTTGTAATGAACATAGTGAGAGATTCTAACGGGTTTTGTCTGGTGGTAATTAATTTGTTCACCAGCTCCTGATATGTCGCACGGGGAAGATATGTTCTGTTTAAACGTTCCTCTACTTCAGTAAATGAAGCAGGGACGTCTGAAGCGAATAATTGGTATGCGTCACCTCTGAGTCTTGTAGGAAGATCCTGAATGAAAGCCACTTTTTCTTCATCATTTAGGCACTGCATAGTTTGTTTGCAGCAGCCGATGAAGGTTTGTAACTCTCGTCCCAATTGTGGGGTACTTTCACCCGAAAATAAGGAAACGAGTTGAGCTGTGAGCTTAGCTGCTTTAGCGTAATCCACCATTGTGTGTAGTCTATTGACTGGAAATTTAAATTTGGGTGGACTAGCTGGGCTTGTTTCTGGGCTGATTTCCGTTAAGGATTCTTCGAGCGAATCGATCAGCAAGTCTTCGGGAGTTGATTCAGCTACTTCACCGTCACTGTCGCTATCACTATCACTGTCACTTAACCTAACACTCTTATTCTTTTCTAGATCTAAACTGAGTGAGCGCCGAGATTCGGAAAACTGTTCTAGTTCCTTTCGGAACTGTATTGTTTTTTCTTTTAAGGTCTTTAACTTGACGAGTCTGGTCTCACGCTCTGTTTTTAATTTGTGATGTAAGGCGTCACAATTGGCAATCGTCAGTTTATCCGATTCCCGCGCTCTCTCGTATAATTTATTTAAAAACTTAGCTAAACTTACTTGACTATTCGGACCTGGCAGAACGGTTCCGCTTCGAAGTCGAGGTCCTGTTGGGGGTAACTCTGGAGGTTTTTCTCCTGCAGCGGATGATGTACCTTCACCGGGGTGCTGTGTATTGGCACCTGTGGTTGATCCCGCGTCGGCTAAAGATGGAGAGTTTCCCCTCGCTGCTGTTTCTGGTTCCTGCTGAGGTAGAGCAGGATTGTCGGCTGGCATATGATGCGCAGTTCAGTGAAAGGGGGGCTCCTTGCCTGCTTAGGTCCCTTTGCTGTAATTGAGAGGGGGGTTTCTTTAACCGCCTTCGAGTTTCCTCTCAATCCTTTTTCGGTTGATTTCGGCTTACTTTTGCAGCTGGGGGGGCCCTGGGCCGCCTTAACTTCCCCCGGATCTAATTGAGAAGGGGGCTTATGAGCCGTCTTCGATGTCCTCTTCAACTCCGGATCGTTGACTGCTAGCGTTTGGTCGTCTGCTTGGCTGAAACTTCAGGCTGCTTATAGAGCTGTGTCCTGGCTGATCTGTACTCGTCCTTCTGGGGGAGTTTGGAATGGTTCTCCTCTTCCTTCTTTGGACTGTTCGCTTGTATCCCTCGGTGGTGCCTGTGCACAAATTGGGGTGAACGCTTGCCCGCCTGGAGCAGAGGCGCCTAGAGATGGTATCTACCCGACTGTTGGGGGTGACTTGGCATGAGTGGCTTCGTCAAGGGAACCCCTTAGATTCGCAGGATAGCGGATTTTAAAGCTCTTATGCCTTTCTATTTTGACTTTTAGAAAGCAGGCTTCCACTATCCTACCGGCTGCGCCAATTTTGTTAAGTACCTTTGTTCGGGTTTATTCCAGGGGTATCCGCAGACACTCTGTGTACTCCTCACCTCTCTTTCTGTTAATTCGTTGATATATTCCCTGGGACTGTGTAAATGACACTCAATTGCTTTTTTTTTGTTTACACTTTTTTTTTTTTAATACACTATCTTCCTTTTTTTTATACAATATCTTAACTATTAAAGTTACAAAAAAATTATAACATTAGAACTTGTCACTTATACTTAATAGAACAAACAACAACAAAAACAATTGCTGCTTTTTATGGCTATATAAATGCTTACAACGCACGACGCAAACTACATAACGTTCTGGCCGACAATCTCAAATCACAACTTTTCGTTTTTGAAAACCAAGATGCACCGCTACCAAAGTCACAAAATAAACCTTTTCCTTTTTAAAAACCGACCCTCGGGACTATTTCAAATCGACCGCTTAAAACTGACTGCCTAAAACTGACTGCACTTGACTTGGATCTTTTTAATCGCAAGTCTAGTTGTTCAGGATAGGAAAGTGTTTCATTAGCATTCCTATCCTGAGAAAATTATTTACCGCTGGGCATGTTTAAACATGCCCAGAATTATCGCGACGAACGATGGTTGGAATTGAAATTTGATATTTTCATAAATATCCAACCATCGTCTTGCTATCGTGCATACATTGTTGCGATCACAATGTATGCAGCTCGCGACAATTTGCTGATAGGAGCTTTTTTCGGTGAAGACTTGATCGTTTCAGTCTTCACCGATGTAAAATTTTCATGAGCCCGATATGTATGTATGTATATATGTACATACATATCGTATATACGACAAATCTTACTGAAGGTAAAATTTGTCGTGGGGCTTTTCTTTTTTATTTTTTTATCGAAACGACTTGGGTTGAAATTTAAAACTTTTATTTTTCCCAAGTCGTTTTGTGGGAAAATATGTTGAAGGAATGTTGCACGTAGTTGAAGAAATTGCTGATGCAACTTTCTTCGTATGCACAAGAGATAAGCCAACCGTGTCTTTAGGCATGATTGGCTTATGAAAATTGTGATTTGTTTCTTGATGCCTTATGTATACATTTTGTATACATTTTGTATATGTAACATATGCATGTTCGTGCAAGTAAGTAAACATACCGTGAGAACGGACTATGAGGCTGATAAAAAATGCGATTTATGCAAAATTGCAGTTTTTTGCAGTATGGGAATGCATTTATAAGTGCATTTGAAGTAAAAATGAATTTTTAAAATAAAATAGATTTTACATTTCAGGGTCAACTTTGTATCACATCGATATATTGCATAGGGCGATATATCGATATGTTTAATCTAATGGTTGTGATTCGGGTCATAGGTACCTGGGTCACAACATCCCTCCCCCCTGGGGAAAAAAAAAGTTTTATTGTTTTTAAGAGGAAAATTTTCTTTCCAGTAGCAAAATTTCATATTCAGATTCTAAAATAAGATAATATGTATCGTTAACTATAAATAATTATAAAATTATAAAGCTATAATATATCAGAAATTAATTAAAATATTCTGTTAAAATGGTTTGCATCACTAATTAATGTAATTACTAAATATATATAATATGTATAATTTAATTACTAGATATATTTTTTTTTCTTTATTTATTGCTATATATAATATGGTTAGGTTATTTTTAACAAACAATTTTTTTTATATGTATATTACTACATTATTAATTATTTTAACCTTGATTAATTTCTAGTAGAAATAACAACATTAATCCTTATTATAAGACTTTTTTTCCACAAAAAGAATTTTTAATGCGTTTTTTTCCTTTTAATTTTATTTTTACTTGGAAAATTTTTTTTTATTACTAGTTATTTTAATTTTTATTCATTGACTAATTTCTACCAGGAGCGAACAGTATTAATATTTATTTGTAAAATAAGGAACTTTCACAAAAAAAAAAGAGTTTTGTCATTTTTTTTCGCTTTTTATTCTTATTTTCTCCGTCTCTTCAACCCTACGCATGAGCAAGTAAAAAAACATTTTTAAATTTCTTCAGGGAACGGGAATGGGTTAATAAGTTGGTTCCGATTTTAAGGGAAAGGGAGGTTGAATGAGAAAGAAACTGTGTAATTTTAGTGTCGTGTAGATTAAGTGATTATTAAAGCATTTGGATAGGATTCCTTTGCTTTTTTTTTTTTTTTTTTATTATATTGATGTCGATGCTCGGTTTCTGTTTACGTTTGCATAGTTTAGCGTGCCTCTAGTTTTTGTTACCGTTATGCTTGAGATTTGGACTTATGTTTGTTATCTTGATGAGTGTTTTGTTTAAATCTGTGGTACATGTTTTATTATTTTATATGTTTTTCGTTTTTGTATGTATGGTTGCTGTTGTATCACAATTTATGATCGGGCTGATCGTTCATCACGATCTTGTTAATTGCGGTTGGAGGAGGGATTTATCGTACGCCACCACCCTATGCTAAAGGGTTTTCCAATAAGAGGTGTTATTTTAATTAGCCCGCTATTTCGGTAGATGTCACCTTCAGTGCTGTCATTTTCTGACATTTGACAAGCAGAAATTACGCGATTGATAAAAATGGAACGATACACGATTCAACAATGCATTGAAATTATTAAAATTCACTATAAAAATGGTGAAAATGTGGCAGAGACGGTTCGTAAAACTCGAACATTTTTGGGTCATCGTGAAGCACTTTGTCGGATCGCAATACAGAAATTGGTAGAAAAATTCGAGCTGTCGGGACAAGTTAGTGATGTGAAGAATAAAACCCGTGCACGTCGCTCAAGAACAGCCGATAATATTGCTGCTGTAGCCGAAAGTGTTGAAGAAAACCAAGGTTTGTCCACTCCTCGTCGTTCTTTGGAATTAGGCATTCCACAAACGTCCTTACACCGTATTTTGCATAAAGATTTAGGTCTTAAGGCCGATCATCAACAACGTCGAGTCTTTGCTGATTGGGTCCTTGAAATGCATGAAAATGATCCGGAATTTCAACGAAAATTCATCTTGAGTGATGAGGCCCATTTCCACCTCGATGGCTTCGTCAACAAGCAAAATTGTCGCATCTTGGGCTCGGAAAACCCAAGGGTTATTGTTGAAAACCTCTCTATCCTCAACGTGGTACTGTTTGGTGCGGTTTATGGTCCCGCGGGGTCATTGGACCTTACTTTTTCGAAAATGAGGCTGGAGCAACAGTTACGGTGAATGGATTGCGCTATCGATGGTTAATGATTTTCTATGGCCGGAATTGGATGGTATTGATCTGGACAACGTTAACTTTCAACAAGACGGCGCTACGCGCCATACAAGCAACGAAACCATTGATGTTTTACGGGAAAAGTTTCCGGACCGTGTTATCTCTCGAAGAGGTGATCACAATCGGCCACCGAGATCTTGTGACTTAACACCTTGCGACTTCTTCCTTTGGGGCCATGTGAAACGCCAACAGCCCAGCGTCGATTCAAGACCTCAAGGACCAAGACCTCAGGATATAGTCCTGTAGGCGTGGTATTGGTGGTCATTTGGCTGATGTTATTTTCCGTTATTAATGGCATACCATCCTCTTTATAATGAAATAAAGATCCGATCATTTATCTAAAAAAATGGCATTTCTCTTTGAATATCAAAATAACATCCCTTATTGGAAAGCCCTGTATTTGGGTGACTGGCGTATATGTCTTACTCATTTATCCTCACTGGGATGGTCCTGTGCGCTTGATGTTCCACGCCCCCGGACGTTATAGTCTTCCCTCGTGGGGCGTCCCAGCCGTAGCGGACCGGCAGTATCTTGTCGTTTTTGTGCTGCGGTCCGATTATGACATGGGAGTTTCGGTTATCAGAAAGGTGTCATTTTATGAATCATTTTGTATATATTTTAATTTTTCTCTTTTTATACCCTAGATAAAATCATAGGGGTATACTGTGTTTGTCATTCCGTTTCTAACACCTCGAAATAATGATGGTAGAGCAAAATAGATTGGACACCCATTCATAATATTAAAAGTTATTTCGATTTTTGCATGTCCGTCCGTCGGTCCGTCTGTCCGTCTGTGCGCACGATAACTCGAGAACGTGTATACTTAAAGAGCTGAAATTTTGTACACGGACTTTAAAAAAAAAAGTAAAATTAGGTTCGAAAATGAGACAAATCGGGCAACTCCTTCGTGGGGTTGCCATATAAAAATTTCGTTTTCCACTATATATTTGGACATTGCATGAGAACGCATCGACGTAGAGAGCTGAAATTTCGTACATGATGTTTTTACTACATTAGCAAATAAAATGTCAAAAATGGACTAAATCGGGCAACTCCTTCTTGGTGTTGCCATATAAAAATTTCGGTTTTTTACGTATACTTTGAAAACGATCAGTCCAAGACATTTTTATTGTACTAAGAACTTCTGCAGAATACGAAATCCTATAAAATTGGTTATTACCATTTTTTTCTGTGCGACAAACTGTTCAAGAAATATATGCGAAAAACAACTTCAAAATCAATACTTGAATAGTTCGGTGACCATACGAAATTTAATACGGGCATTCATCTAGGGTATCATAAGAATTGGTCTTAGACCAATTCTAGCTTTTTTGCTTGTTTTTCCACAAGGTGGGGTCGCTATACTTATCGGGGAGTATTTTGTTGACTAGCTCCAGGTTCAGGGTGGTTACGAGGCGCCGGCGGATGACTCCTTCTAAATTTGTTTTATTTTCTATTTTATAGTTTGTGTATCTACTAATCTTAGTATGGGATTATGTATTACTAACCCTTTTTAATGTACTTTTAAGAATAACATACTTGGGTTTATTTCTTTTTTTTATTTTTGTTTTGCCCACTTTCATTTTGGCTGTCTTGTTTACACAGGAATGCACTGCTGAATTTATTAGGGTTTCAAATCAACGTTTCTCTGCCATTCTTTGGTTTAATTGTTTGGATTGAGCTGTAGTTTTTGAATTATTATTTGTCATCTTTTTTTGTGGTTTGTGAGGTCATCGATGATGTTTTGTTAGGGTTTCTTCCTTTTTTGTTTTGTTTTTTTTTTGCTATTTTACGTTCGGTTTGTCGGGGTTATTGGTTCGGCGTATATGTAGTAGATATGTGGTAGTAAAATATATTGTAATATTAACTGGAGAATTTTCCAGCAGTTATTCTTAATAGTTTGTTGCTGTTCTTTTCATAGTTTGTATTTTTAGATGTAGTTACTTGCTAGAACTATATGTCGACTTTGAAATCATGAGTCTATAGAATATATGCTAATATAGAGTATATATATAAAATATATTATACAATTAATTGGAGAAACTCTCTGCAGTTTTTCTCTTAGTAACAGGGGTAGGCACATCTTCCAGTTTATTGTTATTATTATCTTTGATTTATGGACTTTTGGCTTGCATTTAATATACAGATAAGCGAAGACTATAGAGATGATAGCAGCTACTGTTATAAATGACAGTGCATAATGTTGGATATGGTGGTTCTTTATGGGGTTGAGAAGAATAAATTCCTGCAGTTTTTGGGAAAGGATGGGTTTTAGAAATTTCTTTAGGTCTATGTTGTTTGTAATATTTACGTGAGTTGTTCCTATATGCGTTTTCATAGGAGAAAACATTGTTTTCCAGAATATGTCAGAAATGTTTATTGTCGGGATAAAATGGGAATTTAATTTGGATATTTTTACGTTATTCCAATGCAGGATGAATTCCTTGCTTCGTACAGAATAACCATGATAGATATGAATTGTTCCTGTTCCTTGGAGGGTTTTTGAACTAATGGAATCTTCACAAATATTATCTATATGGAGGGATCCTTTTAGGGAGAAAAGCCAAGCATTCTGCTGCGATAATTGTGACCAATAATAATCTTGCTCTAATATTAGGATTTTACATTTCGAAGTGATTGGTTCCTGTCTTATCAAATTTAATTCACATTGGTTTGCTTTTGCATTTGCATTTATGCTCGGAAATGAGATTTCGCAGTAAAAATTTGTTTGATCCAGCGTTGCGCAATATGGATATTCTGTATCGTTAATTCAATAAAATGTTCGCGATTATAGACTATTAATATGTATTTCATTGATGGATAGATATATACGAACGATCCGTTAAGGGATGTCGGTAATGGTATTGCATTAAATATTTGATATGGCTTATTTCTGAGTTCAATAATTATTTTATTATTGAAAATATTTGCTGAAATTGTACTTAATTTGTAAATATTTGATAATATGTTTTCCTTAGAGTTTATTGGAAGCACCATTGAACTTGGCAGTTTTTGCCGGATGTTCAATAAAAGTTATATTTTATTTGCTAATGTGATCTAAGTGTAGGATGAAATTTTCCATGCCTAGAATCTGTTAGAATATTAACTAATTATGCCTGGGTATTCTGGTATCTGGATGCCATTAATGAGACTAACGAAATGAGGGATCGAAATTCGATAGATATCTTGTTTTCAAGTGTTCTATTTTCCATTAATGATGTAGCTATCTGTATTTAAATTAGTTTTTTAAGCATAGCTAGGAATTCCTTTTCAATTGCAGCTTTTCTTTTATTGAAAATTTTTACGGTTGCTTCTCCTATCGCAGTTTGGCTTTTCATAAGTTAAAGGAGTGAGTCTTGGTTTAAGGTAAGCTTATGAATTTGCTCATCATATAGTTTGGCATCGTCTTCATCTAGTGTACCCAAAAGAGCTTTAGAGATCAAGCCTATTGCATTGAAAAGTGCTCTTTGCTTCCTATTCTGAGTTGTTAGCAACATATTCTTATATTCTATATTTGCGGCAATAAGACTTACTTGTAGCAACGTACCGTTACAGGTGTGGGCCACTGATGAATTTGCATTGAGTCTTTGGCAAGTTGTTGTTGTTTTCTGTGGGATGAATTTCATATTCCTGAACTCGGACTTGAAGTTTTCCAGGTCGTAAAATATTCCTATCTTCCACTCGTTGGTCTAGAAAGTGGTTTTGCGAATTTCTTCAAAATAGATGCCTGCCGTGGCATTTTGCTGATCGACTTCCATCTCTGAGCCGTAGACGACAGTAATCCAAATTAGAATGAATAATATATGCATCATTTTGATTACTTGGAAGACGAAACTGAGTTAATCGCTTGCAATAAAGTTTTGTGAAGAGAATGAAGCTTTTTGTAAATGTAGTTGAATTAAACTTCCTGGTCATTAAACAGAAAGTGAGAGTTTTTGGTATCGTGCACAAGTTTTTAGTGAGTTTTTTTCTTGTAATTAAAATTTTAGTGAAAAACTTTTCACTTTCGTTGAGTTTTTCTAAGTTAGACTCTCTAGTAAATATTATAGGGCAAATTGTTCTCAAATTTCATGCCATAAATAGAGCTGCTTATTTCGTTTATACTATTAACAAGTCATTATCGTTGTATTTTATTAACTGGAGTCAACGGCATTTAGCTGCTCTTATCGTCGATACTAATTACTTGGAGTTTGAGCTATTTTGTTGGATTCACAGAAGTTTACGCTGCTTCGCCTTCGCCAACGCTAGGAATTACAAACTCAAAATATTGTGTAAAATCAGAATTTTGAGGGGAGAGAAAAATATATATAAATATATATTGTTACGTGCAATAGAAAGAGACAACTGGTGACATCTACTGGCAATGGAGAAGTAAACGAGTTTAGGTTCGGAGAATAGATTATGGTATCTACAGGAAGGTTCAGGAATAGAATGAATAGAACAGTCAAGAAGCTTCTGGAAAATAGAACACTCGAGAATAATCTGGAGAGTTTCTAGGGTATAAATATAACAGTTGTCATCGCCAGAAGAAGAGTCTTGTCTTAGACGTTGCAGTGTTAACAAGTGAAAGTAATAAACGTTCGAAAGTGTTGTACTTAGATTGCGATAATTGAAAGTACAGTATTAAGCGATAATTAAAGTGTAGTTGATTAATTCAAAGTTTGTGAATTGTATAAGATTAGAGTGAAATAAAGAACTTGTATATTAAATATTTAATATTGTGTTTTAAATAACGAACTAAAAGCCACGCTCGCAAGGCTAGCGGGAAAGAAATCAACAGCAGAAGCACTAGCCTATGCATTAGCGTATGAATCTGCAAGACAAGCTTCACGTAGTGCAGTACGACTGAGAGAAATTTCGGTGAACGAATGTACTTGTAATAGAATGCAGCCATCACAGAGCACTCCTTCACGTGGTATTCTGCAATGCTGGAATTGTAATAGACCGGGAGAGTGGAATTGCAAAGATATCGAGCTGGGCAGCAGACTTGCAATAGATTGCAGTTATCACTGAGCAACCCTTCACGTAGTGTTCTTCGATGCTGGGATTGTAATAAATTGGGACACCTTCAAAGCGACTGCAGGAAGCGCTTTCGAAGGGAATCAACAGAAAAGAAAGGAAGAGAAGAATGTCCAAGTTGGCGAACTAGAGCGACTAGACTCCAAGCTTATGGCTTAGAGATGCAACATAGGAAAGAACTTATCCATGGAAATGCAGAAGCCTTTGTACAACGTCCATGCAAACTTGAATGCAAACATTGTGGCTAGGTGGAAGAAAAAGAAAGAACAGCAACTATACAGTTGATAACTGTGGAACCATCAACAGGTTGGGACATCGAGAACTTGCGAACAACGCAACGAGGAGATCCGGACATATCGCCTATTCTTGCTTGGAAAGCAGATGTAGAAAAACCAGGATGGAAGGATATTTCAGGGATGAGTGAAAATCTGAAAAGCTACTGGGCTCAATGGAATTCTCTTCATGTTGAATGCGGTATTTTAAAACGAAAATGGGAAGCACCTAACGGCGAATCATTCCGAATGCAGATAGTAGTGCCAGCATCAAACGTCAAAGATGTTCTAGGTAAAATGCATCGTGGAACATCTGGAGAACATTTAGGATTGAATAAAAGAATTTCTAAAATACGAGAAAAGTTTTATTGGCTACATATGCGGAAGGATGTGGAGAAGTGGTGTCGCAGATGCTCTGTGTGTGCTTCTTACAAACGGCCGCCACATATCGGCAGAAAGGAAATATATAAGTGTAATGTCAGAGCTCCATTAGAAAAGAGAGCTGATGTACAAGAAGCCACGAGGACAAAATTAGCAGTAAATGCCACTCGCATGAAGACCCGCTATGACTTACGTGCGAATTCAGTAGGTTTCAATGAAGGTGACCTTGTGTGGCTGTACAATCCGAACCGACGTAAGAGACGTTCTCCAAATTCACAACAACACTGGGAGGGACCGTATTCAGTAGTAACTAGAATAAATCACGTAGTATACAGGATTCAACGTGGTACAAGAGGCAAACGAAAAATCGTTCATCTGGATCGCTTGTGTCAATATTACAAGCATCAAGACCGTGGACCACCTGTTGTTCGGGACGAATACAATTTTAAGAAGGGGCAGTGTTACGTGCAATAGAAAGAGACAACTGGTGACATCTACTGGCAATGGAGAAGTAAAGGACTTTAAGTTCGGAGAATTGATTATGGTATCTACAGGAAGGTTCAGGAATAGAATGAATAGAACAGTCAAGAAGCTTCTGGAAAATAGAACACTCGAGAATAATCTGGAGAGTTTCTAGGGTATAAATATAACAGTTGTCATCGCCAGAAGAAGAGTCTTGTCTTAGACGTTGCAGTGTTAACAAGTGAAAGTAATAAACGTGCGAAAGTGTTGTAATTAGATTGCGATAATTGAAAGTACAGTATTAAGCGATAATTAAAGTGTAGTTGATTAATTGAAAGTTTGTGAATTGTATAAGATTAGAGTGAAATAAAGAACTTGTATATTAAATATTTAATATTGTGTTTTAAATAACGAACTAAAAGCCACGCTCACAACAATATATATATACTTTTAAGAGCCAGAATGCTTTTTGTATTAGCATAAAAAAGGTTTTAAGTCATTACTATGGACACTTATATTTTTATTGTTGATTCTAATAGTGAAATTTCCGGGAAAATTAAGCTCTATTATCTCACACGAGCGTAACCATAATGGTGAGAACTTACTATCTCTCACTCTGCCTTTTAGTATCACCTTATCTCCAGTATTAAATGATTTTTGGACAGAGTTCTTGTCATAGTGAATTTGTGATTTTTCTTTGTTGGCCATGGTTATGTCTTTCGAAATTTTATAGCTGTGCTGTAGGCGTGCTTTTAACTCGTTTGCATAATTATCATAATTATAGCGATGGTCGGAGATGATTTCAATTTATTTGGGATTTCGGCTGGGAATCCGTATAGGAGTTCGCGGGGAATATAATTTGTACTCGAGTGAAGGATGGTATTATAAACAAACATTGCGTATTAAATTCATGTATCCCAGTCTTGAGGATCTGAGGTATTCTGCTATAGTTCTATGCCTTCTCTCCAATGCACCATTTCTTTGAGGGTGGTATGGAGTAGTTTTGAGCCTTTTGATTTTCAACAGCTTAGGTATCTCGGCGTACATGCCACCTATGAGGTTGGATCCCTGATCTGTTAAGAAAATTTCTGGAATGTCATGTCGACAAAGTATTGTTGTCGTGAAGGCTTCCGCTAATGTCTTATATTCAGTTTTGACTATGGGAATAGCCTCAGAGAATTTGGAAAGGGCGTCTTGAAATGTAAGGATGTATTTATTTCCAGAATGGGAAATTGGGAGTGGTACTACAACATCTAGGTAGACTCTTTCAGTTTATGCTTGAGATTTTCATAAGAATCTACGGATTTCTGGATAATTTGTTTACTTGACAAAGTTTATATTTCCTTACATATAGTCTGACATGCCAGGCCAGTACATTTGTTTTTTTATTCTATGAATTATGCGGGAGACGCCTTGATGTCCTCCCGTTGGTAGAGAATGGAAATCTTTTAGAACTTGTTCAATATCACTGCTGTTGGACAAATACTTTATGGAATCTCGAAGAAGTTTTACATTTCTTTGTTGGTTAACAAAGACCTTTTTAAAAATGCTTTTAATAGTTGCTAAATTTGGTCTAATACTGGGAAGGAAATACTTATTTGACTTAACTGATTTGCTTGTGTATATGAGCGGATTTCAGTTAAAATATTTTCAATGTCTGATCAATCTCTTTGTGATCGGCAAGGTAGACTGACTTTTGAAATAATTATTGTGGAGTTTTTCTTCTTAACGAAGTTCACTTCGTTTTCTAGTAGTGGATATTTGTCTGAATGTTTTAGCTTCGACATTAACACTCTCTCAAGTTCTGTATCTTGCATGGGTTAAAAATGGGTTTGAGTTATTAGCACTGAGGAATTGTTTACCAGTGATGAATATGCGTTTGTAATAGTACTATTTGGATTGGGTATATCTAAATTCGCCTGAGCTTTGACTTGATTTCTGGTTGCTACATTTACATAAGTGGTGGGTTCTGATGATTTTTTGGAACTTTCTAGGATAGCCCTACTGAGAGCGTCCGCATTTCTGTTGACATTTCCAGGTTTACGGATCATTTTATGGTCTTATTCTTCGAGACGTATTCTCCATCTCATAAGTCTTGGGGAATGATCTTTTAGATTCATCAGCCATACTAATGATTTATGGGCGGTTATGATGGAAAGCTGTCTACCATAAAGGTATGGCCTGAATTGCTCAACTGCGAAAACAATTGCCAAAAGCCCATTATTAATTGTTAAGTGGCGAGTTTCTGCCCCTTTAAGAACCCGACTGACGTAGGCGATGGGATGATTACCTGATCATTTGCTTGAGAAAGAACTGCTCCGATGGCGTAATTACTGGCATCGGAGGTGACAAAAAATGTTTTGTCGAAATCCGGATAGGCTTAAATTGGTGCTGATATTAGTTTGTTTCGTAATTCGCAAAATACTTCATCGCAGATTGCACCAAAGCTGAAAGGTGTGTCCTTCTTTAATAGGTTAGAAACAGGATTCGCAATTTTAGAAAAATTGGGAAAAAAGCGGCGATAATAGCCGACGAAACCAAGGAAGGCTTTGATATCCTCTTCCTTCTTGGGTCGAGGATAAGATTCAACTGATTTAATTTTTGCCGGATCTGGCTTGACTCCATTTTCAGTAATGATGTTCCCTAGATACATTATTTCCTTTATTAGGAAATGGCATTTGTCGGGTTGTAGTTTTAAATTGAAATCTCGAAGGCGTCTAAATACATTTGCGAGCCTAGTATTATGGTCTTTAATTGTATCCATGGACTACAATATTGTACATTAATACGAAACAGTAAATATCTTGGAGTCCGGTAAGGACGTTATTCACGGCACGTTGGAAGGTGTCGGGTGCACAATTTAACCCAAGTTGGATACGGTAAAACTCGTAATGATCATAAGGAGTGCTGAACGCAGTTTTTGCTCTATCCTTCACGGAATCTACTGGCGAGGTCTAGTTTGTGATATAGTTGGATTTACCCAATTGATCCAATATGTCTATAATATTAGGTAATGGGTAAGCGTCGCCTATAGTTATATCATTTACACGGTGGAAATACACAACCTCCCGCCATGTTTTGTTCCCATGATGATCTGGCTTTTTGGGGACTAGAAGTAGGGATAAAATCCACGGACTATTTGAAGGGCTTGTTATGTTAGAATCCAAAATTTATTTTATCTACCGCGATATTTCTTTTCTGCCCGTCTCTGAAAGTCTGTAGGGTTTAGTATATATATGAACTTTAATCGGGACTGCTTCGATTTTGTGCTCGGTTACATTTGTATATGTTAGGAAATCCCCTTCTAAATAGAAGGGATCGTTGAAATCCTTACAAATTTTCCGAATACTTTCGAATTGTAGTAATTCTATTACGTAATTTATTTGATTTGTTTTGGTTTTTATTGGATTCTAGAATTGGGTTCGTATCCTGTGAAATATTTGTTTTGGGGTGTTCTTCTATTTTGGTGTTAATTGCCCTTGAAGTATTCGGCGATTTATTGTTGTTAACGCCTTTATTGTTTTTATTAGTTAACAGTTTCCTTTCTGTATACAGAAGGTTTTTTTTATTCAGACTTTTTGTCTGTGTTATCGTATCTGATATATGTATTTGGATAATCTGAGCGATATTGCTCTATGGGATTGGATGAATTAGATTGCTTCACTTCAAAGGAAATGTCACTATTTTTGTAATTGATACAAGCATTGAATCTGGACAAGAATCCGTGGCCAATTAGGCCGTCATATGCTATTGCTGCTACTATTTGGAAGAGATGTTACAAAATTATTGTTTGATGTATCTGACAATTTATCCAATATTAATCCTTCTGTAGTTGTAGTTTCCGTAAATAAAGTATTTATCTTGCACATTGCACTTTTTTACTAAGTTCTGCCTGTTTTCAAGGTATTGAACTTTAATAAACTGATTTCTGCGCCTCTGTCAACGAGGCATTTTATTTTTTATTGCATAGGGAGATATTAATGGAGTTGGGGCTAATAATAATTGGTATTTTAAGTTTAATGGAATCATTTAATAGCTTTGATATATTTAATTCGGTTTGGTGTGGATGTCGGCTTTTGTTTGGGTTTGCGAGCGGCTGCCGACTAATTCTTCTCGCTTTGATTTGTATTCCGAGTTTGTTAAAAATATTCTCGGATTTTGTATGTGTTCCTTATTTGACCTTGATTCATTTTGAGGTTAAATATTCGAGGAAGGGAAATTCTTTCTTGTAATATTTACTTATTACGCACACATATACAATCAACATAGTATACACACATACAGTCAACATATGTTCGGCTTCACGCTATCCTCAAGCAGTCAGTATACTGTAGATCGCCGCAGTGATTGTATATCGCCGCAGTACTATTTGTCATATAACAGCAATATAAATATATGTAAGTTATTGTTAAAGGAGTAGAGTTCTGTAGAATTATAAACAATGAATAAACTTTGTAAATTATATACGTGCTCCTTCTAATCATATATCCCTATAAACATAACATTTTGGCGACGAGGTAAAAACGGAACACGCATAACAGTTACTCATTGTTAGTGCCTGATTCACTTAGTGATATTTTTTTTTACGTGCTAAAATTGCAAATAAGAAAATCAATGTGATGGATCAATTGGCATCCGCAATTGATAAATTGTGTAAGTCTCAAAATGAGTTATTAACAAAAATCATCGCGGAAGAAGAGGATTTGAGCAAAAACCAAGATAGTAGCTCACATATAGCAGTTGGAAACTCGCAAAATATTCCACCATTTCATGCTTATAACAAAGAACAAGGGAATTGGTATACATATGTGCAGCAAAATCAACAACGCTTTACTGCGTGTAGTGTTTCATGTATACTGATAAAAAAAGAGCTTATTTCTTATCATGGTTGGGCGCAAAAACCTATGAACTCCTAGAAAAATTGTATAGGTCAAAAAAGTTAACAGAACAGACATATGATGATTAGATAAAGAAATTATCAGTACATTTCGAAGTCAAAGCGCATGTCTGCACAGCCCGTTTTGAAACCAATACAAACTTATTCGGATAACAGTTCTGCATGGGGAAATAGAAGTAGAAATAAGCACAAACAAATGAATAGTAATCTCATCAAGTCATGTTTTGCCTGCGGCACACATCACAGCAGATCTCAGTGTAGATTTGCTATTTGTCGCAAATGTCATAAAACAGGTCACATCGTGCCTGTGTGCAACGCCAATAGAAGCAGCTCTCGTCCTCGCTATACTAGGCTTGACTATGTAATTAGTGTAGAACAATTTTTTTCAGTTAATCATGGAACAATTTGGGAGTGTAAAAACAATTTTTTTGTTAAATTATCCATTAACAATCGCGAAATGACTTTACTTCTGGACGCCGGTGCTAGTACGTCGATAGTTGGCTTACCCGGATTTAGTGAATTAAATTGTCCGATCTATTGTCAGCAAAACCGCAAATCAACATCGTGTGGGTCAAATACAGTGCCAATTTTAGGAGAAACAACTGTTGCAGTGGAATTTAATGGCATCAAAAAAGAACTGCCTTTACTCATAGCTGATACAGAACATGGTGACAATATTTTTGGTATAGATTGGGCACAATTTTTTGGAATCCGCATTAGTTTTGACATCGCCGATAGTGTACAAAGTTTACAAAGCATGCCAGTAGCAGACATTGATGCTGTGTTTTCTAAATTTCCGGATTTAGTGTCATCATCACTGGGTCATTGCACCTCAGTTAAAGCCAATTTGTATTTAAAATCGTCTGCTAAACCGAAATTTTTCAAAGCTGGCCCATACCATACGGTTAGTTAAAGCTATTCACGCAAGAGTCCCGACGGTTGGAAGAAGCCAATATTTGGAAACCTATAAGATTCAACGAATGGGCGGCACCCATCGTCATAGTACCAAAACAAAATAATAAACTACGATTTGTGGTGACTTTAAAGTTACAATTAACTCTCATTTATAGGTTGATCAGTATCCAATTCCCCGACCAGAGGATTTGTTTTATAAATTAGCTGGAGGCAATTATTTCAGTAAATTAGATATGTGTGATGCTTATTTACAGATAGAATTAGAAGATGAATCCAAAAAGCTAGCCGTAGTCAACTCTCCACTAGGACTTTGTCAATATCAGCGTCTTCCATTTGCTATTGCCAGCGCACCTGCAATTAATAGCGAACATTAGAACTACTTTTATCTGGCCTCAATTGCACAATTTATTTTGATGACATCATAGTTACTGGCCGAAATCATCAAGAACACTTACAAAATTTAGAAGCCGTATTACAACGCCTATCAGAAACTGGTCTACTTATTAACCACAGAAAATGTTCATTTTTTCAACCAATAGTAGAATACCTGGGCCACATTATTAGCTCAAAGGGAGTGCATCCGTCTGAAAAGAGAATCCGTGCAATGGAAAGCATGCCCAGGCCCCCTTAAATGCCCTTCGAAAGAAAGACACACACTTTTATTGGAATTATCCTCAAGAACAAGCTTTTCGAAACCTCAAACTGCAGATCGTAAACGCAACACTTTTGGCCCATTTTTAGCCGACATTGCCTATTGTTTTAGAAACAGATGCATCTTCACATGGGATTGGTGCGGTAATTTCACATATTAATTAAATGGCTCTGAACAGCCAATTGCATATGCATCTCAAACATTAAATAACCATCAGTTTAATTACAGCCAAATTGAAAAGGAAGCGTTTGCCATAATCAATGGAGTAACCGAATTTCGGCAATATTTGTATGGCAGGTAGTTTATCCTGCTTACTGATCATAAGACACTAACGACTATTTTTAGGCCAGATAAAGAAATACGGCAGATGACCACTGGCCGATTAACGAGATGGGCCTTAATTTTAATGAATTATAAATATAAAATACGATTTAAGCCGATAGCCAAGCACGCTAATGCAGATGCATTATCACGCCTTCCAATTGGTCCAGACAAGGAATTTGATGTGAGCGAAGAGGCTTGTCATGAACTTAGCCCAGATATTAACGAGCAAATTGGATGGTAACCAGTGAACCCCCGAGAGATTTCACGAGAAACAAAAAATGATGCCACGCTTAGCAAAGCCTATTTCTATATACTGAATGGGTGGCCAGATATACTGCCTACCACGGAACGCCATCTTCAACTTTTTTTCAGCGAGGGATGTCATTAACAACGCACGGAGATGCCATACTCTTAGAAACACAGTATATACGAGTAGTAGTTCCTCATAAATTACAGAACCGAGTTCTTCGCACGCTTCACCAAGGACATTGGGGAATTTTACTTACCAAAACATTTGCGCGAAAATACTGCTGGTGGCCAAAAATTGATGCCAGCATTGAGTCTGCTGTTAAAGTCTGTAATATATGTCAGTCATCAGCTGCAGATCCTACCAAGAGTTTACAAATTGGTAGCAGCCAGAAAAGCCCTGGGAGCGTATACACATTGATTTTTCTGGTCTATTTTTGCAACAAATGTGGTTAATTTGTGTAGATGCTTTATCGAAATTTCCATTCGCCATTCCGATGAAGCAAGCAACAACAAGAACAACTATACAAACTTTGACGAAATTGTTCGCTCTAGAAGGATTACCTGAAGTTATTGTGAGTGACAACGGAACCCAAATTTCCGCTCAAGAGTTTCGGAATTTCTGCCACCATAATGGTATTCAGCACCTTCGAATAGAGCCATTCCACCCATCTTCTAACGGAGAAGACAAACGTTTTGTTCGTACCTTCAAAAGTAATTTGCAGGAAATACTTAAGGAAGGGGAAGATAATACCGATACAGCTTTATCACAGTGTTTTATGTCTTAAAGAACAACACCCCATACACAATCCGTCAGAACACCTGCAGAAATCCTCCATGGTCTTGCGCATCGCACAATTCTTTCATAGATCGTTCCTGCCAAAGCAATTCGAAGTCCGATCAGGCAACCTAAAGCCAAGTTTCATCCGGGACAACAGGTTTATGCAAGAAATTATGTTAGATGTCCACCATGGATTCAAGGCGTCTTAATTTCAAAAAAGGGATCCAGACTGTACTTAGTTCGAACAGACAAAGGTACCTGGACAAGACATCAAAACCAGCTACGATCCAGAGTAAACAAAACCAATACATCTAATGCATCGGAACAACAGTTCTTATCAGCACGTCATCTATTCGAAGATTTAACTGAATCAGAAGAAAGTAATGTAACTCCACCTAATAATGATTCCTCCGGCTCCTCCGGAACAATATCGATGCCACGGGCGAAGGTCTCGGTTTCAAACCCCGAACGAGGCGGTTGTTTTTTCTTCTTGTATTTATGAATTTGATTTTGAATAGTTAAAAATAAGTGTTGTTAAAATTCTTCTTTATCCATCATTGACTGATTCTAACAAGTGTACTTCGATTCCCGTCCGGGAAAAAATAAATGAAAAATTGAATTTACAATTTATTTGTGCGCTTTCATCGTTACTGGTTAATGCCAGCTGAAAGCCAACGTGGCTTAGTAGGCTAGTAACAAATTGATAAATGCAAAAGGGAATAAATCATCTGCCTCGTTAGCTTTTTTCTTCTTGTATTTATGTATTTGATTTAGAATCGTTAAAAATAAAAGTTCTTAAAATTCTTCTTTATCCATCATTGACTGATTATAACAAGTGTAGGTTCGATTCCCGTCCGGGAATAAATAAATTTCGGAAAATTTTGCTTTCGTTAACCTTTACCAGTCCTGAGTTTTGTTTGGACACTATTCTTTGAAATTATCGTGATCGGTCGTGAAGTCTTTATGTTGAATTATTTGTTCTCTTGTTTTCTCGAAGGCGCTCCATATTTCTTCGAGTGGTTGTAATTTATTGTTTACGAAGGTGAGTGAGCGCTTCACTTTACCGGCTTGGTGGTAGCCCCCCAGGATTAGCCTAATTTCTTTGGTTCTTGCCATTTAGGCTGAGCAAAACTCATCGAACGTGTTGATTTCTTCAGTCATTATTCATTCGTATATTAACAGACGAATAATTCGGTGGAAATATGGTGTAAGATTTTATAATATTAGGTATGTCTGTTTCGGGCTTCGATTTGGTTGATTTGTGGGGTACTATAGAAGATGTGACAACATTGTATAATTTTCCAAATAGTAATAAGTTGAGAGTTAGTTTGTAATGTGTAAAGAGTATGTTTTATTGGAGTAATAAAAAAAAATGTTGTGAACTGTAAGATGTAGGTAAAGTAATTTGTTGAATTTGTTAATAGAAATGGGATTTTAATTTATTATTATGGGATGGGCCGGGGATGTTTTTAATAAGAAAAAAGATAAAAATTTCCTAATTATGAAGAGAGAAGTAGTTAAAGAGAGCGAAAAAAATTTTAATTTTATTGCTGGAAGCTTCAATTTCAAGCAAATGATTGTTTTAGCTTATTGTAGATATCTCTTTTAATTCTCATGGGAAAATTATATATGAGGAAGCAATGTTTTATTACAACCCAAAAAAGGGGAATTGTTATTAGATAGTGACATAAACGATCTTTTAAATGAAGTGCGTATTTCCAATGAAATAGAAAAAAATTTACATAGAGAAAAATAACTTTCTAAAATCGAGAGAACGGTTTTCTTGTTTGCAGTTATCATAAACTAAGGAATGTTTTCTTAGAAGAAGTCACAAACTTGTTTTCAAATAAGCATATCTTGCTTCTTACATACAAAACTGTATTGCAATCTTTTGAGAGAAGCTCGCTTAAAACTGTTAATAGTTAAGCATTGATAACACTATTTATTTTTTTAGAAATAAGACCAATCACTCTAATTTCAAGAAAAATTCCTTATTTCAAGAAATATGTTCTTGGATTCTTGGGTCTTCTTAGTGGTTGGGATTTAGTTTCATTTGAACATTTGCTGAGTGCACATGCGTAGTGTTAGTATAATTTTTTGTGATTATTTCTGTGGTAATATTAATATTATTTTAACAATGACTAGTGAGGAGAAGGATCTGGCATTGCTGATGGAAAACTCAAATAATGTCCTATATTTCAACGAGATTGAGAGTTTACTTTGTAGTTGGAATATGTTGCATTTGTCGGAAAAATTGCAATTTTTTTTTTTTTTTTTTTTATTAATGTAATTTATTTTAAGGTGACAAATTTTGTGAATGTGAATTTTTCAGAATTTGGCATAACAGTAGAAGTGCTGAAAGTGATTACGGAAATCGAGCTGGACAGAATATTTGGTGCGGAGAAAGAACAAGGAACAAAAGCCTTATTTCGAGATAAGCTTATTACATGGAGAAAACAAAATGTATTACGTGCATTGTCATTACACTCAGTGAAAACCAATATCCCGAGCTTTGCATTACATATTAGTCGCAAACAATTTATTGTTTCCTGTTATTAAAGGAGATAAATTAATGAATAACAGAAAGTCTTTTAGAGTAATTTGAATGGAAAAACTATACAGACTTGTGAAAAGTATTTTGTTATATTATTATGTTTGTTAACTTTTCGAAAATTTCGCGGAAAACTCTTATTCACTCAAACAAGAGGAATTAATCAATTTGCGAAGTAGTTTCCGATGAAATTTGAAAACTGTAATATAATTTAAGGGCCTGCTCGTTAATACTTTAGAAAACTACTGATATTGGTTGTCTGCAAATTTAATTAGTTATACATATATATTTCCTTTTCTAAAAAATTATTTTGTTAACAAAAATGTAATCCAAATGCACGACATTGGTTTTTCTTAAATCTGGGAAAAATAAAAGGTTTAAAGTTGCTGCCGTTCAAACCTCTTCGTCTACAGGTATTTGTTTTTTTAATTCGTTAATTAAAAACCTCATTTATTCTCAACTGCAGATTGCGACGATGGAGATCAAAGCGACGACTTCATAAAAGATCAAGAGTGGCTTCCCACGAGGAAATCGCCGTGGGAAACTATCGAAATTAAGTGGAAAATTAGATATAAATTGAAATTAAAAATTCGGGAAAAAAAATCTTTCAGATAGTTTGAAAAGATGGCCCCTATATACTGATGCCAATGGCCATAGACTTGTAAGTACATACTCGCACATATTTATAATAACTTAAGTTCTTATCGTTTCGTTTTATTAAAGGTCGAAATAGACTTCGAAGAGGCCTCCAAACAGAAAACTTCATACTTATATCAAAAATGGCCGACTTTCAGAAAAAAATTTTAAAGAAACTTCAAGTCTTGGATAAAGGATCGTTCGAGTGTCTCAAGTTTGGCAGAGATAGGTTAATTCCACCAGAAAAAGAAAACCTAATAGATCTAAAAATGGTAAGATTGTTACATGCTGCTCTGATTCCATCAGCGAGGCTAAAGAATAAAACAACACGTAAAATTACAAAAACCACAATTGCAGATTCACAAAATTCTTTCCTTATAAATATTAAAACTTAGGACGATCTTAAACCTACGATAAGAAATATTCAAGAAAGATTATATAACTTCGGTTTAACGTTCCATTCCAACCAATTTTATTAGTCATAGGAGAACTTGAACAGTTCGCCGTTACATATGATGAAATATTTTATAAGTCAGACTCACTTTTATCTGCAATTGATATATGTTTTAATCTGTTCTTTGTTTTAAATGTAGATTATCCCCTGGAATGCAATAAAGTATGGATATTTATCCAAAAATATTTTTATGAGATAGATATCGAAGGTGAAAAAGCATTCCCAGATATATCAGCCATTATTTCAGAATTGAGCTCTGTGCAGTAAAACTTTTTTGATACCTATTAATCATCTATATCTCTAATGAATTATTTAAGTTTTTTGACATAATAATTATATACATTGTATGTACATAAATATAGTTTCGTAAAGATGTTCAAATGTTTTTTATGCGGAAAGAAATTTGTCGAAATAGAGATTTTGTTAACGCACTTGAAGTACCTTCATGTGCTTCATAATGGTAATGAATATAAATGTGATCAAGACAATTGCAGTCAAGCCTTTAGTATGTTATTTAGATTTAAGAAACATTTAAAAACCCATAAATTTGATGGGGAAATAATTAATGAATCGATAAGATGTGATACTGAATGTAATATAATTTCAAGTATCCTATTGAACAACCTATTGAAAGAGCTAATGAATATGAAAAACCTAAGATAAATAATATTGAGGAATTTGACGAACTTTTAAGAATGGTAGGGACGAAATTGCTTTGCAAACTTTCCTCAAAGAGTAAAATAACTAATTCTATTTTAAATGATGTGATAACCAATCTCAATGATATCATTTTTGGTACTATATTCGTTAAACTTCGAGAGACTATATATTACCTCTAATATGCTCCCAGGATAAAAAGCAAGTTGATAAACTGCTAACTTTATATGAAAATCCTTTTGAAGGTATTAAAACTGTATACCTATTATTGGAAAACTTACAAAAGCGAGAAATAAGTAAACCACCAAAATCATTTATTATACATAGAAAAATTACTGAATTAACTATTGAACGAAAAACATCTTTAAGCAAAAAAACTGTCGAGGGTGCTATAATGCCCATAAATTTTCAGATTAAAAAGTTCTTTGAAAGACCGCAAGTACTTACTGATACGCTAGAAAATACTAACAAATTAATTGAAAATTAAAGTGGAGTCATAAGCAATTTTGTTCAAGGTAAACTGTGGGAAATGAAGTTAAGAGTACTTAAAAAGGGACATGTGGTACCCTATTTCCTGTATTATGACGACTTTTTAACTAATGATCCTTTAGGCGGACACACAGTTTCACAATCAATCTCCGCTTTTTATTATGGCTTTCCAACACTTTCGCAAGGAATTTCTCACCTCAAAAATATATTTGTTGGATTATTAGTCCAATCAGTGTATCTTAAGCAGTTTGGAAATAGTAAAACTCTTCACAACTTAATAGAAATTTTAAAAACATTAAAAGAAGACGGCCTCATCGTTAATACTGAATCAGGCCAAATTCGTGTTCAGTTTGTATTGGGATTAAAAATTGGGGATAATTTAGCGCTTCATACTCTTTTAGGTTTCTCAAAGTCTTTTTCCTCTAATTTTTTCTGTAGATTTTGTAAAGTAAACTGTAGTAGAATCCAATAGTATTCTACAAATGTATAGAAATATATATCTAGAAGTATTATATATGTATTAGTTACTCTCTATTATCTGACAGTGCTATAGAGGAATATAGCTGATTACGATAGCGTTAGGAGTCAGTCTGTTTGTATCAATAAAGAGGTTAACACAAAATTATATTTGTTCGTACAGACCTATCCCAGATTCCCAACATGGTGTCAAGTGTGTAACACGTGCGGATTTTTTTTTTAAATACTTAAAAATAAAAGTGTATCGTCGAAAATATTGAAAATCGCGCACAATAAGCCTAGTTAATTACGTTAATCGCAACTAAAGGAATAACTAACATGGGAAAGGAAAAAGACTCCAATGTGGAAAATACACAGGAAAAACATATTTCCCACAGTTCGAGTATTCAACCAATGGATTTTGAGTCATCAAATCCAGCTGCAGCATGGAACCGCTGGAAAATACAATTTACCATATTCATCCGAGCAACAGGCTTAGAAAGCCAAAAGAATGACCGTCTGTGTGCACTTCTGCTTCATCACATGGGTCCACAGAGTATCGATATATTTTCATCATTTGACACGAAGCTTGATACCGTAAGTTACGAAGATTTAATTAAAAAATTTGATAATTACTTCATACCCAAAGTAAATATTTCTATGGAGCGACATAAATTTTTTACGCGCCACCAATTGGCGAACGAGTCTATAGAAGATTTTGTGACTTCATTAAAAAATTTAAGCTTAAATTGCAATTTCGGTAGCATAAAAGACGATTTAGTTCGTGATATTTTTATATGTGGTCTAAAGGAATCACTGCGTTATATAAAAGAACGTCTTTTAAATGAGGATGACATAAACATAGGAAAAGCATTAGAAATTGCGAAAACTCTAGAGGTTTCCAGATGTCAAGCAAATAAATTAGAAGAGTCCACAGCACACAATTTTATTGGTTCTCTCAAAGCGACAAAAAATCATCGCAAGCAAGATTCTTCAACTGTAACAGGCCGATACAACTAAAATGTGGCACCAAGGTCGTCTCCAGCTAATAAACGAACACAAACGAAATTCAGGTTCAAAGGTTACCAACACAACTCCCAGTCGGAGCAGCAACGTCTTTGTTTACGTTGTGGACAAGTCCACCGTTACCGATGCCCGGCTCTTGGAGTGACTTGTCGGAAATGCGGTCGGCCTAATCATTTTGCACAAATGTGTAATTCTAGAAAGAAAGTCAGCAGCTTAGAATTGCATTCAAGTCAGTCAGAGTGTTCTAATGGAAACCGAGCACTTCAACATATTAATTCAGTATCACATGATTTATTTATTGGTATTGTCAATGTGAGTAGAGATATGTGTGAGTCTTGGTACATTAAAATCATAATTAATAAATTTACGGTTCGAGCATTGTTGGACACAGGTGCACAAACAAATGTTATTTCACTGAATTTACTAAAGAAATTAAATGTGAATTTAAAATCAATTACACAAGCTCAAAATAAAGTGTTTGCTTTAGGAGGAAAATGTCTACCAGTGAAAGGGAAATGCTCTTTACAGTGTGTAGTGAATAATAATGAAATGACTATAGATTTTCATGTTATAGATATAAATTGTCAAACAATAATAGGTTTATCCACCTGTGTTCAGCTCAATTTAGTAAAAAGAATTAATGTAGTCAATAAATCTAAAGAATTATCTTCTCATTTATTTTTAGAAAATTATAAAGATCTTTTTGAAGGACTAGGCTGCTTGAACACGAAAGCTAGTATACGCTTAAGGTCTGATGTGCGTCCAGTTATTGATCCGCCTAGACGGATACCTTTCAAGTTATATAAGCCATTAAAAGAGGAATTGGAGAGATTAATAAAGTTAAAAGTTATAACTTCTGTCGAAGAGCCAACGGAATGGGTTAACTCCATAGTCATTGTTTCTAAATCAAACGGTAAGTTAAGATTATGTCTTGATCCTAGGCATTTGAATAAGGGTATATACAGACCTCACTATCAGTTTCCGAACCTTGAAAATATTAAAGCAAAACTATCCGGTGCCAGATTCTTTTCTACGCTTGACGCAAACTCAGGATTTTGGGCAGTCCCATTAGATACAGAATCATCAATGTTATGCACTTTTATAACACCATTTGGACGTTATAGATTTTTGCGGCTTCCTTTTGGAATTAATGCAGCACCTGAAATATTTCACTCTCTTATGATAAAGCTTTTTGGTGACATTCCCGGTGTAATAATTTACATTGACGATTTCTTGATCTATGGCTCTACCAAGCAAGAGCACAATAATAGGTTAACGTTAGTCTTAGAGCGAGCCAAAAAGGTCGGACTAAAATTTAATAGAGATAAATCTCATATATGTGTAACTGAAACCAAATTCTTCGGGCATGTATTTTCTAACGAAGGTGTAAGACCAGATAAGACAAAAATTGAAGCCATTTATAACATGCCAACGCCAAAATCGGTAACAGACCTTCAAAGATTTCTTGGTATGGTTAATTACCTTGGTACTTATGTCGAGAATTTATCTTCGGAAACGTCAAATCTTAGATCGTTACTAAAGAAACATTCTATTTTTCAGTGGACTGCAAGTCACGAAGCAGAATTTAAGAGATTAAAAAATTTAATTTCACATGCCCCAGTTTTGGCATATTTCGACATAAATAAACCTGTAACGCTTTCAGTTGACGCATCAAAGGATGCAATGGGTGCTGTAATAATGCAAGAAAACAGACCCATAGCATTTGCTTCAGCAACATTGACTCAAGCACAACAGGCTTATGCCCAAATAGAAAAGGAGCTTTTCGCTATTTTGTTTGGGTGCGTCAAATTTCATCAATTTGTATATGGACAAAAAGTGGTAGCTGAAACAGACCACAAACCACTAGTTACATTATTTTCCAAGCCATTATATAAAATCCCTGCTAGGCTTCAACGAATAATGCTCAGGTTACAGTCATATGACCTAAATGTCACTTATAAACCAGGAAAATACTTAGTTGTCGCTGACACACTGTCTAGAGCTGCATTAAAAGAGGTAAAGTTTACGGATATTGACGAAGATATTGATTTACATATAAATGCGCTGATTTTAAATTTGCCTATTTCAGAGTCAAAATTAAATATTTTTCAGCAAGCAACTAGTACTGATGAAACTTTACAAAAAGTCATTGAATACTGTGCAAATGGGTGGCCAGATAATTCAAAAAAAGTCCATTTGTTAGCAAAACCCTATTTTACTGTCAGGGATGAGATAAGTTTCTTGGAAGGCATATTATTCAAGGGTCAAAGTATAATTGTTCCGAAAGTTCTACGTCCGGAAATACTACAGCTTATTCATGAAGGCCATCTAGGAAGCTCTGCATGTAAGTTAATGGCAAAAGGTATCGTATATTGGCCAAATATATATAATGATATTGTGAACATTGTTAGTAATTGTGAAACTTGTATACGGAATAGACCAAATAATATCAAAATGCCTCTACTATCTCACGACTCTGTTGAACTACCTTGGATAAAAGTAGGGATTGATATTTTTCATTTTCAAAAACAAAACTACCTTATAATAGTAGATTATTATTCCAAATATGTAGAAATAGCTCTACTGGGTAAACACTATACTGCAAATATAGTTATAACGAACCTTAAGTCAGTATTTGCAAGGCACGGAATTCCTGAAATACTAGTATCGGACAATGGTCCACCCTTCAACTCAGATAATTTTAAAAAATTTTGTCTTGAATGGGATATCAAACATATTATATCGAGTCCATATATGCCGCGATCGAACGGATTAGCGGAGCGTTCAGTACGAACGATTAAGTCCCTTTTATTAAAATGTGCCGAAGCAGGTACAGATCCTTACATAGCCTTGTTGCAGTATAGGACAACTTCAAAAGATAACCTCTATTCGCCTTCAGAAATGCTTATGTCTCGCAAGCTTAGGACAAAACTGCCAATAATGAAAAAACTTCTGGAACCTAAGATAATTGATAAGTCACTTTACCAGAAGAAACGCTCTGATATTCAAAGTCGTGTGTCTAATTATTATAATCTTCATACGAAATCACTTAAACCGATCGCTCCTCATCAAAAGGTTTATTATAAGAAAGATCCCAATTCCAAATGGGAACCTGGCACCGTGACTCTCAAATGCCCTGAACCAAGATCATATATTGTTAAAGATACATGCGGAAATTTGTATAGAAGAAGTAGAGAACACATACTCTCCATTCCTCAATCATCAACACATGAGGGTATCCGACACGGTGGCAATTCTGACGACCATAATCGGACTTTAACTAATAATAATAGTCTTAGTACACCTTTAAATGAGCCAACATCTTCAAATTTGAATACAGAAAGCTCAAATAAAGTCGTAACAAAATTTGGACGAGTAGTAGAACCTCCTGATAGATTTTCTTCATCAAATTATCAGTAGTGTTCAACTGGTCTATATAGATTTTATTAGATAAGTACATACAAAAAAAATATATATATAAATAAATAAAAATGAAGAAAAAGAAGAATTGAATGACAATAAAATTTTAATATTTGCTGTACAGTTGTATATACAGCCTCTTATAATGATCATTATATTTCCTGAATTACAAAATAATTAACGTTTATATGAAATAATGTAGTCGCAGCAATCTTGAATTTAAATGAAATAGAATATGTAACATTTACACAACTCTGAAATAAATTTTTATATATTGTTCTTAGTTCGTAGTTTTAGTTTGTAATAAATAACTTTAATTATAAGACAACATTTTTTTTAAATATTGCACACATATTTCCTAATAAGTATATGTACTAATTTTAAAGAAGGAAGATGTAGTAGAATCCAATAGTATTCTACAAATGTATAGAAATATATATCTAGAAGTATTATATATGTATTAGTTACTCTCTATTATCTGACAGTGCTATAGAGGAATATAGCTGATTACGATAGCGTTAGGAGTCAGTCTGTTTGTATCAATAAAGAGGTTAACACAAAATTATATTTGTTCGTACAGACCTATCCCAGATTCCCAAGGTGAAAAAGCATTCCCAGATATATCAGCCATTATTTCAGAATTGAGCTCTGTGCAGTAAAACTTTTTTGATACCTATTAATCATCTATATCTCTAATGAATTATTTAAGTTTTTTGACATAATAATTATATACATTGTATGTACATAAATATAGTTTCGTAAAGATGTTCAAATGTTTTTTATGCGGAAAGAAATTTGTCGAAATAGAGATTTTGTTAACGCACTTGAAGTACCTTCATGTGCTTCATAATGGTAATGAATATAAATGTGATCAAGACAATTGCAGTCAAGCCTTTAGTATGTTATTTAGATTTAAGAAACATTTAAAAACCCATAAATTTGATGGGGAAATAATTAATGAATCGATAAGATGTGATACTGAATGTAATATAATTTCAAGTATCCTATTGAACAACCTATTGAAAGAGCTAATGAATATGAAAAACCTAAGATAAATAATATTGAGGAATTTGACGAACTTTTAAGAATGGTAGGGACGAAATTGCTTTGCAAACTTTCCTCAAAGAGTAAAATAACTAATTCTATTTTAAATGATGTGATAACCAATCTCAATGATATCATTTTTGGTACTATATTCGTTAAACTTCGAGAGACTATATATTACCTCTAATATGCTCCCAGGATAAAAAGCAAGTTGATAAACTGCTAACTTTATATGAAAATCCTTTTGAAGGTATTAAAACTGTATACCTATTATTGGAAAACTTACAAAAGCGAGAAATAAGTAAACCACCAAAATCATTTATTATACATAGAAAAATTACTGAATTAACTATTGAACGAAAAACATCTTTAAGCAAAAAAACTGTCGAGGGTGCTATAATGCCCATAAATTTTCAGATTAAAAAGTTCTTTGAAAGACCGCAAGTACTTACTGATACGCTAGAAAATACTAACAAATTAATTGAAAATTAAAGTGGAGTCATAAGCAATTTTGTTCAAGGTAAACTGTGGGAAATGAAGTTAAGAGTACTTAAAAAGGAACATGTGGTACCCTATTTCCTGTATTATGACGACTTTTTAACTAATGATCCTTTAGGCGGACACACAGTTTCACAATCAATCTCCGCTTTTTATTATGGCTTTCCAACACTTTCGCAAGGAATTTCTCACCTCAAAAATATATTTGTTGGATTATTAGTCCAATCAGTGTATCTTAAGCAGTTTGGAAATAGTAAAACTCTTCACAACTTAATAGAAATTTTAAAAACATTAAAAGAAGACGGCCTCATCGTTAATACTGAATCAGGCCAAATTCGTGTTCAGTTTGTATTGGGATTAAAAATTGGGGATAATTTAGCGCTTCATACTCTTTTAGGTTTCTCAAAGTCTTTTTCCTCTAATTTTTTCTGTAGATTTTGTAAAGTAAACAAGGAAGAAAACAGAATTTGTAATTCTAATCGAATCGACTATCTTCATGATAGAGTGAATTATGCTGGACATATCGCATCTAATTATCTTAAGAACACTGGAATTAGAGAAAGCTGTATATTTTATAAAATTAACACATTCGTGTAACAGAAAACTATTCTGTGGATTTGATGCACGATGCATTGGAAGGTATAATCATCTTTAGGTAAGGAAACTCTCTGAAATATTTCATATTAGAAAAGAAAAAATTTTCTCTGGAGATATTAAATTATCGTGTTCAGAATTTTGATTATGGGACAATTGAAATAAAAAACCGTCTTTCAGTTATAAAACAGCAGCACATAAAAAATTGCAAACTAAATATGTCGGCGAGAGAAGCTCTATGCATTTTACAATATTTTAACATTTTTATCCACGATTATGTTCCCAAAAACGACAATATTTGGAAATATGTTTGCCTTCTGCAAGAAGTCATTAAATATGCACTTAAGGAATATTTTAATTTAGAGGAAATAACAATATTTGAAGAAAAAATTAAGCAACACTATTTACTATACGTACAACTATTTAAGTTAACATTAAAACCAAAGCATCACTTCTTTACGCATTATCCAAAAGTAATAAAATTTTCTAGCCCAGTAATATTTTTGTGGAGTATGCCATATGAATCAAAGCATAGAGAACTGAAGAATTATACGAATGCTACTGCATCTAGGAAAAATTTGCCTGTCTCAATTGCAAAAAAATGTACTATGAAATTTTCTTCTATGGTGTTAAGAAATGCAACCCTTGGAAAGCACGTTGAGTTCGGTGCACCAGATTCTTCCAAATTGTACTTAACGCACTTGTTTTCCTGGGAAATTGCAGTATTTTTTTGTGAAGTTACTTTTAAAGGAATTTTATATAAAAAAGGTTTATATATATATAAAGTTTTATCCTTTTACAAAATAGAAGTAGTATTTAATTTTGAAACAAAGTTGTACTTTTTAACAAGGAGAGTTTTCGTAGAACTCGATAGTCAAATACGCTCCCTTGTAGTTATTTCAGATTCTCAATTTTGCCACTGCAACCGTGTCTCTGAATGTAATTTTCCACTTATACCATTTGAATTACATTCTGTCTCTAGCGGTCAAAAGGTGATAAGGAATAAATATGTAACTTATTTTAATAATTAACACATATTTAATTAATCTATTGTTTATGAAAAATATAAAAAAAATTTATTTGTGATTTGTGGATTACTTATTTTAGTACAATTATTATTTGTCTTCTCCACTACTATAAGGAAACAAAAAACGAATTTTCCAGAGTTTTTGGAAAATATTTAGTAAAAAAAATTATGTTTTTGTTTAATTTGTAATATAAAAAGTTTGGTTCCAATTCAATGAAGTAAGTATTTTATTCAAAATTGAGTACTTTTATTACATCGGTTTAAGTAAATACCCGTACACATCTGAATTGTTTACTACTTACCTCACGAATTGTTTTGATTGCTTATTAAAAGCATATGTGGCATATTATCAAAGGCTTAAATTTTTTTTACGGATACGGTTTCAGCTCTTTCTAGAAATGTGATTTATTCAGGAACTCAAGAAAAGTTTGATTTCCATTTCTTGTATAACTTACTCAAAAAATAAATAACTCATATTTGTTTAGTAAGCTAAATTATGAGGTAGGATGTATCCCCTTAATTCCCTTAATGTTGCCATTCCAATTCTATTTTCTCCCATTGATCTCATTGTTAATCCTCAATTTTCCTTCTTCCAATTCGTATCCTTGTACGAAAAACAAAGGTCGTACTATTAAATAAATCCGTAATCAAGGTAACGTTGTGGGGTTGGTAACAGTTAATAGTTACCTCATCGATAAAAGTCCAATTAATTGTCGCCAATGGTAGAAAGAGGTATGGTAAGAACTTGATGAGGTCGGCAAGTGATGTGGTATTTGTGCGATTTTTTCAGTGATCATTTTCTACTAAGGGTCTTCCAATAAGAGGTGTGGCCAAATGACCACCAATACCACGCCTACAGAACCATATCTTTTTCATGAAATTTTTCATAACCAAATCGCAAAGTGGCTGCCTTATGTCCTCGATAGACTCACGAATTCCATCTTTGAGGTCTTGAATCGACGCTGGGCTGTTGGCGTAGACCTTCTCTTTCACGTGGCCCCAAAGGAAGAAGTCGCAAGGTGTTAAGTCACAAGATCTCAGTGGCCAATTGTGATCACCTCTTCGAGAGATAACACGGTCCGGAAACTTATCCCGTAAAAGTTCAATGGTTTCGTTGCTTGTATGGCACGTAGCGCCGCCTTGTTGAAAGTGAACGTTGTCCAGATCAATACCATCCAATTCCGGCCATAAAAAATCAATAATCATCTGTCGACAGCGCAATCCATTCACCGTAACTGTTGCTCCAGCCTCATTTTCGATAAAGTAAGGTTCAATGACCCCGCGGGACCATAAACCGCACCAAACAGTCACACGTTGAGGATAAAGAGGCTTTCAACAATAACTCTTGGGTTTTCCGAGCCCCAGATGCGACAAATTTGCTTGTTGACGAAGCCATCGAGGTGGAAATGGGCCTCATCACTCAAGATGAGTTTTCGATGAAATTCCGGATCATTTTCATGCATTTCAAGGACCCAATCAGCAAAGACTCGACGTTGTTGATGATCGGTCTGCTTGAGTTCTTGTGTCATCTGAACTTTGTAAGCCTTAAGACCAAAATCTTTATGCAAAATACGGTGTAATGACGTTTGTGGAATGCCTAATTACAAAGAACGACGAGGAATGGACAAACCTGGGTTTTCTTCAACACTTTCGGCTACAGCAGCAATATTCTCGGCTGTTCTTGAGCGACGTGCACGGGTTTTATTCTTCACATCACTAACTTGTCCCGACAGCTCGAATTTTTCTACCAATTTCTGTATTGCGATCCGACAAGGTGCTTCACGACGACCCAAAAATGTTTGAGTTTTACGAACCGTCTCTGCCACATTTTCACCATTTTTATAGTGAATTTTAATAATTTCAATGCATTGTTGCATCGTGTATCGTTCCATCTCTTTTTAATGGCGTAACTTCTGCTTGTCAAATGTCAAAAAATGACAGCTCTGAAAGTGACATCTACCGACATAGCGGGCTAATTAAAATAACACCTCGTATTGGAAAACCCTTTAGTCAATGGAAATTTTCAAAAAGCAGGTGGAAATTAAAATTAGAAAATAAATATAGAAATTATAAAGAATTTATTAAGAAAGATTATAAGTTGTGAACCAGAAGTGTTAATATAAAATTACTAAGAAAAAGTGGCAAATTGATAATAAAATTTTTTGAAACTGGTAACAAATTTGGAAAACAGATTGTTTGAATAATTAAATCTAAATACCTAAACAGATCTCTAAGGTCGAGTACTCTCCACCACGAGCATGGCACTCAGACCAAAACAGGTCCACAGAATATCTGTCGCGATTACAGCAAAGGCCTAAATGGTCTAAACAACATAATAGCTTTCAGTAAGGAGACTTAGTCCTCATAACTGATGAATCCGTATATCCAGCACGATGGCCGTTGGGATGAGTAATTCAGTTGCATACAGGCAAAGATGGACTTGTACGCGTAGTTCATGTTCGCACAGCAAAAATCACGTTAGAACGACCAATAGCAAAACCGTGCAAATTGCCATAGGACAAAGATGAACTGCCAAACACTGTCAATAATCAGCCGTGGAAAAAACCTCTGAACAACAAGTATATGGCTCCAAGCAGCAGTCCAGAAAACGACCACGCATTCATCCGATCAATACTCCCATCAGACCACCAATAGGAGAACTAAAAAGACATGCATGCATTCAAAACAAGGCAAAAGATTTGCATCCGACACCAACACGCCATTACTACTACTAAACTGTGTGCCACCAATCTTCACGACAAAAATATTACGAACGATGGAAAAATAAAAAAGATCACAGAGAAGCAATTTATGGACATGAATTTTAATAATTTCAATGCGTTATTGAATCGTGTATCGTTCCATTTTTATTAATGGCGTAATCTCTGCTTGTCAAATGTCAAAAAATTACAGCTCTAAAAGTGACATCTACCGAAATAGCGGGGTAATTAAAATAACACCTCTTATTGTAAAACCCTTTATCATAAATTAGTCGTGGAGGAAATTTTGAATTTTCGATTGAAATTATTTAAAAATGATACTATTTTATTGAAACCTTCAAACTAATTTTACTTGTAGGAATTGATCCTTGATGAAATTCGATACTAGAAGACCGGTAGAGCTGTTTAATTTATAAGAGCAGTCACTCATAGTTCAACAAAATTATTGCTAAAATTATGAAATGAATTGAATTGTATTGAGCAAATATATATATGAATCAAGATGTACTTGTTTCTTGGGTTAAGAGGATTGATGTCAAAATGTGGTTTTTGAGATACTTTTAAGAGATAAATCATTCTTACTTCAAGAATCTTTTTACTTAAGTTAAGAGCATAAAGCAATTATTTTAAGCAGGTGTGTCTGTCATTCAAGATATAGTCGTTTCTCGGATTGAGACAATTTATCTCATAATGTGATATTTGGTAAATGCAATGTTAGAAGAATCTTTCATTCAAAATAAGAAGAAAAATACCTGGCTGTTTTTCATTGCTAATTTTGCTTATTTGAATCGAGTTTTTCTCAAAAATATCTAGTTTTTTCGTTCAGTGTAGATACTATACACATATCTGTGTATGTAATAAAGAGGAAAAGTACCTTGTTATTTGATCTGCAAATGTTTAAATTGTTTATTGATTGCTCTTCCAATCAATATCTCTCTCCTGACCGATAGGCTAAGGAAGTCCTACCGCAGGGGATTGATATTTGAGTTTTGTCGAAGTCCTCTGACCAACAAGCTCACGAGGTCTTGCCACAGAGGTCGCTTCTAGGAAGAGCGGATTTTAATTTTTCCGTGTTGGGTTTAATTAATTTAATTAGCCGAGAATTGTAAGAAACGGAGGTGTTGGTTTCTATCTTTTATATACATATGTATATACATGAAAATATGTAAATAATTAGAATAATGAAATATGTAATTAATCAGGAAACTTCTAAATAATTACATACATATTCAGTTGTATATGAGGGTAATTTGTTTATGAGTTGAACTAATTAATAAAATATTGAAAAAGAAAACAACTTTACACGTGTGAAAAACATATGTTTAGAAATAAATTTAAGATATTTAAAAAAAACAGCTTTCACTGTACCTTGCAATGTTGTATTTGATGTTGAGATTATGGTGATGATTATGATGAGGATAGTGTTGTATTTTTGGGTTCCTAGCTTTCCGTCGGACTTCCTTTCCGTTGTTGAACCTCTTGGTGAGGCAGGGATGAAGCCTCGCAAAGGTCCCCGTTTGAGCATTATGGCACTCTAAACTTTTATAAAACTTATTCCTCTAACTATCTTTTAATGGTTACCCGGGCTTATTATTATTTTTATTTTTTTGTTATTATGGTGTAATATTATTATTAAATATTTAGTATTTAATCATTTTATTTGGCACTGATTGACTTTTTTCGTTAATTATTCGGATTTAAAATTATATATTTTTTCATTAATTTAATTAATTTACGGCACTTATTCTTGTTAAAAAATACCGCTGAAACCAGAAATGTTGGGTCACCGTTCACTCGTGCTTTCTGGTACGTCCAAAAAGAAGCGAACGGATGAGCAATCAGGGCCAACACATAAGGTTACCAGTCTTAGTTCCTAATTTTATGATTTTTAATAGGTTTTGGCAATCCAGCGTTGAGATTAAAAACACACAGAGTTCCCACGTCTCCCAACATATTTATTCCTACTCCACTATTTAACAAAATTTTAACAAACTCAGACTTATTACACATAGGAATGTCACAATTCTCACACAATAATTTATTATTACCTTTTTTTACTTCCTAGTATTTCACAGTGGTTTTAGGGATATTTCGTTTTATTCTTTAGAATTCGCACTTCATATGTTTATCGCTATCTTTTCTCTTCACGACAAGATACAAAAACAAACTCCCCGAGATTAGGGCTCGCTGCCCCAGGTACCCACGAATAAACTTTTAAAAGCTTTTTTTTTCTTGTTACTTTCTCACGACGTTGAAAGTCGTACGGTAGAAAGTACAGAAAAGATTCGAGTGCATGGCATATACATTAGTACAAAAACGTAATCTGATATGCACTTGTGAATGGTCGAAGTAATTATTTTAAGTCGACCGACGGAATGTTATGTTATGTTTGCATGTATGTATGTAGATACGGTTAGGATTTGTGAATTTAAAAGACCGTATGTATCTACATGCAGGCAAGTAAACACACCGTGAGAACGGGCTATGAGGATGACAACAAAATGCTATTTATGCTAAATTGCATTTTGTTACAGTACGGGCATGCATTTTTAATTGCATTGAAGTACAAATGAATTAAAAAAAAAAAAGATTTTACCTTTCAGGGCAACTTTGTATTACATCGATATATTGCTTAGGTGATACATCGATATGTTTAATCTTATGGTTGTGATTCGGGTCATATATACGTGGGTCACAATAATAGCAATTCTGTTGGTTTCTCACAGAGGCATGTCTCGATGGACATCCGACTGGACAGAGTCATCAATCTGCAAGATGACTCAAACTATCAAAAACTGTTCGAGCAGATAATTGATGTTGGAGACCTTCAGTAATCAGGAGCTGGTATTCTTCCTGCTGCTTGGCTGAAAATCTTTAGCAGCATTTTCAGTCTTTCGCACTTCCGACCAGACTTTTCTGAGATTTCTGTGAGAATACAAATATTTTCTACACACATCCACATCACTTGCCTTTACTTCAGTAAATTTTTGATTTGGAATTTTTGAGAGAGTGGACCTGGGGGACGCTTGTCTTTTAGAATAGCTTTTGCTGGTAGGGGGTGGGGACGGAGAAAACAGTTATGTTTCTGTTTTATTCTTGTTCTTAAGATAGATTGAGCTTCCCTTATAAAAATTTTTTATAACTGTAGATTACCATTTGTTTTTGTTTTTTGTAAACTTGAGCGACCACCGACGTCCAGAATTTTTGGATTTTTTTCTTTTAGCTCCTGTTAGATTTAGACTTGGCATGGCTCTATAGACTAGAGCTTAAATGAACATCTTTTACATTAAATTGGGGCAAGAAGCAGTAGCGCTGAAATTGCCCATTATCCTTTTAATTTCAACATCAACATCTGTTGATAAGACTTTTGAATTTCGGAAGGAGTAAGATTTAGTGATCTTGGTTCTGATCACACCTGACTTTCTTTTGCTTTCAAATTCTATACAATGGCTACAGCCCACACTTCCACCTGAATTTGATGTTCCTTTGCCAAGATCCGAAACTCTGCGTACGGAAATATCTACCAGCATACGACAACAAATACCTGTGCTTTGCCTCCAGTGGATGTCGCAGTTCCAGCTCTTCCTGTCGTGAACCAATACTACCGCGATATTTATCCGATTCAAATACACCTTCGAATCAGAGGCCTTCTTCCTCATCTGGCCAGCATGGGCCAAATTCCACACGTTTTCCATCATCATCATTAATTCGAGCCCTGTCCGGCTCAGGACAACGACGATCTGGTAGTCCTATCCGAATTTGGAATATTTCCTACAGCGGTGATAGCTCTCGGTTTGCAGTAGATGAGTTTGTCTTCCGAGTGGAGGTGCTCACGTACTCAACTCTGGAAGAAGATTTCGATATCCTGGTCCGACACATGACAACCTTGCTTTCCGGTCCAGCTGTGGACTAATACTGGTCTATCTTGAGGCAGAACTCCACGCCTACGTGGGAATACGTAAAAGCAGACTTGTTAGCTCAATGGGAGTACCAAAGGTAACCTTAAAGTCAAAGTGCAGCCGGTGTCTAGGAAACAGAAATCAGGGGAATCTTTTGCCATGTATCATCAAAAGCTGTTAGCCCTGCGTGATCAGTTACAGAATACCTTGTGAGATGTAGAATTCCTGGAAACAGTAGGGTCAAACCTGCTGTCAGACATTCAACAGAAAATTTGTCTACATACTACAAACACTGTAGCTCAATTGCTATCTCGTAACGCAAATACAGGCTACATAGCAGGCAATCGCGACCGCGTACAACTGGAACACCAACGGAAGCTCAAGTGTTAGCGAGATCGGTTATTATCAGGCAACGTGTCCTGATTGTTCCTTATCACCTGGGCACAATAAGGGAGCAGCTGCAGTATCTGGAATTGCAGCGCAAGCAAAAGTTGTCTGTTGGAATTGTGACAAACACGGTCATTTTTATCAAGATAGCATCTGCAAGAGACAACAAGTGTTCTAATATGGATGCCGACGCAAGAAAATTTTTAAGGTAAGATCTGTAGATATCGCTTGACGAAAAACGAGAAACGGGCCGGGAGTCCCAACACCTTTTCTCGACCAAATTCGGCGCTTCGGATAACAACAGCTGTGACTACTTCAGTTCAAACCTTGATCCGGCAGGAAAGTCCTCTCCAGCAGAAGACCTCAACACCGAACCAGTGAATTATCCATTGATATCACTCAGTGACTCTAATGATATCAACCATATATCTGCCAGTCCCAATGCTGAGAATAGTTCCTTAATAGAAACAGAGAACTTGGTTGACTTCTCTGCGGATTTTCAAGCTCCGTCTCGACCTGTAGGGAGCCCTCTACACCTTTGCTAGACACTTCTTTGGAAGATTCGAAAATTTTTGACGTTCCTTTAACACCGAAAGTAATTTCTTTTTGTGATGTTGCTGAAAAAGGGTTTCCGTCTCCTGCTATTTCGATTATAAATCGCCACCAAGCTCTGGTATGACGAGTGGGCGTGAGCATCTTTTATATCCCCTGACGCCCTACCACACGCGTCCACAAAATTACAACGCCGTGCGAGACCGTTTCTTCTGATCAGTGGCGGAGCTTGTAGGAATTATGTACTCGGATTTGGACCCTAACAAAAAAAAGGGAACGATCTAATATTCACTGGCGTGAATATTATCGACGAGTCAAGACTGAGCGAAAGAACTTGGCCCACATTTCAGTGCAAATTTCGGAGATCATTCGACCGTACGCCGACTTTAGGTTGTTCGGGAAAACTATGACTGGGTTACTTGACCGTTGCACGACAGTCACTATCGTAGGCCACGGTGCTCTAAAGAGACTGGAGAAAGCACACGTCGACTTAAGGAGGTACCACACTCAATCGCAGGTAGCTACTGGTGCCATGACGAATGTCCATGGTCATGTGGACTTGGACATCACTTTCGGTGGTAAGCCCAAATCGTGCATTTTTACGTGGTTCCTGGGCTCACACAAAACACTGTATCTAGGAAAAGACTTCTAGCGTCTATTTGGGTTGGCTGCAGATATTCTGGGTATAGTTGCGGGAGTGATGCCAAATATAGTAGGTGTCTCAGATACAAGCTGCCATGTTCTTTCCGTTCGAGAAGATCAACGTCTTGAAGCCACGAAACAGCTTTTTCCTACCTTCGCCTCTGTGGGCTTAAAAAAAATATCTTTTTTCACTCGCAAGATTAAAAAGAATCATGCAACTCCAATGAAACGGAGATTTGATCCGCTTTCAGCGGCAGTGTAGAGTTCGATGGATGCTGAGTTGAGACGCTTGCTATCGCGGGGTGTGATAGAGGAGAGCCAGAGTTATTGGAGCTCTCCAGTTCTTCTAGTGAGGAAGCCTGGAAAGGTTCGGCTTTGCTTTGATGCCAGGAAGGTCGACTCCGTCACTAAGGAGTACGCCCATCTGCTGCCGCAGATAGGCGCACTTCCTCCGGCAAATTACATTAAAAGCTTAGACCTGAAGGACGCTTTTTGGCAGATCCCTCTAGACGCTGATTCTAGAGAGAAGACCGCGATCACAGTACCTGGTCATCCTCTCTATCAGTACACTGTGATGCCATTTGACTTCTGTAATGCTCCACAAACTATGTGCCGCCTTATGTATAAGGCCATTCAGTTCAATCTTCGTGAAAACGCTCTCGTTTATTTAGACGATTTATTAATACTGTCATCAGACTATGACTCTCATCTCATTTTACTATCCCGTATACCGGATTGTTTAAGTAAAGCGGCCTAATTACCGATGTAGAGGTGTGCGAGTTCTGCTTTACAGAGACAAAATACTTGGGTTTCATTGTTGGGAAAGGAGGAATAAGAACAGACCCCGATAAGATTTCAGCTATAGTCGATTAACCGTCACCCAAAAATGCTCGGTAAGTCTGACGAGTACTGGGTATGGCGGGTTGGTATCGTCGATTCAGTCCGAAATATGCTGACCTTGCAAAATCGCAGACAGTTCCAATGGATACCTGAACCCCAGACGTCTCTGGATTTTTTTAAGAAGAAACTCACTTCTGCTCCGTTGGTAGTGAATCCAGATTTTACCAAACCGTTCGTTACCCAGTGTGATGTGAGCCAGCAAGGTATTGGTGGAGTGGTGGTGCAACTAGATGCCGATGGCCAAGAGAAGCCAATAGCCTACGTCTCGAAAAAGTTGAATTAAGTACAGCAGAACTACACAGTCACAGACCAAGAATGCTTTGCAGAACTTTTAAGTGTGCAGAATTTCTGGCTCTTCACTGACTTTATGCCATTCGCGATAGCGACCGATCATGCGAGCTTGAAATTGTTGATGTTTCAAAAAGAACTTAGCGGTCGACTTGCTGGGTGGAGTCTGAAGCTTCAAGGCTTCGACTTCACTATCGAACGTCGGAAAGGGAGCCTGAATGTTGTTCCTGATTCGTTGTCATAGATGCACTGTGACAGCCTGATGAAGCTCTTGGCCCAGAAGTTGACCTTAGTTCTCCATATTTCAACTGGTTGGAATATGAAAGGCTGAGGCAAAAGGTTAAATCAACTTCCGTTAAATTACCAGATCTCGGAGTCATGGATGGTTACGTGTATATTCGCAATACTCCTAGGACAGGCGATTCGATGCAGGAAGAAGAAGCCTGGAAGCTTTGGATTCCGCGTGGGCTTATTTCCGACGTCACTTGAAGGGCGCATGATCAGCAACTAGCGTCGCACGGTGGTGTAGAGAAAACCCTGTAACATGTAAGACGCCATGTGTACTGGCCTGGAACACCCTCCATATCAGAAATAAGGTAGGTACCTATGACGTGTGCAAAGAGAAGAAATTCATAAAACTACTTTTAAAATTTGGCGTCAGGCCCTTGCGACCGGCAGTTTATTCACCGCAGCAATGCGTCAGAACGAGTGAACCGGTCTCTATTGTCGGGAATCCCAGTGTATATTTAAACGAAGCACACTAAGCGGGATGAGATGCTGAGCCATATCGCTAGCTCCCTCAGGTTCTCTGTCCACCTAGCAACTGGATTCTCACCCTACAAAGTACTATCCGGCTAACCGATGATCCACCACGCGGGCTGCTATCCCATCCTAAGGATACTGAAGACAACCTAAGACTGATCCGTTTGAGAGCGCAAGAGAACTTGAACTACGCGTTCAAACAGGGTCCAAAAGCTTATTGTCTTATAGCTAAGCCTGTCAGTTTTAAATTTCGTCAAGAGGAATATAGGAGAAATATTATACAGATTAAATTCCAGCAACATACTGGTGCAAAGTTCGGACAAAATTGTTAAGTGTCGCATTAGGTCCAGGAAAGGAAATTCCATTTATGAACTTGAAGATCTGCAGGGGAAGTCAATCGACATCTACCACCCTAAAGACATTAAGCCCTGATCAAGACTAATTTGGAATAATTTAACTGAAATATCTCCTATACTCACCTGATGTAAATATTTCAATCCTGGTAGCCCTAAGAAGGCATCCAGCCAGCTTAACTGGTAAAACACAGGACGCCAATGTGCAGCTTAGGACCTTCCCAGCCTAGCCCTAAGCATACCTCTTTATAGTACACACGTTTTGTCCCAATTCCTCGACTTACAATGCGTCAGAACCCTTCCAACATGGTACTGTACGGAGGCTATGTCACCGTTGCAATTCCACTTGCACCACCTCTTCGAAAAGTTTGATATCTGTTATGTCGACACATTTATGATGCCTTGGAGAAACACCCTTGAAACAGAGTTGATCTGCGAACAGAGGGAGATGTTTAGGGGGGTGGAAGGCTTTCCGATCAGGTGGTTAGGTTACTGACCGCTGGGGTTTTGTCAGCTCAGATCGGTGAAAGAAGGAAGAGGGGTACTTGCCGACTAGGTTTTTTGTGTTACTAGCCTGTTGGTGCACCTCTGACTTTCTATACGGGGACTGGTGTCAAACTCTGGTCAAGGATTGACATGACTTCGGGGATGTGCTCCGATTCATCACACCTAGTACAGTTTGAGCAATGCTTGGAAGATGCTCCTCATCAACATAGCCATCCTGTTGGAAAAAATCTTGCACGGGTCGTGGGTCGAGCCGCACATTGGGCACCCACAGTGATGGGGCCTATGTTTTAAGACCGGCTGGCTCAGTCGAATGTTGGATGAGGAAAAAAAGGAAGACGAAGAGTTTTGGCGGACAAGAAAGAGGCGACATTTTGAGATTTCTTCACATTTTCTGTTCGATGTGTTCGAGAGACGGGCGTAGATCTTAAAAAAAAAAAAACTTAAGCGAAAAGAACTACGACCTTCGGTCGACACTAATTTAATCATAAACTAGACCACAGTACAATATTTTTTTGAAAATTATCTTCCACCAGATTACAAACCATTGGAATTATAAAACAATTATCAATCTACGTAATTATGACTGTCGAGGTCATGACAATGGCGCTATCTATTTTACTTACCCAAGTGATTGTCCGATAGAGGCTCGAACTCCAGTTGCTTCCGCATCTACCACTACATATTAATTAAAGAGCATAAACAATATCCCGTTGGATTCCCCAGCACGAAAGAAATAAGTTATTGTCCTTTTACATTATAGATATCTATACTGTTGGAAAAAAAAATATATGTCATTCCTGCAGTGGTCTTAAATAGAAGCCTAACACTATAGAATTTTTTAAATTTTAAGATAAACTAGCAACATTATATTTCTTATTCATACTGGTATTCGTGTATGTATATTTGTAACGACAGAGAAATTTTTGTAGCTATATTGCGGCTGTGAAGGGATCGGTTAATTCTTGTGAATTTGGTTAGAGCATACGATGTAAAGTAAACATTTTTGTGAATTTGGAACAACCTTTTTCAAGTAAGTTAGAAAAGGAATAGTGGTGCTAGCTACTCGCTTATTCCCGACAAAGTCTGTAGGTACTATGCTATGAAAAAAATTAGTAGACATTTGACTGTTCCTCGGAATGCAGTATACCTTGATGGATAGTAGCGCTATCATGTGTTCTACCATTGAACTCACTATAACCGAAATGGTTACCTTATCCCCGAGGGCGATCTCTGAGTAGTAGGCAGTTGGATAAATCCTGACGTACGTGAATAAATTATTTTCACTTATAACGTAATGCTGACATAAAGTTTTCGCATTCTCCTCTCCATCTTCCAGGGCCCTGTTTGATATTATGGCAGAGCGAGAGTCCACTCCTTTACAACTCTTCTTGCAAGTCATCTAAGGGACATGGAACAAAATAAATGCTGCCCTCAGTGTTATTGGGTGGATATGGGGCAATGCAACTGAAGGCCTATCATGTGCGCCTTCACGTAGGTAATGTGGTAAGTGGTGTAAATGTCCATTCAGGAACGGATGTGTGCTTTGCCTCTTGGTATGAGTCGCCACGATATATTTGTGTATATGGCAGGTGGCGGCGGCAAGTTTCGTGGAACCCTCACTCTCTCCGCCAATAGCCGAGATGAGCTAGCGAACGAACCTGCTCTTCAATTCTGTCCACTGGTAGAGCTGCCAACTCACGCTGGAAATCGGGACTTCACGTCCAAACCAATCACTCAGCATAGTTCAATAACAGATTATAGAAAGACTTTCTACAGACCGTGTTTTTTGATTACTTATTTTCTCTATATATATTCATTTGATTCGATTAAACGATAATTAATCCTACGGTGCATATTTCTACAAAAGTTGTAATATCCACGTCCTTGCATTTTCACGTCATGAAGAAATGCTTGAGCTATATAAATGCTTTGTTTACCAAAGCGTAGTGTCACTGACGCCACTTGTATGCATCAACAAAAATTTCTTGATGTTTATGACTTGCGACACTAGGCAAGCATGCCTCTTGAAAATGAGGGTTTTTTGCAAGTTATTGCAAGATATTGCTTATTGATATTGAATCAGGCATATTACATGCTCATAGTAGTTTTATGCCATTATCAGTTCTAAACGTAAACACGGAACCAGTATTCGTAAGGAACTTAGCGCTCTCCTTTTACCTTTGGACGACGTAAATACCCAAAGTTCTCAGAAAAAATGTGGTCCACCTTTCCTTTGTGCACAAAACAGACACAATATCAAAACGACAACTTAAAAGTCACTATCAATCCATATTTCCTTCGTGCACAAAACAAAACCACAAATTACTTCAAAGTGAGTAAAACTAATTTGAATTCCAATCCGCATTTAATAAACGTGAACCGCATTATACGTTATATTCAAAATAGACTTGCGGCTTAACGTGAAAAATGACTGTTGGATAGAAATTTAAATTACGAAGATACGAAATCAATCCTGGAACTATGTTATGACTAAAATGACCTTTTCCATCTAAAGCTGACGTGCACTAACAGTATAAAACATACCGTCCCCACATTACATAATCAACCACCAATAAATCAGCAAATGTATGGATTCCGAGAAACGCATCGAGCAGTCATAAATAAATGATCAAATAAAGGAAATTTAGGAGAATGACATACTCCAAATAAGTAAAAGCCCGTGCTTGTTGTTCCCAAGAAAACTGGGCCTGACGGCAATAATCGTTGGCGAGTAGTAGAAGATTCCCGTAAAGTTAACGAGAAATCTATAGAGGATGCCTTTCCATTTCCCAGGATATGGGATATACTGCACCAACTTGGGCACTTCAGATATTTTACTACACTCAGGGCCGTAAACACCAACGAGGATAATCCTATTTCCTGTGTAAAGATTATTCCTATCCGAGAAAAATCCTGCTTGCTTTGGTCGTAAACACCAACTCGTATAAAAGGATGGGTTTTTTGCTTTTGTGGCATTACTTTCGGATGTTTTTGGTAAGTCGAAAAAAAAAATATTATTATATTTTAAAATAAGAAAAATTGAATAAGGAATATAATGAACAAAATTAATTTAATTTTCAGTTTTCTCTTTTACATTATATTAAAAAAAAAATTAGTAGAGAAAGAATTTATGATCAGTGTATTTAACCGAAATATCGTTCCTACGGAAACGTTCTATTCTTTATTAACTGCTGTACTTATCACTAAAATTCAAATTTCACTCATCCGTCACCTATGTAGAATAATAATAGCAATTTTTCCCCCGCAATGTCTCGGATTAAATATTACACCAGTGTGATACGATGGATTAAATCGCGAGTAATTTTGGTTGATGTTTGTGGTTTACACGTGAATATGGACTATCCTGGTTGGTGTTTGCGGCCCTCGATCTTGCAAGCGAGTATTATCAAGTACTTGCTGATCCGAAGGACTGACCAAATTTGCATTTAGTACTGCTTACGGTACTATGAACTTAAGAGAATGCCATCTGGGCTGAAAGGCACGCCTGCGACCTTTCACCCCATAATAAATTATATTCTAACGGGTCGCCAAGGATTAGAATGCTTCGTCCATCTCGGTTATATTGTAATATATTGAACAAATTTACAAGATCACAACGAGAAATTGGCTAAGGTGTTCGACAGACTTAGAGCCCATAATATTACATTGCTACCCGCAAAGTTCCAGTCCCTTCGCATAGAAGTTGCTTATCTTGGACAAAAATATTCAAACGGAGAGCGCTTCCAGATCCCAATAAAAGAAGTTGTGTCCAAAATTTTCCTCAAACACGAACTGTTAGACCAACTAAATCGTCCCCTAGTTTGGATAACTACTACCGTAATTTCATTCCGAATTTTTCAAGAATAGTCAGACCATTAACAAATCTCTTACAGAAAGACGTCAAATATACTTTGACACTATAGTGCTAGAACTCTTTCGAGAAAACCAAAAATTCGCTTGTCTACCCTCCCCTTCTCACATATCCTGATTTCACTGAACCCTTTAATTTGACAACAGATGCTAGCAACAAAGCGTTTGGAGATTTCTCATCCCAAGGAAAAATAGGCAAATATAAGCCAATAAGTTTATATAAGGCGAAACAAAAATATTCCACAATAGAAAAATATTTACTCGCTATTGTATGGGCCGCCAGGAACTTTAGGTGTTATTTACAAGGCAGAACTTTCACGATCTACACAGACTGCAAGCCCGTTATAGAACTATTCAATATGAAAGACCCAACTTCAGGATTAGTTAGGTTTCATCATAATCTCTCTGAGTTTGACTACAAAATTAATATAAGCCTGGAAAAAAAAACCAAAAAATTGAGAAAAATAGGAGAAGAAAAATATTATTAAAAAAATTTCAAAAAAACCAGATTCATTCGAAACGAATCGAATCCGTGTACGCCCGCAGTGGGCTGAAAAACCAAAAAAGAAACGTTTCGTTTTAGAAGAAATCCTTCCATTCATCGGTACCGCTTGATTTCTTGCCTGCCGTGGACGTTTTTCCTAATATTTCATTTTTTTTTTATTTTTTCATTTCGTTTCGTTGTTCTATTTTTTTCATTTGTGTTCCAAGTCACTTAATTCCGCCATTTGTCGATGAGTCAAAACCAAGACTTGAAACCTGTCACCCCAAATCAAATGGGTGTGATGAAATAACAAATAATTTTTTTTTGCTTTTGCTATATACCAAAACATGCCTTCTTGAACAAATGTAAAATATTTAGCATATTTTCAAAGTAAGCCTTTATTCTCAACACACTTAATAAAATTTGGGAGGAGGAATATTTCGGCATTTTGCCTTTTGCTGATTGTGTAAGTGAAATAGTCCTAGTACTCTCTAAATAATGCTTCATATTGGGTACGTTTTAAATAAATTCGAGGCAACGAACTGAGAAACCTATTCAACTGGTAAGAGCTATTGCTAGCACTTTGTCTTTTACCTTATACGAGATCTGACAGATTCATGATATCTTCGATCGTGAGCGAAATAAGCAATTTTTATTTTGGCCAGTAGGTAAGCACCAGCCCGGGGCTTTTCCTACGGATAAGCTCTGTTTCAATTCTCCCTTCTAGTAACCAGTAAATTCTTCACAACTCTTGTGGTTCGAAGAAGAACGAATCCATATTTACACACGTGACGTTTTGCAGTATTTTGGGGTCAAAGGTACTTTTCGAGAATCGGTGCAAATTCTCGACCACAACCAAAACCAGAAGAAAGCTAGCAGCATGGCTGAAGAACAGTTCGACAAAATTCTTCAAAAGCTTGAGGAGTTATCGCAAATGTAGCCCGCAGTCTGAGGACATAACAGAGGTCAGGGAAGAAGTAGTGGTTCTAAAGGGGCAGCATACGTCCTTAAAAAAGAAGCTACTTACACTACAGAAGCAGATGGATGATATTTCAATCCTGAACCCATCTGCGTTCATCTATGAGGTAATTTATGAGACTGAAGGTTCACAAAGTATCAAGTCCGCCGCCAAAACAGTTGTCCTCCCACCACCAAGTGGCCAATCTACCCCGTCCCCGACTCGATTTGCTCAAGAAAGTTTAGGTTGCTGTCAACAAAAGTCAGTTTAGACCAATGCGCCTGTGAGTACTTGCTTTGACGCCGCGGAGCCAAACCCCGCAAGGGAAATACATACGCCACTATTTTATAGAACGCAGATGGTAGTAAACGATAGGCATATAAGGAAACTTTATTTTATCGCCAGCAGAGTACGATGGCAAAGCTCCTTGGAACAATTATGAGTTACATTTCGAGCCAATCGCGAGAAGTAATGGTTGGGATGATGGAAGAAAAGCCCTATGCTTAGCCGCATTACTATGTTTTCGGACCTTGGGTTTTATGTGATTTCTATACAGTATGCAGCAGAATATAATATATCAGTTTGTCAAATCTAGCTAAGCACAAAAGTTCAGAAATGTTCGGTAAGGGAACCGAAAAGGTTAATTAATGCTTACCACTTTTGGGGGCGTAGGTTTAATGGCTGAAGTACGCTTACCACTGGTAAGGGCGTATCATATTCTAAAGAGTAATTACCGTTTTGCGTATAATTAAAAGACCAATATGTCATAAAATTAAATGGAAAAAGTAATAAACTAGAAGAAAAAATAAGTATAGCCCTAATGAAACTAAAGGTTGCTTTGCCCCAGGGGAGAGCGAATTGAGCACGTTTTACTAGTAGGCATCTTTCATAAATTTTAGGATACTAGTAGATTTTCAATTAGGCTTTCCCCATGAAACATGATTTCGTTGATCAACACTATACTGTTCACATTTTAAGCTGTAATTTTACGAATAAATAAATAAAATATTACCCACTTATAATTAAATAAGTAAAGTATTGCTAACGTGTACATATTGCCAACTTGAAATTAAATAAGTAAAATATGGCTAACTTGTAATTAAATAAGTAAAGTATTGCTAACGTGTAAATATTGCCAACTTGAAATTAACTAAGTAAAATATGGCTAACTTGTAATTAAATAAGTAAAGTTTTGCTAACGTGTAAATATTTCCAACTTGAAATTAACTAAGTAAAATATGGCTAACTTGTAATTAAATAAGTAAAGTATTGCTAACGTGTAAATATTGCCAACTTGAAATTAACTAAGTAAAATATTGCTAACTTGTAATTAAATAAGTAAAATATTGTAATTCATTCAGCCAAGTGTGGCATTACCTTGAGTAGCTAGCTGGCAATAGAGGTCACTAGGTTAAGCTAGGTAGGTAATACTTTAGTAAAAAATGTGTATTAAGCAGGGTAGAAAATAGAAGAAAAAAGGCGCGAATTGGTTTTATCAAAAGTTCTAGACTAGCAAGATAGACGTGAGCAAGTAAAAATTTTGAATTTAATTAAAAAATTAAGAAGAAACAAACCACTAATTAAATTGAAATAAGAGAACTAAAAAGGAGTATAAAAGGGAAAATCAAAAAAACCAAAAAATAATTCACAAAATAAAAGTTTTACTCATTTACTATTTCCCAACAGCTGCATCCGAGCTCTGCGCTACCAGGTAAGCATTATTTTTGTTTGTGGGAACATTTGTTTCTCTGGTCCACCCACGCCAGTGCTGGCACCAGATCCTACCGCCGTGGTACCCGCTCGGCCGGGCGGGCGAACCTCAACCAGCGAAGTAGCGCTTACCTCCAGTAAAACATCCGCTTTGAAGAGCGCCTGGAAGGGTGTATGCCGACAAGTAGAGAAAAAAAAATTCGAATCTTGTAACAAATGGTGTCAGGTGTGGGGTTCACTGATTGCATAATTGTGATATCCCCATCGCGTTCTATTGTGCACAAGGAAGTCTTGTTTTACACCAACATTGCGACCTGGAGAGAAAGCCAACCCCAGAAGAAAAATTGAAATTAAAAGCAACGTGGCTAATTTGTACCTAACCTCCAATCAGGAGTGCCCCAGTGGAGGAAGATACCCAGTGTGGGTTATGCAAGTACATTAAATATATTCATTATACTGTTTTATATAGTTCTAGCTTTTCTATAAATTTGAGCTAAAATTTAGTAGCTTGGCATTTAAAAATTTAACAGGATATATTGAATTTGTATTATAGTTATATTGTAACAGATTATATTGAATTCATAATCTTACAAATCTAGACAGAATGTAATGAACTGTCGTTCTTTCCTTCTTGTGTAATTTCGTGCTTGCAAAGCAATTCTCGTTCGATCGGTCTAGTTTCAAATATAATATAAACTGTATATACGTTTTAGTCTCATACAATTGAATTGCTGTAACTAATATTATAATTACTAAAGCAATACAGGTTAAAATGGAACCCGTATATTAACTTCGGAAATTCATCATTTATTAACGTTATTATTTCCGGCCGATGTATGTTCTCACCTAGGAATTATACTCGGTTGAATGCTTAATAACCCGGTTGAATAATTACATCACGAACGTTGTCTGGTACAAGGAAAAGGCGGCATTCTCGACTTGCCGTGGACTGTGGCAATTTAATGTTATGCCTTTTGGCTTGACCAATGCGCGCACTACTTTCGGTGCTTAATGGAAGTCGTACTACGGGAGATAGCTCCACAGGTATGTTTAGTATATCTAGACGACGTTATAGTCCACGGGTCAACTTTTGAAAAAATTATGGAAAACCTAGGTTTAGTCTTAGAACGCCTTAGATTAGCAAATCTAAAAGTCTCTATAAAAAACTGCCAGCTTTGTCAGAGAGATGTCAAGTTTCTTGGTCACGTAATAAGTGCCGATGGTGTATCTACAGATGCCGAGAAGACTGCTGCTGTCCGAGACTGGCCCGTACCACTAAGCAAGAGAGATATTCAGTCATTCCTGGGACTGTGTGAATATTATCGTCGTTTGGTAAAAGATTTCTCAGTCATCGCAAAACCACTTACGGAACTGACTGAAAAGAGTCGTAAATTCCTTTGGACAGAATCATGCGAGCAGGCATTTCTTTCTCTGAAGAGCAAACTCACTAATACACCTATTTTGGTACAGCCGGATGAAAATCTTCCCTTCATTTTAGACACGAATGCGAGTCACCACGCCTGGGGAGCGGTACTGTCGCAACCAAGGCATGAAGCTGAGCAAGTAGTGGAATACTACATTAAAACCTTTATCAAAGCACAGCGTAATTACTGTGTAACCAGGAAAGAACTGGTAGCCATTGTAAAAGCATGTGCGCACTTTCAGCCCTACGTGTTAGGCAAAAGGTTTACTATCCGTACAGACCACGCCTCCTTGCGATGGTTGACGAATTTTCGGTCCCCAGAGGGACAGGTAGCTCGAGGGATAGAGCGGATGCAACCCTACAATTTCGAAATCCTGCATCGACCAGGAACCAAACACAGCAATGCTGATGCTCTGTCGAGGCGACCTTGCTCTGGTTCAGAATGCCGCTACTGCCAGCGTCTAGACGAGAAGAATAGTATAACGGTGCGATTAGTGACTGCCCAGGAGAATGCAGCCGAACATCAAGAAAAGGACCTGGACTTCCAACAAATTCGAGCCTGGCTACGGGCAGGTGACAGACCTGATAAGTACTCCATAAAGAGCCTGAGCTGAGGAATAAAATCTTACTGATCGATGTGGTCACCGCTTCGCTTGAATATTGGCATCGATTCAGTGTAGTGGATCAAGCAAATTACACCATTATGCAAATACTCATACTAAAGTCGTTACGTAAGGTTATTCTAACTCAAGTACACGATTCACCTTCGGGTGGACACTATGGTGTCGACAAAACCCTAGGAAAATTGCTACAACGATATTACTGGATTGGATCAAGCAATGATGTGAAGGACTGGTGCGCTTCTTGTTCGCAGTGCCAAGCACGGAAAGGAAAAATACCGCAAACCAGAGCTCCGTTACAAGTATACACAATTGGTGCCCCATTCGAACGAGTCGCAGTAGATATTCTAGGACCTTTGCCAAAAACCCAGCGGGATAACCGCTATGTAATCGTCTGCATGGATTACTGCACGAAGTGGCCGGAAGCGATTCCTGTACCTGATCAAACGGCTGAGACCGTCGCCGAAGCCCTAATATCTAATGTCTTCAGTCGATTTTCAGCACCTCTCCAGTTACACTCTGATCAAGGTCGGAATTTTGAAAGCACCCTGTTCCAAGAAGTTTTAAATCGGTTCGGAATCGAAAAACACGTACAACGGCCTTACATCCGCAGTCCGATGGATTAGTAGAACGGTTTCGTAGGATGATACTGGACTACCTGGCCAAATTTGTGGATAAACACCAACGAAACTGGGATGACTATACACCTCTGTTGCTTCTTTCGTACAGAGCAAGTATACAGGATAGCACCAAACAGACACCCGCTAGGTTACTCTTTGTGAGAGAGCTGCGCCTGCCGCTTGTAATGATTATGGGAAGCCCCCCAGAGGGCCCTATCATGATGAGCGAATATTTAGAAGGACTTACCAATACGCTAAACGATGTACACCAACATAAACGCGAAATGTTGATTTCCGAGAGTCCACACATGAAACAGTATTATGACTTACGATCTCGCCACCGCAAATATGAAGCGGGGCAGCTAGTATGGTTGTACTTTCCGCGACGGGCTGTTGGTCGCTGTCCGAAACTACAAAGCGATTGGGACGGACCGTATAAAGTAACCGAACTAGTAACGGAAGTTGTATACAAGATTAAGAAGTGTCGGCGCGGGAAAATTCGAACAGTCCACGTAGATCGGTTAGCACCATATCGAGAACGTCACGAACAAGCATAGGAAAAGGCTCGTCACCCGTGTTTTAAGACAAATCCGCACAGGAAATCTTGTGTGCCGGACAATAAAATGACACTAATCATACCAAAGAAAAAAAAATCATTAGGATTAGTAATAGTGTACATTATAATTATTGGAGGCTGGAGACTGAGCTTAACTGAACTTCCTAAGTGAATCGAAATCTTTTTTGTTTTCCTCGTTTCGAAATTCTACCCTTTGAAAATCCTTGAAAGAGTATTGGCACATATCTCCGAAAAAGTGGACATAATGCATTTTGCTTTGGAACTTTGGCATTCTTCAGCTTTGGGGCTGTTCTACCTGGTTGTGTTTGCTGTCGCAGAAGAAAGAAAGAGTTCGAGGAATTCAGAAATGAGTCTGGCTCAGTTGAAAGTAACAAAACAGAATTTCCAATATTTCGAGCTTTATCACCAGAAAGTCGAAGAAGTGTCTCAGCTGCTAGTGCCGTTCCAGCTGTTAATAATAGTAAAGAAAATTTAATTGTTGAAGGTAGTGATAATAACAATGGACCCATATCACCAGCTGATCTTGAAAATATTGAAAATAATAATGCCGTAGATTATATTCAAAACCAAAATAAAATTGGTGTAGTGATAGAACCCACATCATCATATAAAAGAAATCGCAATCTCCTAGAATCAACACAAATGAACAAATCATCAACAATTGTAAAGTTTCTTCCTTCTTTTTTGTGATCGCCAATGGCTGAAGAGAATCTTGAAGATATAAGAAACTAAATTATTTATATTAACTTGGAGATGCAAATGGTAGAGCTACGTGTAGCTTCTATGCATTTGTATCTCGACCAAGTAAGAGCCAAAAAGCTCTAAGTCTGGTCTTAATATAAATGTTGATTTTAATCACGAGAGCTGCGGATAGCTCAAATGATGGCACCTTAAGTGGCTTAGAGCTAAAGAGCTCTAGTGCAATTAAGGTAGCGGTATGAGAGCCAGAAAGCTCTATTTACCTTGATCGATATCCATGTTGGAGCTAAGGGAGCTCTATTGAATAAAATGCCAAAGTGGAGTATAAAATAACTCTGATTTATTTCCAATAGTACAGCCTTTTTATATTATCGAATAATCGCTTACTTCATCAATATTGCTTGCAATACCTCATTGACGAATTCTGTTCCCATGTCAGTTTTTATGGTTTTAAAATTACCATGTTTTAAAATGCAATCTTTAACTAGAGCTTTCGCTACTGTTATTGCTTCTTTATTCTTTAATGGAATGGCTTCGATATATTTTGTCAAATCACACTGTATAGTTAATATATATCTGTATTCGTTTGATATCTTTAGTGGTCCTACAGTGTCTATGGATATAATCTCAAAGCTTGTAGATGGTGTCTCTGTTATCACCATTCTTTCTTTTGTATGTTTGAGAGTCTTGTTTTTAGCACATTTTTCACATCTACTTATATAATTTTTAACCATTTTGTTCAAATTTTTCCATATGTACCTCTGTTTAATTTTGTTAATGGTTCTTTTGACACCTGAGTGTCCTCCATGCGGAGAGTTGTGGAATTCTTTAATTATATTGCTTTTGATTACTTCATCAGTAATTTTTTTGGGAGAAATATATATTAATATCTTTAAATTTGTTTGCCTATCTTTCATATTTATCTTGCGCTGCAGCTTATTAAATGTTGTTTTAAATTTGTCGACATTTATGTATTGAAATATGATGTCATCTTTCGCTAACGATAGTGACTCTATTTTCATTTTCTTCATTTCAAAGATCAGTGTCTCCAAGATCAAACCTAAGTCGTGATATGGATTATTGCTGATTTTGATTATTACTCCCTTTTTATTAATTATTATCTTTGGCAAACTTTCAATAATTCTTTTTCTAGAGCTATTTTGTTTGTTAGCATTTTTGCTGCTATTATTGATTTCAAAGCGTAATGTTTTGACCCTTCGTACTTCATTAATCGAGATGCATTCCCATGCATAAAGGTGATCAGTCTTTATGTTGGTAAGGGATTCGTACTGGGTCTCTTTCTCTTTAATCTTATTTTTATTGTCATTTTTAGACATTGCTCTAGTTGTTATATTTATATTCGATGTAGGTATCATCGCTTTAAGGATGTCAGAATCTATTTTTATTCTCGATAAAGCGTCAGCATTAGTATTCATTTTTCCTTGTTTATAGATAATTTCGAAGTCATAGTCAGATAAGTCAAGCCTTATCCTTGTCATCTTGGAAGATGGGTTTCTATGAGTGAAAAGACTTACCAAAGGTCTGTGGTCTGTGACCACTATGAATTTTTTACCATATACGTACGGTCTGAAATAATTGATTGCCCAATGTATTGCTAGGAGTTCTTTTTCAATAATTGGTTTATTGAGTTCGTGTTTAGTTAATGTTCTACTAGCGTACGAAATTGGTAGATCTGTGCCGATTTCACCTTGGGATAAGACTGCTCCAAGGGCAAATTGTGAAGCATCTGTAGTTATAATGAATTTTTCGTTAAAATTTGGATATTTCAAGATTGGTGCATTTACTAGTTTGCATTTAAGTGCCGAAAACGCTTCTTGGCATTCATTTGTCCAAATGAATGGTGTATTCTTTTTGGATAATGAATTTATTGGTTTTGCCATATGAGCAAAGTTTGGAATAAATCTTCTGTAGTAATTACAGAAAGCAATAAATCTTCTGGCATCATCCGCATTTGCAGGGGTTGGGTAGTTTAATACTGTGTCAAACTTTTTGGGATCAGTCCTGACACCTTTTTCTGTTATTAAATGTCCTAAATAAGTAACTTCTGATTGTAAAAATCTACATTTTTGCGGATTTAATTTTAGATTGTACTTTCTCAGTCTATTGAAAGTTTTTATTAAATTTTGGTTATGATGTTTTAAACTGCATCCAAAAATTATGATATCATCCACATAAAGAAATGCTTCTGAATCTAATCCGGCCAAAGCTATTGAGAGCATTCGCTGAAAACTATTAGTGGAAATTTTTAAGCCAAAAGGTAGTCTTTTAAATTGATAATGTCCCTTGTTACTGGAAAATGCCGTTAATGGTCTTGAATTCTTTTCTAATTCTATCTGATGAAAAGAACTCGTGAGGTCTAGTGTGGAAAAGTATTTAGCTCTTCCGAGTTTGTCTAGCACGTCTTCAAGTCTTGTCAATGGAAATTTATCATCTAGAATTTTCTTGTTTAATTGTCTGAAATCGACAACTAGACGCCATTTTTTAGTATCTTTATCTGATTTTTTTGGGACGATCAATAGTGGTGAATTATAAGGACTAACTGAAGGTTCAATTATGTCTTCATTAATCAGACTGTCGATCTGAGTGTTTATTTCCTCAATTTGGGTTTGCGGAAGTCTGTAGTTTTTTATATAAACCGGATTTTTATCAGTAGTGGAGATTTTTTGATTGTAAAAGTTATTTACCGTTAGTTTGTCGCCTGGTAAATAGAAGATGTCTGAGAAGTTTTTACAAATGTCTAAAATAGAGTTAGTTGCATATTGATCTAGATTTTCAATATTTAATTCTTTTAGAAGTTTACTGTATCTATTTTTATTTTCTTGCTTGATATTGAAAATGTAATAATTTTGAAGTGGTTCTGTTTTAGGTTTGAGATTATATAAAGTTACTTCTTTGTCTAAAGTGTTTAGGATTTTAACATGAGCGATGCCTTTTGCGGGTATGATGGAATTCGCTATATAAATTCCATCTTGAATTTCTTCATTCAAAACTACGCTATCTTCAGTAATATCGGCTTTTATTACTTGTATTATTTCAGATCTAGCAGGAACTTTTATTTCTTTTATGTTAGGTAATTTTGTGTACATTGGCAAAGTGTGTTTTGTATCATTAAAAAATAATGAAATGGTGAAATTATAGTAATCTATCTTACAAGAATTTTTTATGAGAAAGTCTCTTCCCAATATTCCACTAGTCATTATAGGAAATGTATCATCTACAATGTGGAATTCTTGCTGGATATCTTGATTATTTATCTTTATATTTGCCCTTATTGTGCCTAGAGAATTGGATTCTGACTGTGTGATACCTTTGATTTTGCATTTATTATGCTCTTGAATTCCATCTCTTGATTTCAACTCATTTGTTTTCAGGATTGATATGTCAGCTCCTGTGTCAATGAGGAATGTTTTATTGCCGAATGACAGATTTATGGGTACAGATATGTAATTGGTTAAAATTTTGTTTATGTTATATATTTTTATTGTGTGTCCCCCGATTCTGCTTCGGGGCCTAGTCCGTTTCCCGACTGGGCCACTTGTATCCTCCTATATGATGTGCTACTGTTTTGACGGATGTTGTTTCTAGGATATCTATTGCCATTCTGTTGGCCGTTATTGTGGTGTCTATAGGTTTGTGTGTTAGACGATCGATTATTGTTCCGTTGAGGTTTAATGCGATAATTGCCTCTTGAAACGTTATGGTTGTTATTGAAGTTTTTCCGAGTATTGTACTTAATGGTTTGGTATACATTTGCTTCGTGTCTTGGTGTTTCGATTTCTACTGCTATTTGTATAGCTTCGCTTAGCGATTTTGGTCTTGCAGCAAAGACTGTTGGCTTTAATTGTTCTTGCAGGCCATTTTTAAATGCATTAAGTGCTAATTGATCATTTAATTTTACGATCAATGACCTATTTGCTTCACCTTGCTCTGTTATTTGTAAGGTGTTCAATTGTGCAAGTAGACCTTCAATTTTTGTTGCGAAATCTGTGACACTTCTGTTGGATTGAGTGATCTTTGCTAACTCAGTGTGAATGTTAAGTGGTGTTTTGTTTGTTTTGAATATGTCTCGCAGATTCTTTTGGAACGTTTCTAAGTTGGTAGGTGTTGGCAATATGCACAGTTTGTTCCTTACTGTTGCTGTTAGACTAGTTTTCAAAACAAAATCTAGCAATCTTTTCTTTTGAGCTTCCTCTGATAAATCATCATGTAGGAATTGCACCAGATTTAGAAAGTTGTCTAGATTTTTACGATCACCAGCAAATTCTGGTATCACCTTCACTGCAGTAGCTATGTCAAAGTTTGGCATATTGATTTCTTCAGTTTCTTTATTCAACGTATCTTTTGTTTTATTTTTTAAAATTACAATTACGCTATTGTACAATTTGTCAAAACTCTTCTTGAATTCGATGGCTTGCTCTTCGTTTGTTTTTGCTAATTCTTTATATTTTGTGATGAAGCTATCCCTTATTTCTTCAACTTCTGTTTCTTTCTTTAGAATGTGACTGGCAGTGTATTGCCTGTTTGGAGTTTTCTTGAAGTTTTCTAATATGTCTTTTAATTTCGTTGTTAAATCCTTCAAGCTCATTTTCTATTTTAAACGGCTGCGACCGCTACTTGCTTCTTTACTTGTTTTATTAAAACTTTCTTGAATTTCCAAAATACTATTAAGCATAAAGCAATAATTGCAAGTACTAGCAGAATTAGCTCTATATCTGATAGACTCCGATTGTCTTGCGTTATGTTGTTAGTTGAGGAACCTGCATTATTATTTATCAGTATCTCCTCTGTTTGCATTTTAGAAGCCTTTTTCCCCATGATGGTATATTTTTTTTTGACCGATGTGGGAATTGATTCGCAATGAAGACACTGTAAGAAATGGTTAAATTTCTCGAAACTTATAGGAAATGAAGAATACAACGGTTGAAAGTGAAATTCCCTTATAGCAAATTGAAAAGAAAAGCTTATAAAGTTGGTTGTTTAATTATTTTTTAATACTTTTTATTTTTATTTTTTCTATAATTTATTCTATTATTTTTAAGCTCTTTTATTTTCTTTAAAAATATATTCCGTTGTTCCCCTGTTGCTATCACTAGCAAGCGATGATAATTTTTTATCTCCGCCCTTGTCTTAGCTTCGAAACCGGCTCTCCTCTTTTTTGTTGGTTGCTGCTTCTCAGTGTACTCCACCGAATGTTTGCCTCTTTTCCTGTACTCCTCCAAAGTTATTGGTCGTGGTCCCGCTGTTGGATTTTTCAATGCCTCCTCTAGAGATTTTTTTAATTCCTTCCATGGGCTGAGTAGCTGCTCATTCGTCTTCTCCGACGACTCCAAGTTTAGTTGGGCAGGGTCGCCATGTAAAGTTTCTTCCTTCTTTTTTGTGATCGCCAATGGCTGAAGAGAATCTTGAAGATATAAGAAACTAAATTATTTATATTAACTTGGAGATGCAAATGGTAGAGCTACGTGTAGCTTCTATGCATTTGTATCTCGACCAAGTAAGAGCCAAAAAGCTCTAAGTCTGGTCTTAATATAAATGTTGATTTTAATCACGAGAGCTGCGGATAGCTCAAATGATGGCACCTTAAGTGGCTTAGAGCTAAAGAGCTCTAGTGCAATTAAGGTAGCGGTATGAGAGCCAGAAAGCTCTATTTACCTTGATCGATATCCATGTTGGAGCTAAGGGAGCTCTATTGAATAAAATGCCAAAGTGGAGTATAAAATAACTCTGATTTATTTCCAATAGTACAGCCTTTTTATATTATCGAATAATCGCTTACTTCATCAATATTGCTTGCAAAAATTGTGTTCTCACCGATCGATCACCTGGAATTGGTTTCACACAGAAAGCGCCGAGTAAGCTTTTCGCAATATGCTTGCTTATTGATGAGTTCACTGGCATGGCTATACCGCTTTGTTATGCAAACAAGCTTTAATTATAAATTCTTTTGCTTTCTTTCTTTATTTTCTTGTTTACTATAATTTCATTCATGCCGTGAATGCTTCATTCATTTGTAGTAAAATTTGTGTTGATGCTTCGCATAGCATATTGCAATATTTTTATTATGGACATTTGCTGTGTGGACTTTTATGTGTTGTAGGTCGCTTAACTTGCGCTCTACACAATGACAAAAACGCAACTGAGGAAAAAATTAAAACTATTGTACAAGAAAATGTGCCAATCGACCACAAGAAATGCGATCTTCTTACAACAAACATCACGAAAATTCTGAACTTTTGACAACCATTATCGAGAGTGAATCTTGTTGTGCTGCTACTGCTACATTGGAATAAGAAATTTGTACCAATCTACCAGAAGAATAAGCCTCTATTAAAAGTGTCTCATCTGATAAAAGTAACGAAATTAACAGTGTTGAAGAGGCTCTTAGAGTTTTGGACAATGCTATAGAAGCTGAGGAATTGAGCAATATTTGTGACGATGAAAATGATCTTCCTGATGAGGAGTTTGGGGATAATACAACAAACTTTCAAAATGGGATTAGGCAACTTCTAATTAATAACGGTATTAATGGAATTCAACCAAAGCCAACAGCCGACCAAGTTGACAATGTCATAGTTAATAATAAGAATGGAAATAATGAAAAGCTTATAGTAAATAATGAAACATGTAAACAAGCCTTGGAACGAGATTAGATTCAGATGAATTAACAACAATTACTCCTGTAAATACACCAATTGAACTGAATTATCCAAATGATAGTTGGGATAAAATAATTAAATCAGCAGGAGTGTTATAATCCAAAAAGTGCATATAAATATGCACCATAAGAAAAAGGGACTTAAATTACACATAAGTGTATACAAAAAAAAACAGAGAATTAGACGCCTCTTAAAGAAAAGGTCATTTCAGCAATATCAATTGCCACAATATATGCCACGTACATCCTATATGTACAGGCCAAATATTCTAGAAATAAAATACAATGTATGTACATCCCATATGTACATACAAAGTATTGGACTTCAAACATTTAGAGGTAACATACAATGTATGCCCCATATGTGCATACAAAGTTGTTTCCTCTTAAAACAAAAAATGAAAATTTGATGCGATGAAGACTCAAAACTCTTCACCAGCGGGAACCGCTTATCAGCAGAATTCTTCGTATTTACGACAACATGCTGTGAACCGGGGCCAATCGTAATGACTTGAAATAAAGTAGGTGTCGAATGACACCTTATCAAGCCATTACCATTTTAATAAACAAGTCAACAAAAACGATGAATGGCCTGAGAAAAGTTATTTTTCTCGATAAAAAGTGCGAATTAAGCACAATGAGTATTAAGCGGACGAAAAGTCATCCAATAGAATGATTTTAAAAATAAAAATAAAAATAATAAAGAAAAAAAAGCTTCTGGTAGGGCAAATGAATTGCTGGGTGAGCATTTTGAGAAGTGAAGGAAGTTAGGTTTTCGCGAAAATAAGATCGGCAAAAAGCACAGTTTGATTAAATCAACGGGCGCGAGTAGATTACAAGTAAAGGAATAAATTTAGTTGAGACTTTTAGAAAAGAAGTTAATGTAAAGAAAGAAAGGAAAGAAAAAACCACTTCATTAGTGCGGTGGAATTAACCAGTTGCCGCCGAATAAAATAAAAAGGGAGATAATTAGATTGTTTTAAAACAAAAATCGAAGACTGCGTGGACTGATAGCGGCTGGCTATGCGCGAAAAGACGTAGTGAAGTTTTTGTGTTAAAGGTTCTTTTTAGGAAGCATGATAAATGGTGTAAAAGTTGAAAAGGGAAATTTATAATTTGTGGAAGAAAAACCGCAATAAAAACCGCAAAGCTGAGGTGTTGTTGTTAATTACATCCCCGATATACATAACAATTTTGGCGCAGCCGGTAGGATTCGAGGAAGCCTTTTTAAAATAAAAGTAAGCGCTTGAAAAGCCTCGAATGTCCTACAAAGTGAAAGAGGTTTAGGACTAAAGTTGAGTGCTGGGCAAGACAACCTTACCCTTTTACCTGGAGCTGAGTCTGGCTTTGGGGGCATTTGATTTGGTCACCTCCAACGCTCGGGGTAGTACAACTATAACTGCCTCTACTCAACATAGTAAGCAGACACCCCCTCAACAAAGTGCAAAGCACCAACGTAGGATTCCAGCGGGCTTCATCCCTGCCCAGAAGGACGAAAAGGAAATCAGCTTCAACCCCCGCTTGGAAGAGGCATAGCCGAAACGAAGTTTGGACGAACCGAAAACTGCTAATTGATAAAAGAGGAACTTCAGCTGTTCAGTCTGGGAGGAAGTAGAAGAAGGCATAAAGCCCCCTTTCAGGCTACATCGAAAGGGAAACGACAAGAAGGCACAAAGCCCCCCTTAGGGACAATACATCAGCACAGGGAATAAAGCAAGTAGGCCAAAGGCCCCACTGTGCCCCTAAATAAGGACCTGCATGTCGGAGGACAACCCTACTGTCGACGAAAATTCCCGACAGTCCGCAGAGGAAACTTCTATACAACAATCTTCCTTGCCGGGCGACTCAAGGGACGACCCGACTCGGCTCATAGGAAGCAACCCAGAGGAAACTCCATCGACATCGTCAGGGCAGACAACAGAGCAGCAGGACGAGCTTCCAGACACTTCAAAACCAGCAGGAGTTCAACTACGAAGTGGAACCGTACTATCAGGGTTCCAGCCGACCCAAGTAAGTTTAGATATATATTTGAAAACTTTGTTAAACAGAGCGCGAGGGGCTTCAGGAGTTTCTATCACACAGTGTGACGCGTTAGAAAGGAAGCTAACACAAACTCGCAACAAAAGACTTGCTCAAGTCCAAAAGTTTAGAGAGGACACAGAGAAATTTAAAATAGAGCTCCTGGGGTTAAAAGAAACCTCGTGCCCTGTCAATGTTAGTAATAGTATAAATATATTTGCCAATTTAAACATAAGTGAAATAACTGGTGAAATAAGTGATAATAGTAGCGAAGGGCTGTCTGCGGCGGCAACATCTTTGAATTGGCTAGGAGGATCCTTTCTGGACTCCAGCCTAGACGACAGTGCAGAAAAGTCGTTTTGTGTTAAACAAGGACCAAACTATAATAAAATGGTCGACTACGAAAAAGTGGTAAAGTTAGCTGCGCAGATGGTTCCTCTTTTTTCTGGTGCGCTTAATCCTCAGTTAAGCCAAGAACTCCAAACTTTTCTAGGCTGCTGCAAACAAGTGGACCGTTGTCTTGCGGGAGACGAAAAAGAAGCTCTCCTTCAAATATTGCCTACACGGCTACGAGGAGAAGCCTATCAATTGGCCACCTCCTCAACATGGTCCACGATGGAAGAATTAGAAAATCTTTTAAATAGAGCGTATCTTCCGCGAGAAACTTACCAAGAATTGGTTAACAGACTAATTACTTGTCGTCAGGTCCCAGTGGAAAGTTTGATCATGTATATACATAGGATCAAATTATTGTTGACGCAGTGCAAACAAGCAGCCGAAGTTAAATATACAGCAGCCCAATATGAAGCAATAAAGCCCCAGTTAGAAGATTTCGCCATCACTGCCCTCAAAACAGGTTCTAATAGTCCACATCTTAGTGCATATCTATTAACTCTGCAGGTATCCTCGTTAGAGGACTTAAGTCAGAAGGCACTAGATATGGAAAGGTTACAACAAAACATACAATCTACATACGCGCTCGTAGGAATACAGCAAACAACACCAGAAGCGCCCTATGTGGTACAAACGCAGCCACAAACAACAGGATTTACATATCCCCTACCCCAGACATCAGATCAAACTGAGTATGGTAAGATTAAATTTAGAACACACAATACAAGTGAAAGACGCGTTCAATATAACTAGACTTCAGGGGGATGGTATACCAAAACCAACCCCACAACAATATCAGCGAAATGGAGATTACCAAAGGCGGCCAAGGCATTCACAGGCCCCTTTTGGCTCCAGGAAATTTTCACCTACACAAGTAAAGTGTAGTTACTGTCAAAAGTTGGGCCACACATACGATGAGTGTTATACCAGGAAAAACACACCATTCTGCAATAATTGCAAAAATTATGGGCATGATGTTCGTGATTGCAGACGCAACCGCAAGCCCCCTGAGCCGTCTCAACAAGAGACTCCCAGCACAGGCCCTAGAGTATATAATATCAGACTAAAGTGTGATTTTTGTAATCGAAAAGGACATACGGCAACCGCATGTTCACACAAACGGAAGTGGGAAGCCAGGAGCCAGGGAAACGACATACAGTCGACCCAAAACTCCCCGGCTCGACTATAAAAGCCACTACCAAAATAAAAGGGTCCCCTCAGACGCCCGAATCAAGTGTCCCCGTAGTTAAACTTCCCCTAGATATAGGCCTAAACGGCCAAACCCAACTAGTAGTAGACACTGGCGCTGAGGTGAGTATTATAAAAAAAGATTCAATCAAAAACCTCGAAATAATAAATAAAAACGAGGCTTGCACACTACAGACCCCCTTTGGAACAGGAAGACACTGGGAAATTGCCAGGGAAACTTTAATCTAAAAAATATAATTCCCTGCAAGTTTCAGGTAGTACAAAACTTGCCAGGTCTTTCCGACGACGGACTTTTAGGAAATGATTTCCTTTCTAGGAACTGCAATGTTGAAGGTCCCAACAGGGCATTGAGGTTTCCTCGCACGGAAATTAATCCAGAGGAGTTTGCTTTGCCTCTAATTTTTGCAACGGACAAGCTGCATTTAAAACAAGCAGTCGAAGTAGGAACACTCGCGGAAAAGATGGTGCCTCATAGGGCAAAACTATCTACGTGTAGTGTCCTTAAGGCATCTCAACAGAGAAATGCTTACTGCCACACTCACGCAGAGCCTACAAAATGCAATAAAAATGGTCGGGGCAACGAATTAACTGACGACATTAGACAGCTAGTAGTGGGTTTAAAGGAACCTATCTACATGCCTGCGCGGTCACAAATTCTTGCCAGAATCCCGTTACAGACAAAGGAAGAAATGCTCTGCCTTTCTCAAGAGATAGGCGATGGAGTCTTCCTGGCGAATAGCCTGCTCCCTACTGGAACAGAAACAGTGCTAATTGGCATCATCAATGTGAACAGTTTCCAGGTGGTCATAACAAGTTTGTCTCTAAACCTATTGACAATAAAGGATTTTAACGTGATCCCATTAGAGGGATCAAAAAGTCCAAGAGATGTTCTCAAACCCCGAGGGCCACATATAAATGACACTTCAAAAGTAGTCTCCAAAGATAACACGGGAACTCAAAATGTCCCATTTTTAGAAAAACGTAAAAGTAAGTTAACTACGAGGCCTAAGAGCCCCAAAATTAACGAGTGCGAGTTCTTAAAGCTTCAAGAAAAGACTAAGGTAACCCCGCCGCTCACTAAAGTTAGTATCAAGAATTCCTACAAGTCCCAGAGCCAATATAGAGGAAAAAATGAGTATACTAAACAACTGGAACCAGTGAATTCCCCAAAACAACAAACCACACAGAGTGTAAGCGGGCAAACTATTTTGTTTTTCTTCATATCATGGTTGAGCTATTTGCTTAAACAATTTAAATCAAGGCCACAGAACCAGACAACAAATAAGGCCACTATAATTAATGAACGAGAAGAGGTACAGGATGCGGAAAAAATTGTCGCCTTGCAACACTTAAAGTACTTATTTCCCGATAATCTCGATCCCGATGCTACCTCCAGTGATACACGTTTCACTAAGTTAAAAGAGGAGCTCACACTGGATGAAACTCTGACCTCTGCGGAGAAAGAGTCAATAACCAAACTTTGTTATGAGTACGACGACATTTTTTACTTAAGGGGCGATAAGCTCACGTATACAGACGCTATGAAGCATGATATTCCTTTGTTACAAGACCAAGCGCCTATAAATCAGAAAGCCTACAGGTTACCAGAAACACAGAAACAGGTAATCAACGAACAACTTAAAGAAATGTTGGATGACGATATAGTCCAACTCAGTAAAAGCCCGTGGAATTCGCCGCTTCTAGTGGTCCCCAAGAAAGCGGGACCCGATGGCGAAAAAAGGTGGCGCGTTGTAGTTGATTTTCGCAAACTAAACGAAAAAACAATTGGTGACGCATTTCCGCTACCACGAATCGAGGATATCCTCGACCAATTAGGTCATGCAAGATATTTTACCACCCTCGATTTGGCCAATGGCTACCATCAGGTCCTTGTAAACAAAAAGGATCAACAGAAAACAGCGTTCAGCACTAACTATGGACACTATGAGTTCAAGCGTATGCCATTTGGGCTCAAAGGAGCCCCAGCTACTTTTCAGCGTCTCATGAATTTTGTTCTGACAGGCTTACAAGGCCTGGAGTGTTTTGTTTATCTTGACGACATTGTCGTTTATGGAAAAAACTTAAACGATCACAACGATAAACTACGAAAAGTCTTCAATAAATTGAGGGAACACAACTTAAAACTGCAACCAGAGAAGTGCCAGTTTTTGAGACGAGAAGTTGTGTATCTAGGACATAAATGTTCTAGCGAAGGAGCACTACCAGACCCAAATAAAACGGCATGCGTCCAAACATTTCCTGTTCCAAGAACAGTTAGACAAGTCCAATTTTTTCTAGGACTTGCCAATTATTATAGGAAATTTATTCCGGAATTTTCTAGAATAGTTCGTCCCATAACGAATTTACTCCGAAAGGATGTCAAATTCACATGGACCGAGAAATGCGAAGAAGCATTCCAAACAATAAAAAACTCTCTGGTTACACCACCTCTTTTAATTTATCCCGACTTCTCAAAACCTTTTAATCTGACAACGGACGCCAGTAGCGAGGCATTAGGGGCTGTGCTTTCCCAGGGAGAAGTGGGCAAAGACAAGCCTATTGCCTATGCAAGCCGAACATTAAATAAGGCCGAAAGGAACCACTCCACAATAGAGAAGGAGTTGCTGGCTATAGTCTGGGCCACTAAAAATTTTAGGTGCTATCTCCAAGGTAGAAAGTTCACGGTCTATACTGACCATAAACCCCTCAAAGGTGTCTTTAACGTAAAAGACCCTACTTCCCGTTTGGTGAGATTTCACCACAAACTTTCCGAATTCGATTACAGTATCGAATATAAACCCGGAAAGTACAATACTAATGCAGATGCCCTAAGCCGCATTCCACAAGCATTAGCCGAAGACAAATTAGGCAACACCTTAACGGTAAAAGCCCTCATCCACTCCACCATGGACTCAGATGTGGAGGATTGTAATCCAGAGAGACCGGAAAAAGAAAAGAAATCCGCTCATTGCTTTGCAGTAACTCGAGCACAAAGACAAAAGGCTCAAGAAGACAATGATGGCTCCAAAGTGGAAATACCAGAGCATACAATAGTGGAACAAAACGAGATTCTATCCCCAGAGGCAAACACACAGAACCCAGCTACGCTTGAACCAAATATAAGTACAGGTAGAACACCAGAAGTAATTACGAGCCCCACGGAAGTTCAAACAATCTTAAAAGATTTCCATGACTCTCCTTTTGGCGGCCATCAAGGTGTTATAAAAACCTATAAGAGAATTAAACGCAAGTATTGGTGGAAACACATGCTTAGCGATATAAAGAAATATATTAAAAAATGTCCAAAGTGCCAAACGATGAAGGCATCTCCCCAATTCCGAATGCCAATGATAATTACGGACATAGCAGAGCAACCATTTGACAAAGTTTACCTGGATATTGTGGGTCCCTTGGTAGAAACCGCCACAGGTAACAAATATATCTTGACATTTCAAGATAATTTAACCAAATTCGTCGATTGGTATGCCATACCAAATGGGGAAGCAATTACAGTAGCACAAATTTTCTTCGACGAAATCGTCACGCGCTACCGTATCCCCAAAAGAATAGTCACCGATCAGGGATCTAATTTCCTGAGTGAACTATTCAAAAAGGTATGTAAACTCTTAAGAGTAAAAAAGCTACAAACTTCAGCTTATCATCCTCAGTCTAATGGTGCACTGGAGCGGGCCCATAGACCCCTTATAGAGTATCTGCGAACCATCGTAGATGAAAATCCTAACACATGGGATCAATACCTACGAACAGCTGCATTCGTGTACAATAACAGTGTACACGGGGGTACTACACTGACTCCTATGGACTGCCTTTACGGCTTTATCGCAGATGTCCCTTCCAACTTAAAACGGGAACCTGAACCCGTGTATAATCACGAAAGCTACTACCATCTATTAAGGTATAAGCTTCAGAAATCATACGCATTGGCAAGAACAAATATTTTAGCTAGCAAAAAGCGCTCAAAGGCTTATTATGACAGAACAATACGACCTCTTTCCTTTCATTTGGGAGACAAGGTCTTGCTTAAAAACGAAAGTAGAAAAAATAAATTGTCTCAAGTCTGGGTCGGACCATACCCGGTAACCAAAATACTAAATCCCGTAAATACGGCGATAAAAATAGGCAAGCGAATAGGCACTGTCCATAACAACCGCTTAAAGCATTTTTACGAATAGATCACTGACTACCGAAATAGTAAGCTATAGTACAAAATGTCTGAAGAAAACAATAGTTCAAAAGAAAGAAAAAAGCTCTAATAAAAAAATAAATAAATAAAAATCCCAATCTGTAGAGTAAAGTTACTTATGAAAGTATACTTCCTTCTTCCCAGACCATGGAATTCCTGATCCTACTCTTGTGCAGTTTCCGGCTGATAACGGGACAACAACAAACAGAGGCATACAGCGTAACCCCGCTCAACAATACTGGAGTACTATTCGAAGAGATTGGAGATCTATTAGCCTACCATAATACATGGAGTATCCTAACGGAGATAGATTTAACAGAATTGGATAACCAGACACGAATGGCTGAACAAGCAGAACATTTGGTATACCAGTTGTGTAATAACCAAACGGAGGAGCTATGCCTGGTACAGCAGAAACATATCCATTCATTGTTGGAAAATATCAAAAGAAGGACAACGGCCATAAGAGAAGTGGTGCCCAGATATCGGACGAGGAGATCTATATTCGACGGAATGGGAAATGCTATGCATTACCTGTTTGGTACCATGGATAGTACCAATGAAAGGGAGATCTATAGTCGGTTGGAGGAATTGGAAGGAAATAATCAGGCCCTAGCGGAGTTGGAAAGACAGCAGATAAGTGTAATTAAAACTACACTCCAACACATCCAAAAACCAATGAGCTCCCTCCAGGAGAGACAAAAGCAAATAATGCTACAGATTAATAAAATACAAAACTCAAATGACCAACTTCTGGCAAGACAGTGGCGGCAAGAGGTAATAAATAGCCTAACGTTGCAAATAATAGAATTAGAATTCAGGCAGCAGGCCCTACAAGACATAGTTGTAACTAGCCAGAATGGACAACTACACCCATTAGTGATTTCTCCGAAAAGATTGCTCGAAATCTACCATAAATCACATACAACCTGCCCAGAAACACAGAACTGTCCAATGCTGATACAGCAAACAGCGGAAACTAAAGCACTATTGTTCCAGGAAAAACTAGTTATTAGAGTACAGATACCAATTTTCACATTACCTAAATTTAAATTAAACAAAATACATAGATTTCCTATACAAATTGATGAAGGACACTCACTGGTTCCAGACATACCTTACTCACACGTAGCTACTCACTTCCAGACTCAAGATTTCCTACTAATTAAAACAGAAAACGCTCAAAAAATTAGGAAAATTAATAAAAGCATACAGGGGGACACCTGTGTGGCAAAGCTAGGCATTCCTGTGACGAAAGCAACAAGGTCAAAGGAGTGCGTGGTCAAGCTGCTTTTTAATCCTCTAAATGAAGTTGCAAAATGCAATTTGCGAGCACAGGTACCCCCAAGCAGCGTAGTAATTAAATTAAATAAACCAAACACATGGATATTCTCGCTAACAATTTCAACGGTGGTACACCTAAAGTGCGCTAACCAATTTATTACAAAAAAAATTGAGACACAGGGTATTATCACCATACTTAACCCTTGTCAGGTGCAAATAGGACCTCAAACCCTAATATATGAAGCACCAAACTTGCACCCAATACAATTCTCACAACCTTCATTCTTCCCAAACATGAATGAAACAGAAACATTGGTAAAGACCTATTTCCTAACAGCAAAAAACAACACTCCAAGGGTAGAGATAAGCCACCCAAAGATTCTGGCTGGAGAAAACATAAATGAACTCCTTCACAAGGGTACGCAATCATTAGAAGAAATAGAAAAAAAACTTCTCCAATACCAAACTAAGCCCAAACACAACCATGTACATACAATGGCCACTACTTCCATTACTCTAAGTGGAGTATTAATCTTTTCACTAACAATAATCCTAGCAATAAAACTCCTCAAAAAGCCTTTCATAGATTGGAAAGCTAGGAGACACCAGCGAAAAATACAAAACAATCCCAAAATCGAGGAACCAGCAGGGCCTCAACCCTTTAAAAGAACGCACACTTTACCGGCCCCGAAATCAGTACAAATAGTAACTGACACACTCACCGCCGGACCAAAGAAGCCCTAAGCAAATCGAAATATAAGTAAATTTTTGTAGAAGCAAATGCTTAAATAAGGATAGCTAATAATTAATAATTAACAATAGATTTGATTAATTAATTATTAATCGAAATATAAGTAAATTTTTGTAGAAGCAAATGCTTAAATAAGGATAGCTAATAATTAATAATTAACAATAGATTTGATTAATTAATTATTAATCGAAATATAAGTAAATTCTTGTAGAAGCAAATGCTTAAATAAGGATAGCTAATAATTAATAATTAACAATAGATTTGATTAATTAATTATTAATCGAAATATAAGTAAATTCTTGTAGAAGCAAATGCTTAAATAAGGATAGCTAATAATTAATAATTAACAATAGATTTGATTAATTAATTATTAATCGAAATATAAGTAAATTTTTGTAGAAGCAAATGCTTAAATAAGGATAGCTAATAATTAATAATTAACAATAGATTTGATTAATTAATTATTAATCGAAATATAAGTAAATTTTTGTAGAAGCAAATGCTTAAATAAGGATAGCTAATAATTAATAATTAACAATAGATTTGATTAATTAATTATTAATCGAAATATAAGTAAATTTTTGTAGAAGCAAATGCTTAAATAAGGATAGCTAATAATTAATAATTAACAATAGATTTGATTAATTAATTATTAATCGAAATATAAGTAAATTTTTGTAGAAGCTAATGCTTAAATAAGGATAGCTAATAATTAATAATTAACAATAGATTTGATTAATTAATTATTAATCGAAATATAAGTAAATTTTTGTAGAAGCAAATGCTTAAATAAGGATAGCTAATAATTAATAATTAACAATAGATTTGATTAATTAATTATTAATCGAAATATAAGTAAATTTTTGTAGAAGCAAATGCTTAAATAAGGAGACTAATAATAAATAATTAATAATTAACAATAAATTTAAATAATTAACCAGTAATTTACAAATAAGGATCATTTTTTTTTTAATAAAAAAAAAGGGGAGAGAATATAGACAAGAATGAAAATATGTAACAATTAGTGAATAAAAACGAAATAAAACCGTTCTTGATCTTAACCCCGCACAGTTGAGACATAAAAAATTTTCAAGTTTGCGTTTGAAGTCCACCTATCGGACAAATCTTAAAATTTTTTTTTTTTTTGCATACAAGCCCATTTGGCTAATAATTTGGTCTCCATATATACAAAAAATATAAATAATATTAACTAACCAACCCACAAAAAAAAAAATATATTGTACTATAAATTAAGAATTTTTTTTAAGTAGATTTAGTCTTTTTAAACTCCTTTTATTGTAAACTAGATTTAAGAGCTCAAAATCACCAACGAATGTGGTATGCGCAAGACCAGTCGTAGTCAGTCCGCTCTCCGAAACAGCCAAAAAGTAGAAAGAATGTAAGTGCCGTCTAAAAAAAAAAAAACAAAAATCTGAAACAAAAGTGAGGGAGTAGGTAAAAAAACAAAAAAACAAGACAAAGAGCGCATATTCCATAGAAAAATCTTTTATTTAATTTTTTTTTTACAAAACATTTTTTTTTTTTTAATTTTTAATGATTATTATTTTTTTTATTTATGGGTGAACCCAACGCTCTACCACTCCTCACTTCCATCGCTGTCTGCTGCACCGGCTGGGGTGACAGCCCTCAGGGCAACCCACGGGGAAATCGGCGGCTCAATACAGCAACCGCACAGTCCAAGCTGTCCCAGAAGGTGAAAAGTGCCACCTGAAAAACAAAAAGAAACAAAAACAAATATTAATAACGAAAAATGATCGTAAAAATGCTTTGAACTTACCCGCAGCATACACAGCAAGCCCCTCATGAGGGAACAACCTAATATCCACGGGATATGTCTTCTGAGCTTCAGCCGGAAAGTACCATATAGTTTGGTTCGGATAACCGGCCCTCACCAATTTTAAACGTAAAGGCCCCTGCCACCCGGGTATTACAGACAATATTGAAACTGCCTGAATCCGGGTGACAAGATTCTCGGGCGAACGGTACCGCGTTCGTGTCAATATCTCTGAAAGAATCATCGCGAATGCGATCAAGGAAAAGTCCAAAATTGGTCCAAGCCCCGTAACAGATTTTTATCCTCAATTTTTTAGAGGGGAGAATTATTCCTCTCCCAAGAATAATTCTCTTATCTGTAGGGGGAAGGAGTTGTTATAATCCAAAAAGTGCATATAAATATGCACCATAAGAAAAAGGGACTTAAATTACACATAAGTGTATACAAAAAAAAACAGAGAATTAGACGCCTCTTAAAGAAAAGGTCATTTCAGCAATATCAATTGCCACAATATATGCCACGTACATCCTATATGTACAGGCCAAATATTCTAGAAATAAAATACAATGTATGTACATCCCATATGTACATACAAAGTATTGGACTTCTAACATTTAGAGGTAACATACAATGTATGCCCCATATGTGCATACAAAGTGGTTTCCTCTTAAAACAAAAAATGAAAATTTGATGCGATGAAGACTCAAAACTCTTCACCAGCGGGAACCGCTTATCAGCAGAATTCTTCGTATTTACGACAACATGCTGTGAACCGGGGCCAATCGTAATGACTTGAAATAAAGTAGGTGTCGAATGACACCTTATCAAGCCATTACCATTTTAATAAACAAGTCAACAAAAACGATGAATGGCCTGAGAAAAGTTATTTTTCTCGATAAAAAGTGCGAATTAAGCACAATGAGTATTAAGCGGACGAAAAGTCATCCAATGGAATGATTTTAAAAATAAAAATAAAAATAATAAAGAAAAAGAAGCTTCTGGTAGGGCAAATGAATTGCTGGGTGAGCATTTTGAGAAGTGAAGGAAGTTAGGTTTTCGCGAAAATAAGATCGGCGAAAAGCACAGTTTGATTAAATCAACGGGCGCGAGTAGATTACAAGTAAAGGAATAAATTTAGTTGAGACTTTTAGAAAAGAAGTTAATGTAAAGAAAGAAAGGAAAGAAAAAACCACTTCATTAGTGCGGTGGAATTAACCAGTTGCCGCCGAATAAAATAAAAAGGGAGAAAATTAGATTGTTTTAAAACAAAAATCGAAGACTGCGTGGACTGATAGCGGCTGGCTATGCGCGAAAAGACGTAGTGAAGTTTTTGTGTTAAAGGTTCTTTTTAGGAAGCATGATAAATGGTGTAAAAGTTGAAAAGGGAAATTTATAATTTGTGGAAGAAAAACCGCAATAAAAACCGCAAAGCTGAAGTGTTGTTGTTAATTACATCCCCGATATACATAACAGGAGTCTGTCAATCTTTAAATATAGATGTTAAAAAATTATAATAATGATGATTCGAAGCATGACACAAGTAAGGGAGGTTGGTTTCTTCATCCACAAACAAATAATGATGGAAGTGGAAACGAAACATTCAATGTTGTAGACGAAAATAACCTAGAATTAACATTTGAGGCACTAAGAAAGCCGTTAGCGGAAGTCTTACCCCAACCACAGAATATTGGAGGACCTCCATCTTAATGCGTCGGTAATGATACTTATTGCATAGCTTTACCCTTGTATGTCTGGGAATATTGTTCAGCATCCTCACATCACAAAGCCAATTATCATTTAGATCATCATACAAAGTACGTTGTTGCGTGCTCGCAGTACGATTTGTTACAATAATCCTAACAAACTTGCACGGTGCCCTGTTTCTGGTATATGTAGATAACCCCAACTTAATTTTTATCTTCAACTTAATCCGTACTTAGTTTAGTTTGTCAGTTAAATTTTAATAGCGTTCGGTTTATCTTAAAAATTCATCATTCATGAATATTTTTTTTTCTTTCATTTGGAGCAAAAATAAGCAATTGATTTTCCAAAGATATCCCTACTTTCCAGCGTTTTCAATTAAAAATTTCCTTTTATTTATATATATATATATTATCAGCTACATTTTTTCATCACAGTAAAGTTACGAACGTGATTCGTAGTACAGAACTAATTCACTTTAGATCCTAAAATTCTATAGAACAGAAAAAGAGAGCTTGGACGGAGCTACAAACTTTAACAGAGGGGAGCAGTGTTACGAAATGCGGTATTGGAGCTCCTATCTAATCTAGATAGATGCTAGATATTGTGAGTGCATTGAGATTGAGACCACTGTATGGGCTCAAGGCTCAGTGGATAATCAAACAAGGCTGAATTGTACTGTTACAGCGCTACATAAACGTCCACACTGCGCTATTTGGTTCTCCAAATCGATTAATATACCAAAGCGCGCTCTACCCTCTACGTGAACTCTGCAGGCTCATTTCATATAGCTTTTGTTACAAAAGAGAAGAATGCAAATCAGCTTTAAAAAGCTGGATTCTGTAATATTAACTGTTTTGGAACAGAGAACTTTTCTTAAATCCACAAGAACACAACAGCCAAGACTGAAAAATATATCCACTGTCAAGAAGAATCGAGCGTAAAAATCGCGTAAACTAAATTCAACTTTATCGGGATGTAACTGTTCAAGGTATTCTTCATGTGCCAGAAATAGTTTTCAAACGTTATTTTCACTTAAGTAAATGGAAACAGTGCATATCAAAAAGTAAGGGTAATGATAGATCGAGTCTAAATCGAAATTGTGCCCGTAAAACAGGGTACCGAGTTGATTTTGAGCACTCCAATTGTTGGTTTCAATTTGAATGCTTCATAGTAAAATCGAGTAGTAGACTCTCTCGTCAATTTCGGGTTCTGATCAAATTTAAAATCTAGGAAATACCTATGTAAGTCACCCAGCGATAAAAATGACGAATGTATTGTCTTAAGAGCATAACTTGCAGCTTCCAAGGACTTATCGAAACAAAAATCACTGATCATCGATAGTTAATAATTAAAAAATCAATAGACAATTTCAAATCAAAGCCGTATACCTTTTCCATTTCAGCAGTTATGCGTTTGTAATTTGCATTACCTTCCAATAATAGATCTCGTAGCGTTGTCGGGTATTTAGGTGTGGTTTCATTTTCTTCTTTATGCTAGTTTTTTAAACAAAAGCAATGAATTCATGGTATCCCTTTCGCCATAGAATTTTTAAGTCCCATCAAGATGCAAGTCCTTTGACATTTTCAAATCTCTCCAAACTAATTCCTCTCATTCGCAAATAGTAATTGTTCATCTTTTCAACATATTCACGAGACCACTGCATTTACAAATTTGATAAGATTTGTAATAATTATCTATCTCAAACTTACAGTGAAGAGTTGCAATTACATGCAAGTGTCAATTAATTTAAAAGTAAAAAAGGAAAAAAAAGTACAGCCCTAATGAAACTAAAGGTTGCTTTGCCCCAGGGGATAATGAATTGCTAATCGATCAAGTTTTACTAGTAGGCATCTTTCATAAATCTTAGCATACTAGTAGATTTTAAATTAGGCTTTCCCCATGAAACACGAAATCGTTAATCAACACTATACAGTTCCCATTTTAACCTGTAATTGGACGAGTAAATAGATAAAATATTACCCACTTGTAATTAAATAAGTAAAGTATTGCTAACGTGTAAATATTTCCAACTTGAAATTAACTAAGTAAAATATGGCTAACTTGTAATTAAATAAGTAAAGTATTGCTAACGTGTAAATATTGCCAACTTGAAATTAACTAAGTAAAATATTGCTAACTTGTAATTAAATAAGTAAAATATTGTAATTCATTCAGCCAAGTGTGGCATTACCTTGAGTAGCTAGCTGGCAATAGAGGTCACTAGGTTAAGCTAGGTAGGTAATACTTTAGTAAAAAATGTGTATTAAGCAGGGTAGAAAATAGAAGAAAAAAGGCGCGAATTGGTTTTATCAAAAGTTCTAGACTAGCAAGATAGACGTGATCAAGTAAAAATTTTGTATTGAATTAAAAAATTAAGAAGAAACAAACCACTAATTAAATCGAAATAAGAGAACTAAGAGAAAATCAATAAAACCAAAAAATAATTGACAAAATAAAAGTTGTATTCATTTGCTATTTCGGAACATAAAGAAGTGCCATTAGACGTCTTAAGTAAGGCTTTCCAGCTGAATCCGAGCCACCAGGTAACCATTATTTTTGCTTGTGGGAACATTTGTTTCTCTGATCCGCCCACGCCAGTGCTGGCACCAGATCCTACCGCCGTGGTACCCGCTCGGCCGGCCGGACGAACCTCAACTAGCGAAGTAGCGCTTACCACCAGTAAAATATCCGCTTTGGAAAGCGCCTGGAAGGGTGTATGCCGACAAGAAGAGAAAAAAAATTCGAATCATGTAAAAATATTTTATATTTCTACCTTGCGTATTAATCCGTGAGATTGCTAATTTGTTGTTGATGAATGCTGGTTGCGTCGTGCGTCCGGGCTGATGATTTCTTCAAGTTTTTACCTGTTTTTGATGATCCTGTTGATAATTGTTGTTGCTATTGGTGTCATGTGTCGGGCATCTCGGCCAACGTCTTCTTGAAGTCGTCCTTCTGGGTTGTAAAACGTCTCTGTTGAGGCAGGGATGAAGCCTTGCAAGGGTCCCACGTTGAGCGCTATGGCGCTTAAACTTACTTACTTACTTACTCTTTAGAGTACCCGGGCTCTGTTTTTTTTTTTATTATCCACCTATTGGTGTTTATCTGTTACTGTTGCGTTCATTGTTATACTTGAAATTTACTGGATATTATATTTTTAATTATTAATTAATTTAAATAATTTAGTAAACTCCTTTTGTTTTTATGTAATTTTTTTTGTTATATTAAATTAAATTTTCTTGCTGTGTACATTTATTTATTGTGTTGTATCGGGATTATTATTATATTGATCTTTGATTTTCCACTTCTATTCTATTAATTTATTTATTGCTTTGCTCTGATTATTGTGGATAGGAACACTGCTGTTGTACATATTATTGAAAATTCGTTTTTTTTTTTAATTAATTTTTTATAACTTTAAGCACTGATTTGAAAAAGGACCGCTGCCACCAAAATGTTGGGGTCTGAGTGCTGTGCTCGTGGTGGAGAGCACTGGACCTTACAGATCTGTTTAGATTTAATTAGTCAAACAATCTGTTTTCCAAATTTGTTACCAGTTTCAAAAAATTTTATTTTTTTTTTATTTTTTTTCTTAATAATTTTATATTAACACTTTTGTTCACAACTTATAATCTTTCTTAATAATTTCTTTATAATTTTTATATTTATTTTCTAATTGTAATTTCCACCTCCTTTTTGATGATTTCCATTTACTATTTCCAACTTTTCGATATTTGTTTTGCTCTAACAATTTCCAACCTTTTTTTTGATTATTTATTTGATAACCACCATATCTAATTTCTGTTAGTAACTTCCACCTTTTCTTGGTAATTTTTGTTAGCACTTTCTACTTCCAGCCTGTAACCTTTCTTAATAACTTCTATATTTATTTTTCTACTGATTTCCAGCTTTGTATTAAAGATTTTGTTTTAACCAATTTCACGATTCGAAATTTATATTCTTTTTACAATTTCCAACTTTTTTTTATATGTATATCTATACTTGATAAATCCGCGGTCTATTCCGATTGACGTTTTGAAAAAGAACTCCCCGAGGATCGGGCTTGATGGCCCCAGATACCCACGATCACTTTCAAAAGCTTTTTTATATTTTATTGCTTTCTCACGACGTTAAAAATCGTACGTGAGAAAATGTACAAAAGTTTTGATGCAAGCTATATGCATCTATGCAAAACTGTAATCCGATATGCACTTGTGCGCCCGTCTTGAAATATTAATTTTAAGAGGGCGCGAATAATTCTGATAATTGTATGTGTGTATGTACATATGTAGGTAAGTGTGCATACCGTGTGAGTGGAATGTGTGTCTGATAACAAAATGCAATTTATGCTTGTTATAATGAGGGAATGCATTTCTAAATGCATTTCGAATTTATATTGAAATTTTAAAATGAAATGGTTTTTTATTTTCAGGGTCTTTTATGTGGTACATCAATACATTGTATAGGACAATATATAGATGTATTGCAATTATAGTTGTGATTCGGGGCATTGGCCACCTGAGTTACAACAGAACCCACTTTCCAAAAGTCATTTTTTAGCTTGGATATGAGCTCCAATTTTTTTCAAGCAATGTATTTGTGTTTCCGGTGGAGTAGGTTCAGGAGGTATAATTATAGAGCTTCCAATTAGAAAGGGTCCCGGAGTGATTGCTGACTGAGCACAATGGACAAGAATGTAAACATGCTTCCATTTGGCATAACAGCGTTGAAAATTCTTCAAAATTAAAATTTATCTCTCCAGCAATTCGACTGAGAGGATACTTCACTGATTTTACATCGGCTTCCCACAGTTCGTCAAAGTGTTGTGTTGCTGATGGTATGAAGTGCCATTGAGTTCCATTAGTAGTAAGCTTCTCGGATGAATGGTTGTGAGTTTCTTTTACGGCGAGGTTGAGCTGCTTATCTAGCTCGTTTTTCGCTCCTACGAAGGTGGTACCATTCTCACTATATATGTAGATTTGTGCAAAGGCCTCTTCTGGATGTGGAACGTTTGAAGGCGGCAAGAAACGCTTTTGTAGTCATATTACTAACTGCCTCTAAGTGCAATAGTTTTGTAGAGAGGCATACGAAAATTACGATATATTCTTTGCATACTTTAGTGCCTCGTCCTGGCGATAAACGAATGTTAAATGGACCTGCATAGGCCATTCCAGTGTGGCGAAATGGCGGTGATGGGATGACTCTTGGGCCGTTGTTGTTCTATAACGGCAGTAGGTCGTACAGTTGTGTATGAAACAGTTTTATCGCTGTTTTGACAGCGATTATCCAATACCGGCGAAGTATATATGGATGAGTGTTCTGGTTTCCTCCGTGTACTGTTTTTTCATGTGTCTCTCGGAACACAAGTGTGGTAAAATGATGATTATGGGGAACTATGTTTCGCATCATAGGGCAGTAGAATTTTCTAGTCTTCCCCTACTCTCAATAATCCCTTTTCATCCAGGAACGGAGTGAGTTTGAGTAATTTGCAGGATTTTATCAAAATTTGCTGCATATCTAGTTGGTGTATTTCATGATGAAAATATTTCTGTTGAACCATTTTAATTATGTTGTTTAGTGTGATATGGAGTTTTTCGGTAGTGAATTCGTTTGTAAGCGGTTCCTTTTTTTTACAGCAGCTGGAAAATCGTATGTCAGAACTCGTATCATTCGGGATAGATTTGAAAATCTTTCGAATATATCAGTTGTCCTTGTATTGACATGTAATACTAGGAGATGCTACCGCATTTCTGTACTGGTTCTATAATTATTGTCCAACATGGCCGGCGATTTATTTTTTGATAATGATAGCCATTTAGGCCCGCTCCACCATAGAGGATGTGTTTTACCCGTGTTGGATGTATTCCTCTTGATGCAAAGTAAGCTGGATTTTCGTCTATTTTTATAAGCTTCCATTGTTCTGGTCTAATAAATCTTTTTATTTCAACCACTCGATTAGCTACAAACGTATTCCATCTGCTGGGATCACCTTTTATTCATGCTAAGGAGATTGGGGGATCGGTCCATGCATACAGAGTAGTTTCCAAAATATTTAGTCTTGGCTGCTTTTTAAGAAAGTGTGTTAGTAGAAATGCTGCGCACAGCTCTAGTCGAGGGAAGGTGCATTCTTAATTTTGGCAGTGAGCATTGGAACTGAAATTTCTCCGAGTGTATCTCAATTCCGTTACTCGAATGGCTGTATTTTATCCAACGGTATATTTTTATTGTTTGGACGGATGTTAATTCATTTTTAAATCTTGTCCATTTCGCCATTAATTCAGGTAGAAGTGCTGCGTTCCAGCACAGTTTTGTTAGCCAGAGTACCTGCAGAAGTGTCTTGGCTTGTATGATGACAGGTGATAGCCATCCTAGTGGATCAAAGATCTTGGCGATGTCTGATAGGACTGATCGTTTTGTTGCTATCTGGTCTGCTGGAGATGGTCTGACTGATTGAACAGTCACTTGACATAAACCAGAGTATGCCAAAAGTTTTGATGGTGTCTTCATCGCTGATTTCCTGTGTGCGTTTTTCTTTAAGATCCTCTGGTATCACTTTTAATAAATATTTTTGTTCGGCAGACCACTTGCGCAGTTTTAATCCTCCTGCCGAAATGAGACTGGTGGGTTCTCTTTGAATCATTTTGGCATCGTGGCGAGTATTAGGTATCGTCATCAGGTCGTCTACATAAAAATCGGTTAATAAAATCTGTGAAGCTCGAGATTATGCCTCTTTTTCATCTAGTGCCAATTGCTGAAGTGTACGTAGAGCCAAATATGGTGCTTCTGCAATTCCATATGTGTTTGTTGTCAAGCAGTATTCTTTGATAGGCTCACTATGGGAGATTCTAGAAAGAGTTTTTGATATTTTATGTCGTCGATGTGTACCTTTATCTGCCGATACATTTTTTCAATTTTTGTTGACAGTACTGGTACTTTTCCGTATTTGCAGTAGAGAGATATGCCTTGAAGCGGGAACAGTCTTGGTTTTTAGGGGGCCGCATAACTTTCTGTGGCATGAGTTCTTTCTTTTTAGAATCCTCTAGTGATTCGAACAATTGAAAACTGTTTTCCAAGAAACAAAATAGAACATCATGCGTTTGAAGCTCTCGTGGCTTTTCTAGACCTTCCTCATACAGCTTGTGACTTTCCAGGTCTAATATCTTTATTACTAGATGACATATCAGTGAACCTCAATTGGTAGTATCTATACCAAGGTTGTATATTGCGTGTAATCATTCTTTTGTTGTATCGTGAAGCTTGCAAATACCAACAGCCGTCTCGTGGTCTAGCTTCGGTTGGGTTAGTACTACCTGTACTTGGACTGAGAGGAGCTTTCTTTTAATATTGTATCTATCATTGAGCAACTGCCATGCAGTCTTATAATTGGCATCTGAAATTGTGAGATGTTTTAGTAGACTGACGGCTTCCCTCTTCATATGAGTTTTTAATTAGTGCATCCTCTCAGCTTCTCCAAGCCTGCTGTTGTTGTGGATAAGGCTGATGAATATATTATGAAATTATGTCCAGCTTTTAATGTCCCCATCAAACATAGGTATTATTAATCTTGGTCGCTTGATACCATCATCGCTTCTTTGGAACTTACCTATTTTTTCTTGCAAAAAGATGACAATACCTTGGTAGATGTTCTCAGTGGCCTGAAACACCTTGTTTTCTTTGTACACTTTGTATATCTCAGTTGGACTAGCTATCATATCAGTATGATTAATCACTATTTCATCCCAGTAAGTTTTAATGGTGTTTCGCTTAATTTGGTAATAGAAATTGGAGTGCATGTGATCTCCTTCTCCCTTAATAGATTCCACTAATATTTTTTTAACAACTGAATTTTTTCTTGTTGAACACGGAAAAGTTTTATTTGATCATATATTTTGTTGGTATCATTTTCATCCATGGATTTTTCCTCTTCCAATACTACTTTCAGTTTATTCAGCAATAATTCGGATTCCGCGTCGTTATATTGTTCTGATACTTTGAAGAATTTCTTCTCAAAATACTGATGATTGGTATATGCATGTACAAATGCTTCAATTCCTTTATTTCCATATCTCTTTTTAAAAATTTAGCCCACAAACCTTCAAATCGGTCAAGTCTTGCCTGCACGTATATTTCTGTTTTGCGGTCTTCAGAGTCTTTCTTAAAATTAATGCTGAAGCTAGATTCTCTTCTAATTTTCCTTCTGCCTTATTAATGTCTTCCTTCTAATGGAAATTGTCCCGCGCAGTGAATGGTACTAAAAGATAAGACCAGATGGTATGCTTCCTTCTTTACTTCTTATAGAAATCGGTCAGCGCCGTGAACGGTAGTTAAATCTAAGACCAGCTAATAAACTTGCTTGCTTCTTATAGAAATCTTCCGCGCCTTGAACGGCAGTTGAAGCTAAGACCAGCTAGTGGACTTTCTTCCTTCTGATAGAAATCGTCCGGCGCCGTGAACGGTAGTTGAAGCTAAGACCAGGTAGTAGACTTCCTTCTAATAATATGTGCTGTAAAAAAGCTCGAAGGACCAATATTCGGTGAGGGAACCGAAAAGTTTAATTAACGCTTACCACATGTGGGCGCGTAGGTGTAATGATTGAGGTACGCTTATCACTGTTGGGGGCGTGGCAAATTCTAAAGAGTAATTACCGTTTTGCATATGATTAAAAAACTCTCCTTTATAACAAAACATCTGCCAATTTATACACATTAATTGCTCACGGCTAAATATTACATGTTTCCATTTCCTTCTAAGCAAAGGTGAACGACTTTGCTCTACTTGCAATTATTGCTGTACAGTTGGATAGCGTTGCGCTAGTTTTAGTATTTGCGCAAGTTGCATCTTTATGCGGATTATTTTTTTGTGGAATGCAGCAACGGAATACAGAATTGATGATTGTTATGTTGTCTGGTCATTGTATGTTATGATCTTTTGATCAAAAAGAATGGGGAGAATTTTTCTGAGTACGTAACTGATCTTCTACAACTGACACGACTCACGTTCGCATAAATTCCGTAAGATGCAAGCGAACATTTCCGGTTCAAATTGCTTTTCGGATCGAAGCTTATCATCGAGAAACCAGAGCTGCGATCCGAAATATAAGAGGCGCTGTTGCATCGAGTAATTATAGACCCACAAGGGAACAAACGGGAAGAAACTCAGCTCTTATGGCAAACTCAACCAACATTTTACCTAAAGCAAATCTCATAGCTCGAAATCTGACTAGGACGATCCGCCGATGCGACTTTCGAAGAAGGTTCAGATTCATCGTACGTAATGTGGCTCAAATAGGTTTCTTCATACATTTCGCAAATTTGCAGAACGCGATTGCGAATCCGGACACCGAATTGAATCCTGTAAACCGAGTAGAATTCGACCTTGTCGAAGGTCGCCGTACCAATGGAGCTATTAATATTCTGCTGGTAGCTAATGAACTGTGGAGAAATAATGGAGGACCTAAACCTATGCCTGGGGCAAGCCACCAATAACTAGCACACAAAACCACACACACACCACCAACATACCAGTCATTCCCCCCACACCAACTGCGCTGGATGACGTATAGATGCGAGATGCGACTGGACCACAAATTTTGAACATACCAGCTCCAACTATTATAACAGTTAGCCAAGGTACGGTCTCCAGTACCATTAAAATAAAAAGGGAAATTTAAGAAATCGTCTACCACATGATTTTAGATACAGTTGCTATACATTCTATTCTCCACAGAAGGATACTGAACCGTTTGCAATAACATTCTAATGTCAACCCATCTTTCACACGAAGTAAACGTCTTTGGAGGAACCAGCCTAGTTGACAGCGCCATTGAGCTGCTAGTAGATATTAAAAACTTTACCACAACACGCACCTTCTAGGTAGCTGATGTCCTTGACGATTAACGTAGATTAACGTAGAGAGACGCTTTATTCAGATCGCCCATGAGGTCGTCCAAATAGCAGAATAGTATAACAACAGTTTGGTTAGAGCAACACTGGACTGTACACTACTAGCTGAGTCATCCAGCTTCGTATCACTTTTCAACCCGTTTGTGGGTAAAGAACAAATCGTTTTGGCGTCTCCAAATAGTGTTCCATCTTATCTTTGGATGGAATCAGTACTCTGCCCGTCAAACAATGGAAGTTTACCTCCTCGCGTGACTAATCAAACCGATAATATGATCGAACTTAAGGCTTACATCTGTCCGTCGGATGCTGACATGGCTGCAGACATTGTGGACACTGCCGAAAATGATAACACAAATTTCAATGACCTATCGTTGGAATTGTGCCTCTTGCTAGAATTTTCAGCTGCACACCTTGATCATCAACAGAGAAAAATGCTAAAAAAGCTGCTTGTGGGCCATAAAGATGTCTTTGCGCGAACAAAAAACGACCTCGATCGAACCAGAATAATGCGGAATCAGATCGACGTAGGCTGTAAAAAACCGATTAAACAGCCTCCAAGCCGGCTTCCATTAGCCAAAAGTCAGGAGGCGGAAAATCTAGTACACGTGATGAAAATCCAACTCGCTATCGACTTCTCCAGTCGTGTTGGTAACGAAAAGGGATAGTACTGGTGAAGAAAATGGATGGCTCCTCTAGATTTTGCGTCCATAATAGGACGCTAAATGAGGTCACCAAAAAGGTCTGACTCTTATGACTCGTATGCCTACTGGCAGGTGGAGGTGGAATAATTGGACTGTGAAAAGACCTGCTTTAACTACAGGCAGTGGATTGCAGGAATTCTCAGTTATGCCATATGGATTAATGTATGCACCTGCAAACTCTCCAAGGCTCATGGCAATCGTCCTACAGGGCATTCCCCCTCATGCGTACTAGTATATTTGGATGATGTTATAGTATATGGATCCTCGTTCGAACAAATGCTAGGAAGTCTCTGCCTTGTGTCAGTCCGATTAGGGTTAGCCAATCTAAATATCTCACCAAAGAAGTTTCAACCATGTCAGAGAGAAGTGAAGTTCTGCAGATACGTGATCAGTGACACCGGATTGTCGACAAATCGCGACAAAACTAATGCGCTCCGACTACAAACACGAAGAGATATACAGTCATTTCTCCGGCTATGTGCTTATTACCGGCGATTTGTTAAAAATTTCTCAGATATCGCGAATCCCTTAATCTTTACGGCGAAAGGTCGAAAGTTCCTCTGCTCAGATGACTGTCAAAACCTGCCTTTATCCTGGACACAGACGCCAGCCAAAACGCTTGGGAAGCTATGGCAAGTTAAAAACAGGATGGAACACTTACACCACAGCAAAACATTCAGTCGCACTCAGGCCGACTCTACTGTCTGACAAGGAAAGAATTGGTTCCGATATTCAAAGCCTGTACACATTTTCAGCCTTAGGTATTGGGGGAAAAGCTCACAATTCGAACATAACCTTCATCTTTTAGATGCTTGATAAGCTTTCGATGTACCAAAGGACAAGTAGAAATATATAGAATGCAGGCAGTCCTATGCTTTTGAAATTGTGCATCGTCCAGGTAAGGGTCACAGTAGCGCAGATGCAATGTTACGCCGTTCTTGCTCAACAAGTGATTGTCAATATTGCCAATGGCTCGAAGAGAAAGATACAATAATAATTGGCCTAGTCACCACCCAAGAGGATAGAACTAGGCCAGCAACAGGAGGATGGCTTCACCTTGAGATGCATTCGTAGTTGGCTAACTACTGGTCTATCCCCAGATAAAGACAGCATCAAAAGCCTGAACCCCGAAATTAAGGCGTATCTATTAATTCGGTCTCTTCTGAAACTAGAGCATAACATCGCCGTTCGAATAATCAGCCAATTAACAGAAACTATTAAACAAACCTTGGTCCCAAAATCTCTTTGAAAACTCGTTCTCCAGCTACACTCTAAGTAGCATATACTTCAGCGTTGATAAGACGTTATGTAAACTTGGTAGAAATATTATCGGGTTGGCAGTAGTACTAACGTAAAGGACTGCTGTGCTGAACGCCTATAATATTAAGCACGGAAAGGGCCACGACAGAGACGGAGAGAACCTCTAAAAGTTTATAACATTGGTGCACCTTTCGAAGGAGTTACTCTGGATATATTCGGCCCATTACCAAGGACCAACAAAGGTCACCGCTACTTAGTAGCTGTATGGACTATTTCACAAAATGGCCGCAAGGAGTCCCCGTACATAATCGGACAGCCGAGACTATATCTGATGCACTCATCTCAGCCGTATTCAGCCGACATTGAGCCCCGCCCCAGATCCATTCAGATCAAAACAGAAATTTTGTAAGTACCGTTTTACAAGAGGTATTGCAGAAGTGCGGAATAAAGAAAACGCACACCCACAGTTGGATGGCTTGGTCGCAATATTTAACAGAAAAATTATTTACTACCTACCGAGATGTTTGAATCGCACCATCGGGAGTGGGACAAGTATGTGCCTTACCTACTGCTATCGTTTCGCGCAAGTTTATAGGATAGCTCTAAGCAAACCCTGGATAAAATCCTTTATGGCCGAGAAATTCGCCTGCCCCCAAAAATAGTTTTGGGAAGCCCACCTGCTGAAGTTATGTCGATTTGTGAAAACCTTGACAATTTGACCATGACACTGAATGCGATTCATGAGACTAGTCGAGCCATGCTGAAAACTACGATCCTGCGTCTGAAGATATACTAGGATTTGCGGTCGAAGAAACCCAGTTTCCAAGTAGGTCAACTTGTTTGGTTGTCTTTCCATAATCGGGCGGTGCCCAAACTGCAGTGCGACAATGATGGGGCTAACAAGATCAACGAGGCTGTAACCGATGTGCTCTTCAAGATAAAAACGTCTCACTGTGAAAAAAAAGAAGGCATCCGGTCAACTTAGCTGGTAGCTACAGGATACCACTGCGCCACTTAGGATCTACCTAACCGAGCAACACCCTCTCCCTTGACGATACGTCAAAACCCCTCCCACATGGTATCCTAAGGTGTCCGCGCGGTCGTCGGAATTCGTTATTGGAAACTGTGAGTAGGAATTCGAGGAGATACCCTCGAACGAGTGCTGATCTGCGATTGGTTAGGATACTGGCTGCAGCAGCCTCTCCGCCCCGTCTTGTTGTGGGAAGGCAGGGGCGTACTTGCGGGCCAGAGTTTTTTGTTTGTTGGACTGCAATTCCGCTTTTGACTTTTGATACTGAGATCGATGAAGAGTTCTGACCAAAGACCGGCGTGACATGGGGATGTGTCTTTGACTCGCCAAGCACAGATAAATTCCGAAAAAGCCTCAGCGGCTCCTATAACGCTGGTACAACATCCGTTCTACAATAAAAAACAGATGAATTTCCCACTAACCCCTTCTGGGATAGCCTTCGCTTGAAGCATTTTACTTCACTAAATCCATTTTTTCATTTCCGTCATCCGTTTTGGCTGAGCAAAAAATCATAAGGACACGATCATTGTTTAACTTGTCTCTACATTAAATCTCTACAGTAGATGAGTATATAAAACTTTACCACTAATCACTTCCTTGGTAGCCTTCGTAGAAGGATTTGCTTTTATGTCCCATTTTTGTTTCATTACCCAATGCAATATTAACACAGAGTATCAACTTTTGAAATAGGGCCCGCACTACTTGTAACAGTATCAATAGAGCAGGTTTTCCCCCTATATAATATATATAATAAACTTCCCCGTTAGTCCACACCACCTTCTATCACATCAACGCAACTGTGTGTACCACGCCTACAGCGTCATGTAAGCGATAAGTCAGCTTGGACGGAGCTACAAGCTTGTGAGGGAGGGGAAATGTTACAATATGTCGTACCTCGCCATCCCGGAGACTCTAAGAAAAATATTAATCCATCTATGCAACGTTATAATTTCCAATCACAGGTCGACAACTCTATCAATTGCCCCACAGGCGTGGAGAATTGTTCTTCATCTTGCAAATAAAATGCCAGATTATCGCGAAGCCTACACCAGCGGTTCAAATTTAACTTTGGATCTGCCTACACAATTTGGCGCCTTACTTATATGCTTCTGTGGTCGTACTTATCTAATGATCCATAATGTCATTCCGTTCGTCTGAAGGAACCTTCTTGTTTCTCTATTACAAAAAATTTGTTACGCGGAAAACTAGCCAATTTCATCAAGTCCTGTTTGTTGAATCTCATACTTAGAGCACCTTGGATTAGAATTCGCCAAAATTTAACGCCGAGAACTTTTCAGAAATGCTTTTAGTCACTAACAACTTCTTGCCGTAACGAATGAGAGGTTTCATTTGAAAGAAATTTAATGTTGGAGAAAACCATACAAACCTACACCAGAATTAAATTAGACACGACACTAAGCAAAACCACGAAACAAAACAACCCGTCGAGCATATCATACTCCCCACCTGAGATCACCCCAAAGCACTTCAATCAGTCTGTACAATTCCACGCAACTCCTAGTTCATCCCAAGTAAAGCCGAAGTCAGATTAAAAATTTCAAACGCGTAACTTACGTACTTAAGAAATTCTACAGCTGCCTGATTTGCTTAATTTTTTTTTTTTTTGAGGGCAAAAAAGGAATTTGAGAAATGGTTACTGTGTAATTTGCATAAAGGAGAGACAATTTATAACAAAAATAGAAAATAAGAAGTTCAAAATAAATTTGGCAATCTCTACAGGATATTTTTTTCCATATCGTCGCATGTGACGTTAGCCTCGCGTCTAAAATTTCAATCTAACTCTACCTTTAATTGCTCGAGTCGACTTTGTGTTGGGCGTAAACGTTTCAGAATCCTGCACCTTATGCATTCATCACCGAAAAGTGGCAGCCCAAAGGTTACAAATAAAAGTTTAGCAAATATCGAAAACAAAAGCCGATCACTAATCACCGAATACAAAACGAATAATAAAAGTCTAGAAAATATCGAACGCAAAAGTCGAAATCTGACATTTACTTAATTAAAAACGAAAAATAAAAGTCTAGAAAATAGCGAAAACAAAATCTGACATTTGCTGAATTAAAACGAACAATAAAGGTCTAGAAAATATCTAAAACAGTAGGTCACTAATCTGACAATTACTGAATTTAAAACGAAAAATAATAGTCTATCGACAATAAAAGGCGATCACTAATCCGACATTAATTGAATTGAAAACAAAAAATAAAAATCTGAATCTGAATATTTCGAACGGGAAGGGGTGTGTTAAGTTATCGTTAAGTGCGTACTTGACTAGCGCTACTTCCTTTATTTAAATTATGCGGATACTTGGTAGAAGTCGACACGACCTACCATATATAGCGGGAGGAGTGTAGATTTTTTTTAGTTTAATTGGCTTAGAATTATATAGCCTGCGATCTCCATAAATCCCGTCACAAGAGTACTGTAGGGAGATATGTTATTTGGTTTATGGTGTTATTATTCAAATTTTCAATAGTTGAATATAGCTATTTGTTTGTCCTGGGCAATATTTTCGTGTAATTATGATATTATAAATTTCAAATATGTAATTTCTCTTTTCTTATTAGTTCCAATTCGCAAACATCGATTTTAGGGTTTATATTAAACAGCGTACACTACGGCATATATGTATATTGGTATTGGTCTTCTTTAATGCAGTTTGCTATTCTTCCACGGTTAGCTGATAGAAATTTTCTTATCTGTATGCGATAACAAGATAGTTGATTGACAGTTGTATGAAAGTGAGCTTTCCTTGTAGTGCGGAGGGTAACGGCAACATTTTATGTAGGTGATAGTTTTCTCATATAGCAGTGGGATTGTAAATTCATATCTGATTCTCTTTAGAGAATGAGGTGCTCATATTGTTGATACAGTACAAAGCTATGAGATTATTATCTTTTAAAGTCGACAAATGTCATTTGGAATCTCTACAAATCACAACTACTATAGACTCTGAAGAAAAAATGATTTCGACTGACAGAATAATACAAAAATTGGTTGTCTGTTGATGTAAATGAATACTGAGTTGAGGAATAAAAATGAAACTCGGTAAGTCAAGTATAATTGATTTTATTCAAAATTGTGAGATCACGTTAAAGTACAACAGGGAACTGAACTCGTTCGAGAAAGAATTATTTCAATTTTGGATTTTTACTGCATTGTTTTACATACCTGTAGTTTCAAGTATTTCTGACATGAGTAACAAAAATTAACAAATGAGATACGTACATACAAAGTTGTATACTCTTAATAATTTGATACAATAAGATCAGGATATTGATAAGTGGCATATGTTTGTAGCAATTTGTAACATTCCGCCCACCTCGTCTAAGGACGAAAAGTAAATGGATTCCTCGGCCCACCATGAGATCATGTGGTAGAAAAGAGAACATTTAGACAATTGTTTAATTTCAGTACAGAGCTATTTAGTGGTACCACAGAAAGCTTTGTAACATGTTGTTTGCTATATGTACCCTGATGTCTTATTGTCGCGTAGTCATAAGATGGCTCCTGCATGTATCGCAGTTATGCGTCCTACTGGCCATTTAGAGGGTGGTACGCGATCAGTTTTGAGTAGTACCAGAACATTTAATATCACCGAACATTGATTCGTTGTCCACTTACCTCTGTGCTGCAGATGATGAAGGTAATCCTTCTGCCATTGTTGGCAGAATTGACCGTACCTCCTTTAACTAGCTACCCACAGGATAAGCGATTCATTTGGATATCGTCATAGCTTGGTTCTGGAACTGTAAGCGGAGCGTTTCCTAGAAGGAAGTGCCCTATAGTAAGGAAGGTCGTGTCATTATGATCATCACTTAAGCTTTGGAGTGGCCTCGAATTTAGGCACGCTTCAATTTGTGACAATAGCGTAGGCATTACTTCAATTGTTATAATGTGTTCTCCCATTGTCCTTCTAAGATGTCGTTTGAAGGACTTAACTCCTGTTTCCCAAAAACTTCCCTAATGTGGAGCTGTAGGAGGAATTAAGCGCCACTCCGCGTGTTCCTTGGCAAATAACTCAGCAATACGGTGTTGTAAGTTACTTAAAACTTACGAAAGTAGGCTGCCAATTCTTTATTAGCTGCTACAAAATTTGTCTCATTGTCGCTGTAAATATGGGAACAGTGTCCGTATATAGAGACAAATTATTTGAATGCGACGACCAACGTATCCGATGTCAGTCCAGTTACAAGTTCAAGATGAACAGTTCTTGTTACTAAGCAGATAAAAAGTGAAACATCTGACCTCTTCCTTGCAAATATTTTATATTAAAAGGTCCTGCAAAATCCACTCCAATACATAGAAATGGTTTATGTCGTGTTTAAATCTGTCGTCTTGTGAGAACTGACGTCCTAAAAACACGTATATATGAAATGCTCAATTTCCTGAACTTTACCCAATTTCGTCGTTCCTCTTATAGAATCGAAAATGTGTACGTTCATAAATTAGAGCTTTGTCGACGACTACTTGTACTGAAAAGACCAGTTGACCTTCTAACGTTTTCGCACTAATGCAACTTCCTATAAGCTAGTACTAGTGTAAACGTCCCTTGCGGAATATTAACTCAAAGACGCTGAAATTACAGCGTGTGGGCTATTAGAACGAGATTGAAATAATCCAACTGAGAACTGGCAGGTCTGGGCTATAACAACAAGATTGAAAATAATCCAACGGAGAACTGCCACGTGGGGGCTATAGCAACAAGATTGAAAATAATCCAATGGTGAACTGCCACGTGTGGGCTATAGAAAAGTGTAGCTTCCAATAAGCTCTCACGATACCAATGCCTACTGTCTGGTATCAATCGATGCAGAAAACTTAAATGTAAACGATGGCGGAGCACAATCACATTTAGATGGCGGTAGTGTAGCTGTAATTAAAAAGAATCATCCCGTTATTCATTCATACAGATTAATTTAGCAAACAATTTTTCCTACTACTAAAATTACTCATAAAATTGACTTCAAAGGGAAAAATTTGCCCTAATTTCAGTTCAATTTAACTATATATTATATTTTTTTAATCATACACTAGAACTGGTTTAATTTTTACTAATTATGCTCAAATTTCTTAACTAGAATTTTATTATAACTATTTCAAATTGTTTTCTATTTTGATACTTTATCTAATGCTGAAAAATAAAAAACTTTGTTAATGCCAATCGTGAATCAATTTTCATGTGGTGTAAAGGTGACGCGTGTGGGTACAGTTTTATACCTTGACAAATTGATTAATGGACGAAAATTTGTGAACAAAACAACTGAAATCACAAAGAAAAAACGTTCAATAAATTTTTAGTATTTAGTATGTAATATGTCCAATAAACAATTGGCATGCAATCTTACACCTTAATACCCGTCACCTAACCAAAGATTTATCTGAAATAAATACCTTGAAATGATTATGCGAATATGACCGTCAAACAACATCGAACGTTTAACACAAATTGAAATAATTTCAGAAAAAATAAAAATAAGGAAATTTAAATGACTTTACTGTACCAAGAAGCAAAATAAACTAGGATGACAGAACTCTAATAAATTATAAAAGGAAAACCGAGAATTGAAACTATATAAAAATGAAAATTGATAAAACTATAAAAAAAAAACTTTAAGTCAAAAATATCACCGATGAAAAACGAAATAAAAATTCTAAGTCGAAATGCTAATGAAAATACTTGTAACTTGTAGAAATTGCAAATTGAGGATACTATTACCTTGAACAGCTTATGTATACTCCTTGACAATTGTTGAAAAATGGAAGACAGAATGGACAAATGACCTCCTTTTTATACCCTAGATGAAATCTATAGGGTATACTAAGTCCGTCATTCCGTTTGTAACACCTCGATATAAAGATGGTAGAGCAAAATGGATTGGACACCCACACATAATATTAAAAGTTATTTTGAATTTTGCATGTCCGTCCGTCCGTCCGTTTGTGCGCACGATAACTGTTCTAGAAATATATGCGAAAAACCACTTCATAAATCAAATTTGCAAGGGTGACAATACGAAATTTCATACGGGCATTCATCTAGGCCCTAGGGTATCATAAGAATTGGTCTTACACCAATTCTAGCTTTTTTGCTTGTTATAGCAAAATTCCTTCCATTTTCGCTATCTATAAAGTGAAATCTTTGAAATTTTCACTGAACATGACAAAGGAATAACTTTTTCTTACTGTCAATCGGTATAAAATTTAATTGTCTTCATTTTGACATCTTTCTTGAAGAAATTAATTAACTTTCGATGATTTTTTCCGAATTTTGTAATTTCTTGGAGATTTACTATAAAATCTCGATTCACTAAGTTGAATTTCAATGTAGTAAATTTTCCAGTCATTTGTAATGATTTTTTGTCTTCTTCCTACTGTGAGCCTCTTTCGCAATCATTGTGGGAAACGTATTATTAAAAAATCGCGAATATCACCATTTTCGCGTAAAATATCGCGAAACGAACGCGCCCATCGGGAGCGAGGGTCTATTATTCCTCGCTTCGAGATGTCAAACGTCGTGAAATTATAAAGTATACGCTGTTTTGACACTATCGCGTGCGGATATCATATCAAAATTTTTAGTGTTTTTATGGGTTTTTTAGTGGTTTACAGGTGTTTCTCATCGTTGGAAACAATATATTAACCACAGATGAGTGTGTTTACGTGTGTATCGTATAAACTTAGATTTAAATTTATAAATTGTGAGGTTTGTGGACAATTGTTAAATGAGTGTTTTCATATCATTTCTCTTTGAAATTGTCCACAAATGTCTAATATAATTGTGTTAATAATGTAGTTTATAACATAATGTTTTGTGTGATGTGTTTTATAGGGAACATGAATTCATGTGAATTCGTGTTTTTCATGTCTCCAATTTTTCATGGCATTGTTGTTGTACATATGTACAGACAGCATTGATCTTAGTTAGCGTCAATAACCTTTAATCGCTTATATAAAAAAATTCCTGATTTTAATTTTGTTTTTTAATCCATTTCTTTATTTCTTTTAAGATCTTCGCTGGAGTTTTTTCACCTGTGCAGTCTCCAAGTGCAGCTAAGCTTTTGTACAACAATGTTATAAATTTTTACTGAATTTCTACCCTTTTGCGTTTCAGGTTCGCTGAACAATCTCCCTCCCGTTGAACGGTCCTGTTCAACAAACTCTTCATAATTTGTTGAATGCCATGTTTGCGGTAATGGTGGAGCATTAGTGTATCATCAGCACGAACACGTAACACTACCTGATAACTATTTGGTAGGTTTAGTGTTCTCTCCTTGTTTCGCCTCACTTGGATATCCTTGAAGTTCATCCGTTTGATTACTTCGCTTGGGAGAAAGATAGTGATGCCGTCGCGGGTTATGAACTTCTGAAAGGAATTATCAAGCCTCCTTTCAGCTTCTTTCATTGTCGTTGTGGGTAACAGGCGTTCCGGGTTGTCTATTTGGGCCCCATTGGCAATGATTGCTTCTTTCACCGACAGGTTTCTTTGCGGAGTATCCACTAGCAGTAGATCGTCGGCGTTGGAAATAGATGCCTTTGGTGTGGACGCTTCTACTTGAGATGCTACCGGTTTAGATATCGGCTCTGAATATGAATCCTTCGTGCTCTCTACTAACTTGGACCATAATTCCTCGAACTCACCAGCATCAAATGGTGCATACATAGGATCAGCACGCAGCGGGAAATTCATGTTAATGTCATCGTATATATCTAGGATGTCCTCGTCCACATCATACTTTTTTGACATCTGTAAAATAAAATTAAAAGAATTTTGTCTAATAAACAGGACAATCACAAAACACATAACACATTTGACAACACATATTAATTATTGGTATCCTATTGGTACCCAAAACATCTTATTAATAAGTTTTGTGAAAATACTTCTCTGGGTTTTGACTTGCACCAATCGCACTAGACCATCGGATCCTGGGTGAACCTCATTGATGATCCCTAATGGCCAAAGTGTTTGTGGTGTATTTTCACATCGTTGTAACACGAAATCTCCCTTTTGCAGATTAGGTTGTTGAGTGAACCGCTTAGGTATATTCTGCAACTGGTTTAAATAATCCTTAGACCAATGCTTCCAGAATTGTTGTACCATCTTCTGGACGTGCTCCCATCTAGTTGAATGCTATGAGTTGTGGTTCGTATACTCGGGCTCTGGAAGGGTGTTGAACGATTGTCCAATTAGGAAGTGTCCTGGAGAAACGTGTCATTTGGATCACCTCTCAGATGACATTGTGGCCTTTAATTTAGGCAGGCCTCAACTTGAGTTTACAGCGTAGCATACTCCTCAAATGTGAGGTTGGAGTTTTCGATTGATCAACGTAGATGGTGTTTAATGGATCTAACACCCGACTCCCATAATCCCAGCGGAGCTGCTGGTAGATTCATATGCCATGTAATAAATTTTGTTGATAAATAGTCAGCAGCCATTTGATTGCTTGACCTAAGTCTTTCTCCAGTATTGCCTTTCCTTCAACTAAGTTTGTGCCGCAGTCTGAACAGAGGTCAGTGCACACACCTCTTCTGCCTATGTTCAAGGCTGCTGCGAATCATTCTGAAGTTAGACTGGAGACTAGTTCAATGTGCACTGCCGTAATTGCCATACATATAAAAATACAGAAGTAGGGCTTTTGCAGCTTTGCATTTCTATAACTTGCTGTCTTGATGGTTATTGATCCAGCGTAGTCTATTCCAACTTTAGAAAAGGGTTTTGTTATGTTGACTCTTGCTCAAGGTAGATTACCAATCAATTGCGTTGTTGTTGCTTGGCGTTGTCCAAGTAATGCATTTGTGTAGTCTAGTTGATATACGGCTCCTTCGATCTAATATACAAACTCAATTTCTGCTTGTATTCAGGGCTAAGGAAACGAAATGAACCTGGTAAATGAAAATCAACGTGACATGATGATCACAAGGTAGTATTATTGGATGTTTTCTACTATACGACATGTTCGTATCATCCGATCGTCCTCCTACTCGTATTAATCCATCGGCATCAAGTATTGGATTCAATCGTTAAAGTTTGCTATTCTTAGATGTGGTTCTTTTATGCAGTAAATCTTGATATTCGTCTGAGAATGCTATTTGTTGTACTAATTTAAAAACAGTTTGTTGTGGATGTAGACATTCTTGACTTGTTAGCGTCGTAGTACCTCGTTTTGAGGATTTTTGCAATTATGTATGAAACGCTGTATCCTTGCGATAACACGCACTAAACGTGTGAAAGGATATTATCTCTCGAGGATGTCACTCTTAAACTTTGTTAAAAAATTGGTGTCAGAAGACATTCTTTGTTCTAGTATGGTTGTTTTCATAATGTCGTTGTTAATTGGCCATTGATCTTGTGGTTGTGTTAGCCATTTGGGACCGCACCACCATAAGTTATTGTTCAGGATCTGCTGCGTTGTCATGCCACGTGATGCTAAGTCAGCTGGATTGTGGCTTGAAGGATGCACTTTGATCCATTGTAGTTCAATTTTTGAATGATCTTTAATAATCTAATAAACAGTAGAGCACCGCCCAATTCTAGACATGGAATTGTCGTTGGTTTAATAGGTGCTGCTTTTGTCTTTCACGTTTGCAAATGTGTAACAAATGTACCATCCTCTTATTCTACTCTCAAGTAATTCTCTGCAGCATATGCTTTGAATGGAGCATCGGAAAATGCATGAATTTGCATGCGTGAGCCTTTCGAACAGTTAATCCACCTTGGGATTCGTAATTGTTCCAACAATTGTAAATTATAAGAAATTTTTTTCCAGATCTGACTAATGTTATCCGATGAGCCCGTAATCCATAAGCCTTGCATGAGCAGTTTAGCTTCTATGATTATTGGAGCTAGCCAACCCAGAGGATCATATAAGGATGTGATCCCTGCTAATATGATGCGATTCGTAAGCACTGCGTGTTTAGACGGTGACTTGATTACAAATGTGAAGTAATCATTTTTTGGGAACCATTTAATTCCCAATGTTTTGACTGAGTCTTTTTCTCTAAACATCAGATAGTTCTTCAGTTCATCATAGTCTTTAGGAATGACTTGTGATAGTCTACTATCGTTGCGGATCCATTTTCTTAAATTGAATCCATCAGACTTCATCCTTCGGATAACTTTCTGTTGTAACTCCTTTGCGTCCGTTAACGTTTCAGCTCCGGACAGCAGATCGTCCACATAAAAGTTGTTGAATACTGCATCTGCTGCAAGCGGCCAGCTATGTTTTTCGTCATTTGCCAATTGTTGAAGCGTCCTTATCGCCAAATATGGAGCCGAAGTTGTGCCGAAGGTTACTGTATTCAGTTTGTAATCTTCGAGTGTAGCTTGTTTTGGATGCAGCCACACTATCCTCTGAAATGTTCTATAATCTGGATGAAAGTCAACCATGCATTACAATTCAATAGTGTCGTGAATAATGGTGGCTGAAGTGTTAGTTCTTTTAACAAATGTTGATTGAGAGTCTCTCCATTTGTTTTCTTCGCTGATGTGTCAAATACTACACATAGTTTCGTTGTTGAACTGTCATACTCCATTTTGAACACATCGTTTTTCGCAAATTCTTTTTGCAAGCTTTATAAACGTCTGATCGCTTATTGTCTGGAATTACCCAACGCTGGTGTTATATTATTCACAAATGGTAACTTCACTCGGTATTTTGCTGAGTCTAAATGACTTCAGGAACCTTGAAATATTCCTTCACATATTGTTTCGTATTGTGAGGGAACGGGTTTTGTAGAAACTTCTTCGGTTTCACAAAACTATCTAAGTTGGTTATCGAAAGCATCTGTGTGGGTCATGAAAGCCTTTACTGTGCTCTCATTTGCTGCATTTTCAGCTAATAGTAGTATCATTTATTTTACTGCTGTTGGAGTATTGTAGAATCCCTTCTTGTATTATTTCAGAATAAACCTTGACTCCTAGAAATGCATCTATATTGCCAGGTTTCCTGTTTGTGGGATCCGCTAAGTTGAGTTGATCTAAATGCTTGTAATTGACTTTAGATATCAATTTTGTTGGTAACGGATCAGTGATTTTGTCAATTACCAAAAAAATCCTCTGAGATTTTGATCGTATCTTCTCCGCAGGACTTCAGTGATAGCTGGGTTATAATGGTCGAGTTTCCTGTTAAACTTTTGCTTACCCCTACAGTCACTAGTGTTGGAATGCAAATAATCTACAATTTGTGATATGCTGACTTTTTGATAAAAGAGCATTCTGATCCTGAGTCGATAAGACAACGTAATGTTTGTGGCCTTCCGTGCTCACTTTGGGCTTCTACTAAAGCCGTAGATAATAGCGCATAAGATCGTTCTCTGTTAATATATGTATGAGTTGTAGTTCGATCTGCTATAACCTGATTGGTACTGAGTTTGACTTGCTCAAGTCTGCTACTATCTTTGTGATGTTGTTGAAGTTACCTTGGGTTTGAATTGAAATCAACTTCAACAGATTTGGATTGCAGATTGGTACCCTTTACATCCTCATGTATGGATGTATGATGCGTCTGTTTGCATTTACAGCATCGATAACTACTTAAACAACTCTTAAGTGAATGTTTCCTTGATAAGTAGTTGTAGTAAAACCTATTTGCATTGATGAACTTCTTTCTGCCTTGTAAATCCATTTTTTGGAATCTTGTGCTGCGCATTACACTGACTTAATTGTGTGTAATCATTTTGTTGTCGTTGGTTTGAAATGACATTTGACTTGACTTGACTTGGGTTCCAACGCGTCTGAAATTGCTTCTAATATTTTCAACATTGTATCCAAGAATGTGAATAGTTGCTTATAAGTTGGTTTTCTTCCCACAATCTTAATGTTGCGAAAGGCAGCTTTTATACTATTAAATACATAAGTAATACATCCCATGTCGCAATATTAACTTGCAAACCCTTTAGTTGCTGGAGACACTCTTACGTAGTGTCAACTAGTGATTTTAATTCTACAGGTGTTTCTGAAGTTATTTTAGGTTGATTAAGTAAATAATCTTCATTTGTGAGATGAGTCCGACGTAGTAATTTTTCCGCATCACCTAGTAACGAGCCTTTCAAATAGTACAATTTTTGAACATCCTTCAAGTTTGTGTTGTTGTGTACTACGGCAGTGAATAAATCTTGGAACGAGTGCCAGCCGTCATATTTACCATTATAATTTGGCAACATGATTTTTGGTAATACATTTTGTTGTTGTTGTTGTACCAAACGAGTTTGTTGTGTTAACAATAGTGTGGAATCTGCCAACTCTGTTGTAAGATGAATTAAATCGTAAAATTCTCCTATATATATGCAATATGTATTCTCCATATTACAGTATGTGTCATCAGTGATATACTTTGGTTCATTTTTGGGCGGTGTCTCAATGATTAGCTGATCAATCTACTCATATTCAGCCCATGTTCGCCTGATCTCGCAGAGTTATGCTTCGTACAAACCCTGTGACAGTTTCTCTGTTAAAGTCTTCTGTTCATTAGCAATTTTTTTCTTTATGCGATTTCATAAAGCTTGTTCCTTATTTAACAAACTTTTGAGTTCTGTCATTTTAAATTAATTAAGAAATCTGAGCAGGAAACAAATATAAATTGACAAGTCAAAGCTAATTTTAAATTGACTACGATAAATAAATGAATTGCAATAAGTAATTTTAATCCCTACAAAACTCTAACCTAAATGAATGAGTCGAATGAATACTGGATGGAACCACCAGAATGTTTAAATGTGTCGTCTTGTGCTTAATGTAAGATTGACTGACAGCTGAGGTCCTGAAAACAAGAATATCGGATATGCTCAATTTGCTGAACTTTACCCAACTTCGTCGTTCCTCTTATAGAATCGAAATTGTGTACACTCAAAATTAGAGCTTTTCCGACGACTGCTTAGATCTGTCACCTGTACTGAAAAGACAAGTTGATCTTCTAACGTTTTCGCACTAGTGCAATTTCCTATAAGCTAGTACTAGTGTAAACTTCTCTTGTTGAATATTAACTCAAAGACACTGAAACTGCAGCGTGTGGACTATAACAACGAAATTGAAATAATCGAACTGAGAACTGCCACATCTGGCTTTAATTGCTCGAATAATAATATTCCTCATTTTAATTTGGTTTTTTAATCCATTTCTTTATTTCATTTCAGATCTTCGCTGCAGTTTTTTCACCTGTGCAGTCTCCAGGTGCAGGTAGATTTATGTATAACAATGTTTTCAGTTTTTACTGATTTTCTTCCCTTTTGCGTTTCAGGTTCGCTGAACAGATGGTATTAGTCGTTCCTTTGGCAAATCGGCCATGATTTGATATTTTTTACGGGCACGAAAACGGTAACGTGTAATGCATTTATAAGTAACAGTTTTCACTTTACTTCGTGCGCTAATAATCCAACATTTCTTGCGAATTACATGCAGCGTTAATTGTATGCCTCTTCGGACGGACTTATGATGATAGTGGCGAACTACAAAGTCCATAAAGTGGTGATCTTTGGGAAGAAGAATTGGATGCCGTTGTTCAAACGTCGAGTGCGAGATGGCTGTCACAGAATGGATTTAGTTTGCTCAGTCTTGTTTTTGCTCCTAGTGGGTTTTATGATGTTATTCTGTTGATATCATCTCCAAAGGAATCTTCATGTATGACTTCCGTCTAAAATAGAAGGCTTTGATTTAACTCGGTAGTGGTTAGAAATTTTAACTTGTGCCTTTGCTCCAGTGGTCGATTAGAATTTTGCGCAAAGCTATGACAGTAATCAGTAATACGAATCAATCTGGTAATTGTGGAATATTTCTTTAAAAGATCCAATGCAGGATTCGAAATCTGAGCAGCAGTATAGGAAAATATTTCTAATTTTGCATCCATTATAAAAGTTTTGCTGTTGTTATAATGTACTTTTGGCCAATTGCAGAATGGCTGGGAGGAATTTTCGTCCATGATACCAAAGTGGATGTGCATTGACTTCAGAAAAACGTAGACCCCTAGATGCGTAGTCAGCCGGTTTGTCCTTACTAGATACGTGATGCCATTTAGCTTGAGACAGAATATCATGAACTGAAGACATCCCCCGTTAGCCACAAAAGTCTTCCAATGACTCATATGATTCTTTAGCAAGCTGAGAACTACTTCTGAGTCGTTACATTCATGAACAGTTATATTTGGTATATTAAGTGACTTTAAAATTTGGTTTAGTTGACAAAAAAGCACTGCTTCGCATATTTCTAAACCAGGCAGTGAAAGAGCCCTACTTTGGTTTTAGTTGAAACTTAAATATTGCCTAGATCATGTAAGGCTCTTAAGTGCACAATTACTCCATAAGCCATCACCGATGTATCACAGAATGCATGAACTTCAAAGCCAAGAAAATCAGATGAGGTACCCAAACAACCATTCATTTTAATGTAATGAACACTCGTCAATTCTTCTCGAAAGTTTGATCAAAGGGAGAAAATGTCCTGAGGTAAAGTATCATCTCATGATAATTTAGCCAACCATAGCTTTTGTAGGAAAATAGCAGCGATAAATACCTAGCTAAGCCATCCAAGTGGATCAAGTAGTCGACCATTGTCAGATAGTGCGCCAGGTTTTGTAAATTCTGCTGAATTCTAATCCAGATTGATGTTGAATTTGAACTGGTCCTTTTATGGATTCCACAGCAGTGTCTGGACGTGAAGATTTGAGTCAAGATGAAGTGCTGATGAATTGTCCACGTCTTCTTCAGGAATATCAGCTAACAGATCAGGATGATTACGAAGATTGAATCCACCTTTACTTAGTAGGTCAGACAGATGCTTCCGTAAGGTGAGAGTACTAGTTGTTCCATTAGCACCAAAGAGTACATCATCCACGTAAAAGGAAGTTCGAAGTAGGTGAGCTGCTCGCGGAAACATATGTTCATATTCTGAAGATAGTTGCTGAAGTATTCTACATGCTAAAAAAGGTGCGCAAGCAATACCATAGGTGACTGTTACTAGATTATATTCCTTGATGGTTTCAGAGGGATCATCTCTCCATAATATACGTTAAAGGTCGATGTCGGCAGTATCTACTATTATCTGTCTGTTCATTTTCTCTATCTCACCTGACAGAACATAGAGATTTAAGCGCCATCTTAAAATAACTGAATACAGATTATTTAATACATTGGGTCCGTTGTGTAGATTATCATTTAAAGAGATACCAAGCGAAGATTTCTGAGAGGAATTGAACACCACATTGAATTTTGTTGTGGTGCTACTGAGCTTAACTACATCATGATGCGGCAGATACTAGATACACGATTTGCTGCCATCATTATCATTTTCGACTGGCTTTATGTGCCCCAAAAACTGATAATCGGTAAAGAAATCTGTATACTGCGTTCATAACATAGTATTTTTAGATAAACCTCCTTCAAATATTTATAATGAATTTTCACCAATGCTACGTGAATTACCCATGCTGAGCTCTGGAGCTTTCATTGATAATTTAACTACGTACCTTCTTTCGTTGTTTTGATAGCGTGTACTGTGAAAATATGCTTTACACTTCTGTTCCTCATGCGTGGGATGAATATTTTCAGCGACATTCTCTATTTACCAAAATTATTTTAGTATTTCAAATAAGTTATTATCGACAGATATGTGTAAGCAAGTAGTGCTAGCAACCGGTAAAATGGATGCAGCATGGAGGCGTACTGAAAGTATGCAACCAAGGATTGTCTGTTGAGCTAGAGGATGTCCTATTTAACAACGGCAAAGACCATTTAGAATTACTTTTGCATATACATCGGCTCCTAGAATAAGATGTACTCGAAAAGGAATGTAGAGCTCTGGGTCAGCTAACTTTAGACCACTGATATGTTCCCGTTTTATAGTAGTTATCTGCTGCGCCGGAAGAAGATTCGTTAACTTTAAAAGAACTGAAGCATGAAAATTTAGTTTAAATTGAGGATCAACTGCCGAAATTAATTCTAGATTAACTATAGATGCTGCGCATGCCGCATTACTCCTGCCAACTCCATGTACGAAAATATTTACTCTTTTCAAGGCATCTGAAGACGATGAGCTAACTAGTTTGATATAAAACTGGATTCCGAGCCCTGATCTAAGAGTGCTCTAGCACGGATTACATTTCCATTTGGTGCACGTATGAGGATTTGGGCTGTAGCTAGCAGGGCAGGGTTAGATGTTAACACCTTTTCAACTGCAAGTGAAATAGTAAAAGATGATTCAACTTGGTGTTTGGGTAATTTGTTACTCGACTGGGGTTGCACATACGGTCTGGAATTTTCTGGTGGCTGTAACATTGAATGATGCTTCTAATTACAAATATTACAGCTATAAGTATAGAGAGATATTCATTAATATGCTGTCCACTTCTAAGGCAATTAAAACGTAATTGCTCCCTTTGAATGAACGTTTGGCGTTGTTCCATGGACTTAGTCTTGAAGGGAAAATAGTAGTAAATGCTTTTTTACACATAAAACGCATTTAGAATTGGTCGAACTACTATAGTAGCAAATGCTTTTTTACACATAAAACGCGTTTAGAATTGGTCGAACTACCTTGATCAAATAAACCGCAGTATTTCCCACGTTTCGGAATCTGCTAATAATCAGTGTGGCTTAGTCAGGTGAGTGATTCTAATTTGGCGATCACTCAGTTCCCGTGAGTATCAGTTCATTGAAAATTATGGTTATCATCGTACATCTAGTATGTGATGTTGGCAGTTGACTACTTATAGTGTTTTGTGACTTGTTAAAGATGTTAACAATAGTTTCAAGTATGAAAGTACAAATTTCTTGGTAATACCGGGGATATACTTGCGGGTTTCAACTGAGGTAATGTAAAATAGCCAAGCGACTGATAAGCTTTTTTTTATGTGATTTTTTTTATTTAACATTCAATAGGAAATTATACAATATCAGATGTGAAAACTGAATTCTTAATATTATAAAAGGATTCTATTTTTAGTATTTACTGTGTAATCAAAATATTCTATTAATATTATTACCATAAAGTTTTTAAGTTTTTCCAAAAACCTCTGAAAATTTTAATTCCCGGCCACCAAGCTTCTAATTTCAGCCAAAAAATATCGAATTCAAGCCAAGTTAAACTTAGTGAGAATATAAGGAAACTCGTCGATATTTTCAAATATTTGATTTTGTTTTAGCCTCTTTTTGTATTTTATAAAACAGAAATACATTTCCAGAAATTTTTATCATAATTTTTGGCTTGTTTACATAATAAATTATAATTTAAATCTAAATTAATTTAACATTCAATCCTAATAAAAACACAAGTAATAAAACATTTAATTTACCAATAAAAGAATATAATATCAAACAAAAACATTTTATATTCTATAAAGTACTGATAAGTGGCTGGCATAGGACCAATAACACATCACTAGAAAATTTACAGCCAAAATATTTTTCAGCAGCCTGCAAATATGAAGAAAAATCTGTACATTTCTAATGAATGATTATGGACATTTATCGTATCCAATATTTTTCAAGCCATCATCCTCTATATTGCTTGTGAGATCCTCTCGACAGGAGGAAATTTATTCCTTTTATTTTCACAATTTATCTTTTTAGCCACCAGTAATTTCTTTTCTAAACGCTCTTCTCTTCGTTGTCTAACACTTTCAGTTTTATTCACTTATCGCACTTAAAAGTTTTTCAGATTGGGTTTTGGGTAGAAAACATGTTTGGATAACAGAAAAATAGATGCGATTTTTAGAAAAAGAGCTACCTACAGATGAGGATAGTGATGACCAGCATCTCTTCGAGTTATTTGTTTTTACTGAAACTGTGCATTTCGCCTTGGCGAATGTGAAGATATAGTCGAAGGAAACACGGATGAAGTTAACTTTGTGGTTGAAATCTACAAGCACTCAAAAAGACGGCGATTCTTCGTCAATTTTAAATGACTTCGATCGTCTGTTGGATCCTTGATCCGAGGTTGATACTTAAATCGGCGAATTATCTACTGCTAATGAAGGAGAATCAGATAGTCTAACATCTGTTTCTACCTTGCTGTCAATAAGGTTTCACATTTCTGCATCATTTAAAATTTTCACCAAAGAACCATTTGCAGCAAATTTGTAGGTGTCATTTTAATAATAACGCATTTCATTAATGGCTTCAATTGCTATATAAAATTTCTTAGTCAGTGCATTTTCTGAAATACCTTCTTAAGGTATGTTAAAGCTCTCGAAGAAATTCTGCACATATTTTCGAAATCGGCCGGCCTTTTAATGCTTTGGGGTAAGCTTTCTGTAAGCAAAATAATTTCTAAAAATGGACAAAAATTTATTTTTGTTAGTGCTTTATGCGCACTCTCCGGTTGCTTCTCCCAATTTGCGACAGTACTTTTCCACTCCGTTTTCAAAGGTTTAAACACACTTACGTCGGATATGGGTTGTATTCGGTGGATAGCTATCACAAATATAGTTATCACAAAATTCGCTTAACAGAATAACTGGCTTTTCAATTTTTCTTTCTGCTAACCAGTCATTGACTCCATTTGCTATATATTCATAGAATATATCACCCTTCATCCACCCTACTTTAGAACGCCCCATAAACTAATGAGAAGAAACGCTTTGTACCAACTCCGTTTTAGGACCTAAAAAGAGGAAACACAACAATCGGAATTAATGTTTTTCTACTTGCCGAGAAAATCAGAAGAAGAGTGGTAGTTTCTTTTTCGTTCCCTTTTTTTATACGTCTCTGTAGCCTTTAGGAGCATGCACTCTCCCTGTTTTCGGATATAAAGAGAAACTTGTTTCGTCCTCATTTAAATCTCTATCCGGATCTTTAATTACATTTTCTAAATTATTAAATTTCAACAAACTATCTAATTCCTCGAACCTCTTTTCTGTATATTCTTTTGTAATCACAGTTCTTCCTTTTGTGATACTTTCTAGCGTAAGAATAGACTTTTAAAAATAAAGTCAACCAGGTCTTGCATGGCCGTCTTTCTTGGTCATCGTTTTCAATTTTCTGGACAATATTAAGTAAAACTGGGAAATAAATGGAAAGCCACATTTGCTTACTTTCGCACACCAATCAACAATTCTTTCCTCTTCCGCTGCTGTTAGAACGGATGGTCCATTTTTTGCAACACCTCCTTGTAACTTCCCCTTAAATTTATCCTGTCGCGTAGATCTGGGGATTCAGTAAATTTGGCTAATTTACCTCATTGATAATATCTTCTCCTTACTTTCCTGAATCACTTTCTGCGGTAGGTACCTCTTCGGTGTAGCCTCTTTTAGTTATATTTGATATTTTAAGTTAGATAATAAAGAAAAAAATGTCAATAAGAGGTATCTACGATTTGCTTTAAAATCGATTTTAAGATAATACACCGGGAAATAATGGCAGAAAAATCCAAGGCATTTGATACAAGTATGGTGACCCTAAGAGGGTCGAATTAGGTGATTTAAGAAACGAAAATCATAATTTTAGAGCTGGCCATCGTGGGTAATTACAGACTAATTAATTAAACTTGTCGGTGTTCAAACGATTTCTTACACAAAAACATTTTTTTGTAGTCCATGAAAATAAAAATGGCGGTAGGGCAATGCCATTCATGAGAATTATAATGCCATACCATTAGCACAGTATATATCATACAGTAGCCCAGCTCTGTCAAAACTGTCAAGTGAGTAGGATGCTTCTATAAAGAGACTATACTTTCTCTTTCAACAGTTTTAACTAACACACTAGTCAATTTTTAACACATGGATTCCTATGTAAGTCTAAAGTGGAAGAAAGAGAACTGATGGCATTCTTAAACTTTTACTAGAGGGAAAGAGGCAAAATGACACCACTTTACCGTCAAACAGCTGTTTAGTAATGGAACAATACATTTGTCGCCGATTGCCGATATGTGTACATACATAAAACTAATACTTCCGTCAACGGTCGTGCAGCTAGCTACTGTTCGCCCATTTATGTCCGTATCATACTTAACAGTTCCCTCTTGTGGGAGAAATTTTAAGGTTATGTTTTTTTAATTGAAATTCTAAAATTCACTTTTCAGTAGTTAGTTCTAAGCTATTCTACTGTATGATATATACTGTGCCATTAGGACGGCTCTAAATAGCCGCTAGACCACTGCAAAGACGAAGATTTTTTTAATTATGCAAAACGATTTGTACAAGTATTGACATATCTAATATAACAAATTGTTTTGCATAATTAAAATAATCTACGTCTTTGCTGCGGTATGTCAGCTACTTGGAACCATATTAATGGTTTAGCATTATGATTCTCGTGAATGGCATTGCGCTACCGCCATGTTAATTTGCATGGACTACAAAAAAATGTAAGAGTTTTTGTGTAACAAATCGTTTGAATATTGCAATTTTTCGAACAAGTTTAATTAATTAGCCTGTAATTACGCCATGCCGACCAGCCCTAAGTTTATGATTTTCGATTCTTAAATAACTTAATTCGACCCATTAAGGGTCGCCATACTTGTAACACAGGACTTAGATTTTTCTATCATCATCAACCGGTATATAACTATTTAACAAATTCTGTGCAGTTTTCAATAACTGGCTGCGAAAGAAACACAGCTTCAATTTCTCGCCATGGCTGGCATGAATAAAATTGTACTGAAACAGGTTATCTGAATACCAACCGGCCAAAATTTCTATAAATTAATAAATAAATTATAATTTCATCAAATATTAGCTGTGTTCTTTTGTGCCCGTCTGATATATTTTCATAGAAAGATTTTAATCAAGCGAACAGTACAATTTGTTCTATGCAGTATATGGGAGTTCTACAGCAAGGTAGAAGAGAGAACAAAGCTTTTATTATACTATCTTTTACTACAAGAAAAATATACTATAGAAGACTTCGCCCTTAAAACCAATTATTCTTTACATATTTGAAGGTATACCTAGTTAGGAAAATCCAGAACTTTAACGCATATGCTTGCCACCACAGTTAACTTCCTATTGAATATGAAGGTTTTACCATACCATAGCAGCATATGAATGAAACAGTTTTGAGTATATATGTATATATAGAAATGGTTTCAAAGAATCCAAGTTAAACAAGATATGAGTTCTTATGAGTCATACAGAATCATTATTGGGATATTCAAGTAGTGTGGCCCGGAACTGGGGTTGGCCGAGAATAGGCAAATTTACCCTATTGATATTGCACTCATGTATATTTCAATAATAGAATTTCAGAGACACAAGTGCGGTTTAAGATGCTTTGAATTAATTAGATAATTTATATTTGTTTTTTCATTTATATTAAGAAAGTTCCGCGCACGTACAAAATGCGAGCTAATATTGTGAAATTACTTGTCTAGATGGAAAATAAGAACGAAATAGACACTTCAACTTGACAAGCGTTAAATATTAAATGTCAGAAAAAGTTGCAGCCAACACTTCGAGGAGGGAACTAAAGGAGGCGACATGTGATGAAAAAAAAACCGTAGCAACTATCGTTATTCTTCTTGTTTTGTCGAGGTGCCAGAGGCGCCGTTAAAAATTGTTTATGCCTTAAATATCACAAAAAATTAGTGGAGCGAAAATTCAAACACATTTCTTAGAAATTCCGCACCACCCAATGACATGTATATAAATGGACTGGCTGGTCTCCTGATTCATGTGCCACCAGTTTTGAATTCAGCAAGTATGATATCACTAACGATATATTTAAATTATTTCCGAATTTACATGCATGTCAGTGGGATTTACCGAATTTTCCTCAACACGGCTTCTTGCATCTAAATTTTCGAGCATATCTAACTCCATTTTATATGATTACCACTTAGTCAAATAGCCATTAACTATTTCCTATAAAAAGCAAATTATCCCTTGGTAACTACGACTCTGCGCCAAACACACTTCGCGGCTCTTTGTTTACAAAAAAATGACAGTCAAACACCCCGCCAAAAACAAGATGGGGAAATTTTTTGGATACGCTGCCATACATATACTTTATTATGGAATATCGTCTCCTTTAGTTCTCTCCTCAAAGAGCCAACATTACAGTATAAAATTCGGTTCTAAAGGTTTCTTGTATTAAATGATTATGGTGTCGTGCCCCTCGAGCAGTTAAAAGACGTTTTTGCGATAACTACCTTTAATTCTTTATTGACTGATTTTTAAGCTGCACTATCTCAACAATGTTACATATAATCACGACCCCCACCCTTAACTTGGAAAACACGCGACTCTGAACTGAACGATTAACGGTTATAATACTAGGGCACTCGACCGACCAGTCATTTGTGTTTATGAACCTATACTCGGTAGTAAGTTTTCTTTGCTCACAACATGGATGTAAACAAACGACAACAACCTTGCCGACTGTTCTACCGGTTGCAGTACCTGAGTCGCTTAGTAGTAAACAATCGTTTTACATAACAATTACCATGCCAGGTTAATTGTTATCGTAATCGTCGATTGGTCCACTAAGCACTCATTGCAGCCATCTGTTAAACTAATCAGTGAAATAACCGACTGTTGCAAAACAGTACCATGCGAAGTTACTGTTTAACATTTGCTAATTATTTCATTAAAATGCGCCCTTGGCTGCTGGAAGAATCTTCCTTATATTGGGCCATAACATCACTCCCGCCTTGGAAAACTAATTTTCGCAGGGAACTAGATCTAGAGAGTGCAATAGTCTTAAAATTGAAAATATTTCGTTTCTCGGTCAGTTCAGATTTTTTCCATGCTTACTAATTAAATTCTCTTATTTTTCTTTGCTTTACATTTCTTTTTATTTTTAACATTTCATATTCTATTAGAATTGTCTGTGCTTAATTCCATTGCTATTACCAATTTTATATACATATACATAATTTCTCTATATTGCATTTCTTACATGTTTTTTTTATTTGACAACAACAAAAATTTCATAAGTACATATTCACGTGTTTTGCATTTTTTTTTTCTTTTTTTACTAATGTGCGGGTATCACAAACCTACTATGCTTATATCATATATAGAGTTACATACTCTAGTTACGAATATACGAATTCCTAAGGTTTCCGTATACTTACACAAGTTACATTATTTTTACATCTACAGTGGCTATTCTAACTGAACTAATTGTCTCCCTACGGCGGTTGGTAGGTGGGTTGTAGGTAAGTTGGCTGTTGTAGGGATGACCAGTACAATGCCGTTGTCAATTTCTTAATCCTCTTGCTCCAGCTGTACCATTTTCGAGTTTCTGGTTGATTTCAGTATCGTAGTCAATGTCGATAGCCTTCTAGCGCTTATCCGATTTTGTTTCTTTTTCCACCGTCTCAATTGCATGAAGACTCCTATGATTAGTGTCTGATTAATCCCAGACCTCATGTGATGGATGTGGCCACTATATGAATATGGTGAGGCCGTATGTGCTGTCTGTTGCTCCAGTCTTCCTCGATATCACTCTGAACTCTTTAATATTGACTTCTTGTGCTTTTCACGCCTGATAGAAATTATGCGCCGCCAATAAACGTATCTCGTGCTTCTCTGGCTTTAACGTATATGTTTTATTCGATCCTGTTTGTGGTCCTATGCTGTCTCAAGCTGGTAGCTCCGACCATACTGGTTGCCAGAGGACTTAATTACTGCTAGATTCATTTTCAGAGGTTATCAGCAAGTCTCTCATTTGCAAATGACGGTGTTCTCCGATCATCAGTATACCCGTTGACGTTAGTTCTCCTATCGCAGTTGGCGAGTTCCGGCAGTTCACTTCAAATTTTACTTTGCTGGATATCCCAAAAAGCCAAACATTTCATGCCATTTGTCTAAGCTGTCCCATTTGGCCACGACCTTCTCCTTGCATGCTTCTGCGTTGACGTTGAATCTGCGAAATAAGTTGACTATGCAGTTATCACCAATAGCTATGATGACGGGACCTAGCTGTGGGCACAGAATCTGTGGATGATCTGCTAAAGTTAAAAGCTGTTGACATTCATGATATTGCTGGTAGTTTAGCAAGGTATACTGTCGCTCGTGTTTGTTTGCTGTAACGAAGTCGGCGTCCAGATCATATATATGGTAGCCATCCTAGCCCATTGCTGTCGGAATTGTGTAGACTTTATACAGGTCGAATAAAACTCTCTGTGGTTGGGGGATTTCTACCCTCACCAATATTTTCTGATCCGCCTGAATAGTTTGTACCTTTGCAATCTGGATCAGTAACTGGAAATCTTGGAATTTTTCGTCTAAATTCAATTCTCTAGTAACGTTTGCCATAATCTGAGATATTTCTCGAGCGAGAATTATAGTGGGATGTAATTTTCCTGCATTCAACGACACCAAAATTTTGGTCAGGGTCTCCTGTATACCGCTAATTTCTTGCAACTGAATTGTCATTAGCGTAATAATTTCATTGATCTCTATTTTTTGCTGCAGATTTTACAACCGATCGCTCTTATTTTGCTGAGCAGCGATGATGAATGAAATTTTAGTCCAGAGCTCCTCACGTTCTGCATCAGCCTGCGCTCGTGATGTATTAAATACGTCGAGTGTTAATTTAATTAAAGTCGTCCGGTCCTTCAGAAGGTGAAAGGTCCGATTCTCCCTCCCATCGAAATCTTCAGGTCTGCTATTAATGTCATCTGAGTCGGTCTGATCCAGTGCTCCAAAAAGTGTCTAAAAAGGGGCCCCACTCCATCAAAAAATGAGCGTTCCGTACGATGGGCTGCTTCCCCATTCTTATGACGGCTAAGCTCTTCCCTCTGTCGTTCAATTCTGGACACCCAGGTTCTTATTTCCTTAGTTGCCACTTCGCATCTGGTACCTACTCCGATGTGCCTGATCCTGGTACATAATTCTCTGCTCAAACTGCTGCATTTTTTTGCAAGCTCCAACTCTTTTCATAAATCCGGCATTTCAAGTTTAGTTAGAATCGTACAATGCTTGCTATAGAAGTTCACCTTTTCCACATTCTCGAATAGTACCCCCGTTTGTGTTATGGTTTTGATGCTGTAGTCGGCTTTCTCTGCATACAGTGATGTCTATTACTACAATAAGCCTTTCCAGTTTGGCTCTCCTACTTCTTACCAGTATTCCTTAATCTACTGGCAAGCTACATAATATCTAAAATAAAAGCTTCTCCTAGTTATTTCTTCTTTTTATTTTATTTGTCTTAATTAGTTATTTATTTTTTACCTCTTTTCTCATTTAGTACAAATCTAGATTCCTTTATGTTTAATTTCTTTAAAAACTTCTTGTTCTTTATTTTTAAATCTATTTTATGTATTGTTTCCTTCCTTTTTTTTTAGAACTCTTATATTTGTATTTTAATAGTTTATTTCTTCTTTCTCGTTTTATATTCGCTCTTACTGTGTCGTTAAAAAAAAAATTACAAAACCTTACCTCATTTAGAACACCCTTCTTTACTTTTTACTGCATTCGAATACCTGACCCCTTCTCTGAACAGTTCTGCTTACAATATGATACATGTGAAATAACAGAGGTTAATAATTAATTAACTAGGTAAGGTGAAGTGTAATTTATCATTCAACAAATTTTCTTAAACGGTTAGCGTGAATCCGCTTAAGTTTCTTGCCCTGAAGAACCGTTACATTTGCCGGACTACGTACAATTATGACCTCATAGGTTCCTTTAAAAATTTCTGATAATTTTCCTACGCGGGCTGAATCCCTGACCAAGACCTTACCGCCAATATGTAACCGCTCTGGTCTGGTCTTGCTATCGTAATAATTTTTTGACGTAACCTTACTTTTTGCAGATTCTCCCTTGCCAGCTCAAATGAATTTTGCTGCTTAAAACGTAGTACGGGTAATGGTTCTGGTTTGGTTTGTAACCTGCTGGGAATTCGCGATGCAAACCCGAAAAGTGCTTCCATTGGTGTGAGCTTAGTCCATGTATGTATTGTATTGTTATACGCATGAGCCGCCGTTCTCAGATATTCGACCCATACTTGCGGGTTTTGATCCACGAAACACCTCAAATAGTTTGCCAAAGTTGAATGTTGTCTCTCTATCGCATTCGAATGAGGATGATATGCTGTGATTTGCAATTTTTTCTACCTTTAACACCTTTCAGAGGGCTTTCATAACTTCTCCTGTGAAATTCGCCCCCTGATGGGTCACCAGTTGTTTCGGCAGCGAGTAACGACTCAGAACCTGTTCAAACAATGCTCAGGCAACGGTATTCGTTTCTTGATTTGGTATAGCCACGAAGTCAACAAATCGCGTAAGATCATCCACTAATGATAGGATATATTTGTTGCCATTGTGACTTACGGGTAGAGGTCCCATCAAATCGACGTAAACCTTGTCAAACGGTTTCTCTGAAATTTTCGTCACTACCATAGGTATCCTAATGGTTCGCGCGTGCTTGTTTTTCTGATATTTTACACACCGTCGAACATATATTACGATTTCACCTCTCATCCCCTTCCAGCGGTAGAATCGCTTTATTCTATCGAACGTTTTAGTTCGCTCAAAATATCCTCCGAACCTATAGTCGTGATAATCGTTCAAGATCATCAGTACTTCCTGCGGGTGCGAAATTAATTTTGGCTCTGGCTGCCTTATCCTTCTTCCGGCAATCAACTCACACTCCCTCATCACGTCCCAGTCGTCTTCGGATTCCCGAATGTGACTTTCGTTTAATGCCATTTTCCTCCGGTCTTGACTCGAGTTACTGTAAAGAATGGAAACTCTGTAGTCTTCTCTTCGTCTCTACCATTAGAGATTTGGAGAATTCGGCTCAATGCATCCGCAGTACTACTCTGTTTGCTCATTTTATAAGTAATCTCTAAGTCATACTCAGACAAATTCTGATGAAATCTCACCATACGGGATGCGGTATCCTTTATCTTAAAAATTCCACGTAAAGGCTGGTGGTCGGATATAACTTCAAAATGCCTACCTATCAGATAACATTTGTAATTCCGCACAGCCCAAACGATGGCCAACATCCCTCGTTCGGTGGTAGAATAATTCCTCTCAGCAGACCTTAAAGTACGGCTCGCGTAGCTTAGCGGCTTTCCCTCTTGTTCTAAAACTGCCCCTAAGGACTGTTCACTTGCATCTGTAATTATTGTGAATTCCTTACTAAAATCAGGGTAACCCAAGAGAGGTGGCGTAGTTGAAGAACTTTTTATAATACTAAATAATTTGTCGCATTCAGAGTCCCAATTAAATTTTACCGCTTTTCTCAGCAATTTCTTAATGGGAGCCATGATTTTAGAAAAGCTTGGGACGAGTTTTCGGTAATAGTTAGCTAGTCCCAAAAGCGACTGTACTTGACGCATAGTTTGTGGTCTTGGAAAATCACGCACTGCTTTAACTAACCGTTCGTCCGGCCTTAGCATACTTGGCCTAAGTGCACAACTTCCTTCTTCATAAATTGACATTTCTTAGGCTGAAGTCTTAAAATGCTGGATAACTCCCGTAGCTTCTCATGGTGCTTCTCCAAATTTTTTGCAAAGATGACCACATCATTTAGATAAACGAAGCATTTTATTCCTAGATGCCCTGTCAAATTCCCATTCAATAACGACTGAAAAAGTGGGAGAGCGGTTTTTAGTGCAAATATACTGAATGTGATTGAAATTGGTACTGAATGCTCTTTTCTCCTTATCTGCTGGATCAATTAGTACTTGTTGTTACCCGTTAGCTAGATCTAATGAGGAGAAGTACCTGGAATGATCCAATCTGTCCAGTACATCTTCTAATCGTGGGAGAGGTTATGCGTATGGGATGCACACTTTGTTCAGTTCTCGAAAGTCTACGCACAGTCTAAACTTTCGATTACCAGCTCTATACATTCCCTTTTTAGAGATAAGTAGAACTGGAAAATTGAATGAACTTTTACTTGGTTCTATGATATCTTCTTCTAGAAGTTTTGCTAACTGTTTCTGGCATTCTTCCCTGTGAGCTTCTGGCATAATGTACTGTTTTTTTATGTATTTGGCCTACGTTAGCCATAAGTGGCAATTTTAAAGTTTTCCTTGACGTGTAGGTGAGCTTATCTCCCGGTAAATAAAAAATATCGCTATATTCATAGCAAAGTTGAGAAACGGATTCTTTCTCTTCTGCATTAAGACTTGCCTCCAGCACTAGCGATTCCCTTATGAACTTAAATCGCTGTTGGCTGGCGTGGGTCTAACTTCTAGGGTGTGAGAATGAATACATTAAAAACTCGTTTAATCTTTTTAATTGGGTCTGAAAATTCATAATTTCAACCGGTTCTGTTCGGGCGTTAATAACACCCACAAAGGCCTGGACATTTCTTCTTTTAATTATAGTACTCCCACAATATACTCCTGGTCTGATTTCCGACGCCATGCCTACCAACTTTCTTGACCGGCCACATCTATCTTTACCGGTTGTTCTGTCCTGGTTTCTAGCATGAAAGTTGAACCTGAATTATGTCTGGTATTGCCCGGAAATGGTGGCTTCCTCATCTGTGGTTCTTGGTATCTTGGGTCCAAAGTTAAGAAGCCCCACCTCCTTGCGAGGAGGTTCGGAATCCCTATCTTCACCATCGCCCTCTGCAATCTGTGACTCACCCCAAGTTTCCTGAGACCTTTTGTTCAGTTTCCATGCGAAGGGATGATGGGAAATTGCTTCTTTCACATCCGCCTACCTGTGGCTCTATACTGGTGTGGTTTACCTTCATAATTTCTTTTATCTTGGTTTTCCACTAATCTAATTCAGTCTCCATTTCCGTTGGATTCTTATTCCCCTTTTGATTGCTACAATTCACCCTACCTAGGTACCTGTTTGTACTGTCCACAGCTACACTTGCTTTACTCACAATCACTTTCAATGCTGACATCCGCTCTTGAATCCGTTTTTTTACCTCCACAGCTGAGGTGACCAAGACTTTATTAATCCCCGGTATACTTGTACTTTTTCCGTACCCTTTTTCAAGACGATTGTCTCAACACGTTAATTTCCTGTTATGTTTCGGAAGAGTTGAGTTTGTTTCACAGGTCTTACCTCGCTTTGTATTGCCACCTTTTCATCTATACAATCGATGATGGCCTTGTATTTAAGAAAGTCCGTCCCCAGTATCCCATCGGTTGGTATTGAGTCTGTGGAATTCACAGGACCGAATGACTGTAGCTATGCGTAAACGGGACTTGCCGTAAACGGGACTTGCACGTTCCAATCGAGCTGTTTTGAGCTCCAAATATTCTCTCTATCATCATTCTTTGTTGAGTCGGTATAGGTGTATTTTTTTTTATCCGGCTTATCTTAATTATGCCCCAAGTCGCTCCAGTATCCACAAGTAATCTTAATCTATCTTCCACTCCTATGCCTGATCCTACTTGTAATTATGTTATTATTTAACGGGCTTAATTCTATTGTACTGGCTTCCTTTATTTGAGTTTTAAAAAATCTGATTTTGTCAAAGAATGGAAGCTGTGGAAAAATTCCCCAGCTGCCGCTCTCCGTTTCCCAACTGCCGGCTGTTTTGCTTTGCTAAGTACTTCCGCAGACAGTTTTCAGTGAAGTAATCGCAAGTTCTGCAAAACTGGCAGTATAAAATTTCCCTTTCTTCTCGATATTCATTTCTTCTGCTTGTGGCTATATTCGCGACCCTCACTTGCCATAGCCTCGGCATCTGGTGCAGAATTGACGCTGTCGTTCCCCACCACATTACTTTGCGAAGTGTCGTTCCTTTGCGCATCGAAATCATTGCTTAGAACTTCTCTTCATCTCTTACATTTGACTGAGATGGCCTTCATGGCTCTTTTTTGGCCAAACTGGGCTCCCATCTATTCTGAGGGATTCCACCGTTACTATTAAACATCTCCCCTACTACTGATGGCCGAAGTTGATGACGTTTTCCATCTTTCCCGAAGTAAGTCGCTTCCTCGCGCACTGCCTCCAGAGACTCGAACTACCTTCTCGTCAGATGTACCTGAGTAGTATGATTAAGCACACCACCCTTGACGGTTGCCACTACATCAGACTCTAACTCCGCTAATAGTCGTCCGTCTTTGTCCGGGCACTTTGCTAATGCGGCTGTCTTGATCTGGCGCAATAGTACATTCAATCGGTCCGCAAATTCTCTGATGTCTTCACCTTGTCTTTGTCCGCTGGCCGCCATCTCCGTTCGCAATTAACTTAGTGACATCTTCGGAATATAAGCTGTGTTCAGAACTCTTTTGTTCTGATGGACGAATCAGTCAAGGTACATTAACCTTGGCTGGCACGACGACGGTATAAACGGTTCTGTGTACCGCTATACCCTAGATTTAGGTATATTGCGCCAAAGTGCCCTTTTGCAGACCTTCCAAAGTCAAAGTGCTTAAAAACCTTGGCTTATATGTCGTATAGAACAGTTCCTTGTACTGCTGTTGTTTAACAAAAAGGATGCCACACAAAAATCAAATGAAAATCTATTTTACTCTTCAACGTATTGAACAACAATAATTTTATTCACAAAATCACAGTTTTTAAATATTATTTCCTAAAGCTAGATATGAATTATAAAATGCTACTTCATCAAAAAAGTGAACATAAAATTTCTCACGTAAAATTTCTCATGAGCCAAAATCGAGAAAAACAAAAGTGTCCAGTTACGTCTGGGTGTAACGTGAACACTCTTGAATTTGCATTCTTGAGGAAATTTCTCGTGAGAAATTAAATGTGTAAGCTAGATACATGCAACACGAATTTTATTTTTGTAGATAATTTTGTACGTTAGCGAATTTTGAGTCATGGTAATTGTCCATGTTTGTTGTGAATAAACATTCTCCCCGGCGTTGAATAATGATTCAACTCAGTTTCCAAGGATCTCAAACGTCAAAGGATGCATTGAAGCTGTATGATGTGTCCGCCATTGTTGTGCGTTGTCGTGGAGTTGGTACAGGTGCCATCTTCCTGGATTTTATTGCACATATTTCGTGACGATGTTTCCAGATCAAAATAGAGATTACGACAATTATCAGTATTATAGATACATAACCCACAGAAAATTGATGGACATCAGTTGATAGTGTGTTTAGTGAGAGATTTTTTTTAAACTGTGATAATTCACCTTTGAGGGAATCAATTTCAGAGGTGTATGACTGATGTTGAACAGTGTTATCGAGAGTAGGGTTCTTTTTAGCGGATATGATAAATTCGGTGAGATTACTTGTTGGTATATACGACGATCCTGTATTGGTAGGATAGACACTATGTCCCTGTATGCTGACCAACGGCTGCTTCATGAGGCAACCATCTCGGATTTTCAAAATTCCTGTTCCTTCAATGACATACTGAGTAGTATTTTTGTCACATACTACATTGATAGTGGTTTTTTGACTCAGCGCATATATCCACTGGTTTGGACTATACATTTGGATCCAATGAGGTCCATTCCCTGTCTTGACTATCTGGCAGGATGGTGACTGCGGCAGGTGGTTAAAAAAGTTTAATTCGCAGGCGCTGATGTTCGATCCCCTTCTATATAGGGGGTGTTTCTGTTTACAAAGATGTTGACCTTCGTCAATGATGAGACATAGTTGCAACTCCTGTTTTGTGAGGGGATAATATTGATCCCGATGTAGGTTTATGACAAAGAACGGGAAGGATGGTTGGATTGTCACAAAAGTGTCATTAGTTTGTACTGGAACTGGAGTGACCTTAAATAGTTCAAATTCTTCAAGCGATAATAAGGGAAGAGTTAGCTTGAATATAATATATCGTTCAGCGACCCTTCCTTCGATAGTCATCAATGTGTAGTATTTAAGTGCCTCGTCCTGTTTTATTGGTAGGCATAATGATGAAGGTAGATTAGTTTTGATTTTTATTAATTCTTGTTTTAACTGCAGTGGTGAAATCAATAACGGACTGATTTTCCCGTGATGAGTATCGATAATGACGTCTAAGATTGAGCTTTGAATTCTGAAGAAGTTGGATACTGTGAGAATTGCGGACAAGGTTAGCAACATGAATGATTGCGACAATTTTTCTTGGTACGCCTCTTCCCTTATGTCGTGTAATTGCTGAGTTGTTTGGGCAATCTGTGTTTCTATTTGCTGAAATTGATGATCAATAGATTGTTCTTCCTTCTTTATTATGTTCAAGGTGGCATCCATGATTGACGTCTGATTTTTTATCAGATCCAGCAAGTGATTTTCATTTTTTCCAATATCATTTATTGTTTGTGCCATCTTTTCGGCATACTCGGAATCTAACACCCCAAATAAGGCACTGGCGACATTTCCAATGAAGTTGATAGCTCCTCTCTTTGATCTGTTCGAATTGCTCGGTTCTGCTAGTAATATATTATTTGTGTCCAATTCTAATTGCAGCTGTTTTATGTGTGCAATAATTCCCAAACATTGTTCTCTTTCATTGATTCTTTGGCATAATTCCTCTAAAGCCCTGGTGCAATTTTGAAGAAGAGCAAATTCCTTCCAATAAGCTGTCATGTCGTAAAATACGACGAGTTTCCATTCATTAGCTACGATGTTTGCAGCTCCCAGATTCTCAAAGTAGATTCCTGGGTGATGAGTGAAGGGTTTTGTTTCGATGGGAGAACTATTAGTTGATGGTAGCATTAGACAAGTCAAAAGTAAAGTCACAATAGCAGATCCCACCGATCTCCGTTGTTTCTTTCTAGGATTGGCATCTCTTCTTAGCTGAGTTGGTTCGTATGATGTTGTGGGCTCATCTCTAGTGGGTTGAGATATGGTTGAACTTGGTATAGTTGTAGTGATTTCCTTGTCTTCGGTCTCGTTCTGAGTTGCAGGCTCATCGGAGGATTCCGCTTCTATCGGTAGTGGTGCAAGCCTGTGTATTGGACGTCGGATGATTCCACTAGAAGTGCGGATGTCCGCCACCCGAACCAATCCATCATTTCCTCTAATCGTGTTAATAATACGTCCGAGTGGCCATTTTAATGCAGGGATGTTGTCTTCCTTTAGCAAGACCATGGTACCAGGTTGGACATTTTGACATCGTTGTTTCCATTTATACCTGTGTTGCAATTGGCTTAAATACTCCATGGTCCAGCGCCTCCAAAATTCGTTTTTGATGTGTGAAACACGTTTCCACCGAGTGATGAGATTGCCATTTGACGATTTAGCCTTTGGATCAATGGTACTAGTCAATGGCTCTCCGATGAGGAAGTGACCCGGTGTTAACGCTGTCAAGTCGTTTGGATCAGAAGGCATGGGTGTGATTGGTCGAGAATTAAGCACTGCTTCTATTTCCACAACAACCGTTTCAAGCTCTTCGTAGGTTAATGAGTCTGATTCTAGAGTCCGTTGCAAGAGATGTTTCGCTGATTTGACTGCTGCCTCCCAGAGCCCGCCGAAATGTGGAGCTCGAGGTGAAATAAAACTAAAATCAATGGTCCTTGAGCTGCATGCTTCTATAATTTCGCTTCGAGAGTGACTGGATTCTATCATATATTTTACTTCTTGCAACTGATTTTTGGCCCCAACAAAATTTGTTGCGTTGTCACAGTAAATTGTTCGGCAGTGTCCTCGTCGAGCCATAAAGCGTCGTAGAGCTCCCAAAAAACCTTGCGTGGATAGGTCACTCACTATTTCTAGGTGCGTAGCTTTAGTAGAAAAACAGCAAAACACAGCGATGTATGATTTCTGTGGTCTTTTTCCCCGAATTTTAAAATGAGTGTATATTGGTCCACAAAAGTCTACGCCAGCATTTACGAATGGTCTTGTTGGTTGGACTCTATCTGCTGGCAAATTACCCATCAACTGTGTTAAAAGTTTTGGCTTGGATTTAGCACATTGAACACAGTTTTGTACCACAGAGCGAGCCAGAGTTTTTCCTTTTAATGGCCAGAACTTCTGCCTGGTTATGGCGAGAAGCGTTTGAGGGCCTACGTGCAATTTTTCTTTGTGTATATCGTTGAGGACACATTTCGTTAGATGATGGGCGTATGGCAGAAGCATTGGGTGTTTGGCTTGATATGTTAGATTTGATTCTTCCAGGCGACCTCCGACTCTAACAATGTTGTCCTCATCGATAAATGGTGTAAGGCTACTGATGGCACTGTTTTTGGAAACTTCTCCGAAGCCCCTTAAATGCGATAAATCTTCATCGAATCCTTCTTGCTGCATTAGTTTCACCACCATCGCTTGACCTTGGTCTAATACCTCTGCGTTTAAGACAAACGTAGCTGCAAGGTCTCGATTAAGTTTCCTCGTGTGTCTGATAAATCGAAGAACGTACGCCATGATTCGTTGGACCTTTCGAAAAGAGTTCCTGTGATTTATATTACTGAGAATTGTTTCAGCTTCTTTGATTTCAGTGGATGACGCCACTACATGTACTCGTCTTCTCTCGCTGTCATTCGCAACCGTTTTCTTTGTATATGGCAGCGGCCATAATGTTTCAGCACCATGGAAGAAAGTTGGTCCATAAAACCAGATGACGGAATTTCCCAACTTCTCTGGAGCTATTCCTCTTGACAAAATGTCTGCGGGATTATCCTGGATTACTGCTATTCGATTAGCCACAAACGTTTGATATGACGATGATGATGAGTTAATCCATGCCAGAAGAATTTCTGAATCTGTCCAGAGAAAAAGAGGTGCATTTTTGATTTTCAGATCCCTTTTTAGACGTCCAGCTAGCTCCGCTGCAAGTTTCGCTGCGCACAACTCCAGACGTGGGAGTGTGACTTGCTTGATTGGGGCGATTCTAGACTTCGCACATAGCAGTCGTACAGCTACAATATTATCTCTGTCAACGGATCTTATGTATGCTGCCGCTCCGTAGGCCTTTTCGGAGGCATCTGCAAAGATGTGGATTTGAATCGTCTTAGGGCTTCTTTGGGAAAACACATGTCTTGGAATTCTTATGTCATTTAGTGCCTTTTACCCCTCTCGAAAGTTAAGCCAATAAGAATGTAATTCTTGCGGAAGTGCTGCATCCCAGTCGCATTTCATGGCCCATAATTTTTGAAGGAATATCTTGGCAACAACGATTACGGGAGCCATAATGCCTAAAGGATCAAAGAGATGTGCTATATCTGATAAGGCATTTCGTTTGGTTACTCGAGTGCTTATTTTCCATGTAGTTTTGATGCAAAGATTATCACTTTTTGGTAACCAGGTTAATCCTACTGCCTTTGTATGATCTTCTTAGTGGCTATAAAAATCCAACTGAACTTCTTGGTCTTGTTGGGGAATGCTCTTTAAAAGACTGGGGTGATTGGCACACCACTTTCTCAATTTAAAGTAAAAACTGGAGCTGCGCTTGAGTTTCAATTGCAGTTGTGAGATTATCGGCTCCAGTTAAGACATCGTCCACATAGAAATCTCGTTTGAGTACTTCAGCTCCGAGAGGATAATGTTCTGCCTGTTCCTCTGCTAGCATCTGCAGGCATCTGGTTGCCAGATAAGGAGCACAAGTGGTACCATATGTGACCGTACAAAGTTTGTAACACCTTAATCGATCATGAGAGTTATTTCTCCACCATATAAGTTGGTACCTCGTATCATCGTCGTGAACCTTTACCTGTCGGTACATCTTTTCAATATCCGCGGTAAATACGAACCTGGGCATGCGAAATCTTAAAAGAAGTGAAAAGACATCATCCTGAATAGTAGGACCTGTTGCTAAGATGTCGTTCAGGGAAATATTGCTGGATGTCTTGGCCGATCCGTCAAAGACCACTCGAAGCTTAGTAGTCGAACTCTCTGTTTTAATGACACAGTGGTGCGGAAGGAAGTTGTAGGGTTTCTTGATTTCATTGAAGTTCACTTCCTCCATGTGTCCCAATTCGATATACTCATCCATGAACCTAACATACTGTTTTTTAAGTTCTTCGTTTGTATCTAACCTTTTTTCTAAGGCCACAAAACGTTGATACGCGATATTCTTCGATTCCCCTAGGGTTTGAGCATCGACCTTGAACGGAAGTTTTACTGTAAAGCGCCTTTCTTTATTTCGTCGTGTAGTTTGTACGAAGTGTGCTTCAATTTGCCTTTCTGCGGTAGTGAATGCCTTAGCTGACTGTTCAGCATCATCCAGCATCCAGAATTTATCCATTTGCTGCTGAAGCGCTGTGTGTTGGGTTCTTCCTGCTATTGTCCAACCAAAAACTGTATTCTGCATGGTAGGTAATGTCTTGCACAATTTTATCTGCCCTACTGATAGAATCGAATAATATAATTCTGCCCCAATTAAAAGATCTATCGTCCCTGGCTGATTAAACTGTGCATCCGCTAGTTGTATGTTGGCTGGTATTGGCCAAGAGGCAATGTCTATTAACTGTGAGGGCTGTGGTGAAATGATTCGGGGCAGTATATGTGCCTCTAAAGTAGTGCTGAAGCCATTGATTCGAGATTCCAACAACATATTAACACGTTTTTGCGCTTGCTATTTGCGTAGGCCAATGCCTTCTATGTTCATTAATTCGGGAGTTCCAATCAGACCAAGTTTCTTCACTAATTTTTGCGTTACAAAATTTAGCTGAGAGCCAGAATCTAGGATGGCTCTGCATTCAATACTCGTACCAGTTTTGTTGGTTAGTTTCACAATAGCAGTGCTTAATAACACATAATTCTTAGTAGTTGGTGTCGACTTGGCAGTAAGTGATATTGATGGCTCGGTCGCTACCCTGTTTGGTGATGAAGTTGTTGAGATACTCGTTGACGGCTGGATTTCGCTTGTTGGAACTTGATTCGTTCTTGATACGACAGCCTTCGTTTTTGTTAGCTCAAAATGTAAAAGAGTATTATGCTTCTTGCCGCATTTGAGACATCCTCTTGATGGACAACTGGATATAATGTGCCCACTTCTCAAACAGTTAAGGCAGGAATTAATTCTCTATACAAGCGATGTTCTGTTGGATGGCGATAACTGAAGGAACTTAGGACATGCGAATAGTTGATGGGTGCTGCCACATGATGGGCACCCTGTCTTGACCGATGTAGTCAGAGCCCTTTGGGTATGTACCTTTTTTCCTTCTGTTCTATTTGTGTTTCCCATTGCTTCCAAGGATTGGAAGCGGTTTTCTAAGAACTGAAGAAACTCCTTTAATGATTGAAGTGACCTGGGTTTACTTAAAGATTGCTCCCACAATGTATGTGTTGCTCTATCCAACTTTTTCATTAGAATGTGGAGTAAAAGCGGATCCCAGCTCTCTATGTTGATACCTAAGTTTCCCAAGGCGAGCAGGCATTCCTGAGTGGTGTCGTGAATTGTTTTTATCGCAGATGCACTCGCTGTTGTGGCCGTTGGTTGCGAAAGTATTTTATTTAGTAGCGCAGTGACGAGCAATCTGGGGTTCTCATATCTATCATTTATGCGCTTCCATGCAGTGGCGTAGTTTGCTTCAGTTATGGTTAAATGTTGGACCAATTTTTCAGCTTCACCTATTAAAATGCTCTCCATTTTCTGGTATGACGGCAGCGGTTGGTTGTGTACTAGTTCCGAGAATAAATCGCAGAATTGCCGCCATTTGAGATAGTCACCATCAAATTTTGGTAGTTCTACTTTTGGGAGCTTCATACTGGATTTTGGACTGAGCTCTGCTGCTAATGAATTTGCATTGGCCTCTGGCTTAGGTTGGCTGTGACTTAAGCCTTCATATAAGTTTACCAATTTTTCATGTGTTAGCTCTTCCAACTCGAAGTACTCTCCCATGGTATCTGATAGGTATGAGTCATCCAGATCTTCAAGTATCTTGCTGTGAAAGTGTTGAATCTTCTCCCAGTGATGCTCGATAGCCTTTATTTTTATCTGATAAAAGTGAGCGGAGTGCGGCTGTGCCTGTAGTTTAATGTGATTTAGCATGTTCCGTAAACCTTGCCTCAACGAAGTCTGCTGACAAATAATTGCAGAGTTGTCTGCCTTGATTGATTTAGATAGGGCTCCGGTATTATTATCCTCAAGCATTGATTGTTGTTCTATGCTGGCTGCTGCGCCTCCATCAAAAGCTTCATTCGACCTAGACTGAGGTTTGACGCTCGCACCTGGGTTGTTAACTTGTCCGATTCTTTCTTGCTCGGAATCAATTTGAATTAATTTTTCAGATGAAAATTCTTGTAGCCGGCGTAAGACGTCTTGGCTCAGCTTGTCATAACCAACCCTTATGCCCTCATAGTAGTCGTTTACAAATATGCATGATCAAGCTTGGATCCATAGTTGATGCGGATCTCATTGTCTGTCTTTTCGAATTCTTCCCACAGCTGGTTCAGATTGAAAAAACCGTGTGTTCAGATTCTCTGCAGTTTTACGTGTAGCTGTATCCGTTTTGTAGTTGACTGCTATACGTTTAATTTCCTCTCCCGTTGTCCTTTGACGCGCTGTAAGCTCATCTAAGCTCATGATGGCGTTTATGAGCTTGAAACGTCCTTTCTACGAAATGATGATAACAAATCGGGTAATAGTAAAAAACTTCGCAAATCACTTCGGGGTCACCAAAATGTTCAGAACTCTTTTGTTCTGATGGACGAATCAGTCAAGGTACATTAACCTTGGCTGGCACGACGACGGTATAAACGGTTCTGTGTACCGCTATACCCTAGATTTAGGTATATTGCGCCAAAGTGCCCTTTTGCAGACCTTCCAAAGTCAAAGTGCTTAAAAACCTTGGCTTATATGTCGTATAGAACAGTTCCTTGTACTGCTGTTGTTTAACAAAAAGGATGCCACACAAAAATCAAATGAAAATCTATTTTACTCTTCAACGTATTGAACAACAATAATTTTATTCACAAAATCACAGTTTTTTAAATATTATTTCCTAAAGCTAGATATGAATTATAAAATGCTACTTCATCAAAAAAGTGAACATAAAATTTCTCACGTAAAATTTCTCATGAGCCAAAATCGAGAAAAACAAAAGTGTCCAGTTACGTCTGGGTGTAACGTGAACACTCTTGAATTAGCATTCTTGAGGAAATTTCTCGTGAGAAATTAAATGTGTAAGCTAGATACATGCAACACGAGTTTTATTTTTGTAGATAATTTTGTACGTTAGCGAATTTTGAGTCATGGTAATTGTCCATGTTTGTTGTGAATAAACAAGCTGTTTCGATTATTAAATGCAGAGTTTGAACATCTTTTGGCTCCTCTGAACTTACCAGATAGTAAGCATCATCCGTCAACCAAACCTTTACACATTTCAAAAAAATGTTCTGCTCCTCCGGCTTCAGTCGGTCGTACAAATCCTTGTCGCAGAATTTGTATATCTCTTTCACCAGTTTTGGAGATCGTTCTCTGGAAAACATCATCACCTTAGGCTAGAAATTTATACTTGTTCTACCACTTCATAAATTTAACCTGAAAAGTTAATGGAGCAGCTAAAAAAGCATTAGCTCCCACAATTAACAAAAATAAACAAAAGTGGAGTAGCTATAAAGCATAACTAAAAAAAATGGCGCAGCTGACAAGCATAACTCCCATTAATAAAAACTGGAGCAGCTCAAAAAAAGCATAAGTTCCAAAAAATTCAATTTTAAAAATCACCACACACTTTCAAACCAGCTGCGCCAAAATGTTGTACCCTTCGAGCAATTAAAAGTCGTTTTTACGATAATTACCTTTAATTCCTTATTGACTGACTTTTAAACTGCCCTATCTCAACAATGTTATATATAAGCACGACCCGCACTCTTAACTTGTAGTATAACGTAGCCCGAAACTTCACGCTAACCTGGAAAACACGCGACTAGAATACTACGGCACTCGACAGACCAGTCATTTGTGTTTATGAACCTATACTCGGAAGTAAGTTTTCTTTGCTCACAACGTGGATGTAAACAAACGACAACAACCTTGCCGACTGTTCTACCGGTTGCAGTATATGAGTCGCTTAGTAGTAAGCAATCGCTTTACATAACAATTACCATGCAAGGTTAATTGTTATCGTAATCGCCCATTGCTCCACTAAGCACTCATAGCAGCAGCTTTTGAGCTAATCAGCGAAGTAACTGGCAGTTGCAAACAGTACCATGCAAGGTTACTGTTTACCAATTGCTAATTATTTGACTAAAATGCGCCCTTGGCTGCTGGAAGAATCTTCCTTATATTGGGCCATAACAGTGGTTTATAACTAGTGTCAGATTGCAATAAACTCTCTATACCGCGAAATTTTTCACAATTTGAATATTATGTTCCACCCTTCTACATACTGAGCGTACGCCGTGTGTATACAAAGTTGTTTCATAGTATATAGATATACAATTACGGTTTATTGCAAACTTCAATATTGAAACCGCAGGTCTGCCTCCAGTATAAATAATTCAGCATCCCCTTCATTGAGAATTCCAAATAGTGTCTTGATGATGATCCGAATATCGTAAAATAGACTGATTGGTTCTGCTGTTATTCTATTGCAGGTTTATAATTAATATGACTCCTTTCTGCACTGTACTTCACAAAGCATAATTAGGTTAATTTCAACCAAAAGCTTACATTGGTTATTTATTTGGTCCTTATGCCTTAACCACAGTACCCAATTCAAAATAGGGTAGCACTTTCCAATCGTTAGAGTAGAGCTTTACCTTTACGAATTCCTCAAAATAGCTTACAGAACTTTGCCGAATTGAGGTAACGAAAAGGGATAATGGTATAAATATGACGATTACTGACCGGAGAAAATTGTAACATACTACTTATGGGACAAAATTGATTAGTAGCAGTAATCGATTTTAAGGTGTGTAGTTGTATCTTTTATTTTTATACCCTAGATGAAATCTTAGGGGTATTTTAAGTTTGTCAATTCGTTTGTAACACGTAGAAATAATAATGGTAGAGCACAATAGATTGGACACTCACGCATAACATTAAAAATTATTTTGATTTTGGCTTGTCCGTTCGCCCTTCCGTCCGGACGTCCGGACGTCCGTCTGTCCATCCATCTATCCATCCGTCTGTGCGCACGATAACTCTAGAACGCGTTCACTTAGAAAGCTGAAATTCTGTACACGTAAAGAGTAAAATTAAGTTTGATAATGAGACAAAACGGCAACTCCTTCGTGGGGTTGCAATACAAAAAGTTCATTTTTCACTATTTACTTGGATAACGACTGAGTACGCCATAATATAGATAGCTGAAATTTGGTAAATGGTGTTTCCATATTAATAGCAAAAAAAAATGACAAATGGACTAAATGGGGCAACCCCTTCTTGGTGTTACCATATAAAAGTTTGGGTTTTTATCGCATACTGTGAAAACGATCAGTTCTAGACATTTTTATTGTAGTAAAAACTTGTTTAGAATATAAATTCTATAAAATTGGTTCTAATCACTGTATTTATGCGACGAACCGCTCGAGAACTATATGTGAAAAACAACTTCAAAAATCACAATTGCACAATTGGGTGACCATAAGAAATTTCATGCACGCATTCATCTATCATAAGAATTGGTCTTAGACCAATTCTAGCTTTTTTGCTTGTTCTAAATATAATATGTTTTAATTTTAAGTTAGTGAAATGGTTGTTAAATTGCGCGATAGATGCTTATTCTATGAAGATTTTTATGTTGTCATTGTGCACGGTTTTAAATTTGTTTTTAAAATTCATGAC